>CM045751.1:18427500-18525000 GCA_024760905.1 Plotosus lineatus | reverse complement strand
AACAAATACTATTTTTTGATAATAAACTTTTAGTTTTATTTGCTTCTAGCTTGTCTGATTTTCTCATAAATATGGGCCCAGAATGCACCCCCCCATGGGAGGGGACACCCCTCCCGCACCCTCCCCATGCTTGCCTTAAGCAATTTCCGCCCCCTACTATTTCTACTCTAAAACTTAATGAATACATATATATATATAAAATGTGTGTGTATGTATATATATATATATGGTATGGTAGGCCTCCGTCAGTCCCGAAGGACTATGGCTGCGCTCTGGCTGGTATCCCGGCTGGTGATACCCCCCAGTGCGCAGAGCCTGAGGGACAGGCTGTTACCCAAGCAGCAAGTCCCCCCGTCTTGGCGCCACCGGAAGGATCCAATGGAAAGGCAAATGCCGATACGACTGGGTTCCAGTGCCGCTGCAGGAGAGAATCTACGGTCAATTTAGAACGGCCAATAGAACAGTGCACGTCTTTGGATTGCGGGAGGAAACCGGAGCACCCGGAGGAAACCCGCACAAGCACGGGGAGAACATGCAAACTCCACACAGAAAGGCCCAGGCCAGGAATCAAACCCGGGCCTTCTTGCTGTGAGGCGGACGTGCTAACCACTACGCCACCGTGCCACCTATATATATATATATATATATATATATATATATATATATATATATATATATATATATATATATATATATAGTCTCTTTATGGACTATACAGTCACAGCGCAGGTGTAGACAATGGATAAGACTAAAAAGTTCATCTCAATCCAGGTACACGTGGGCGAGTGACTAATGAACTGATTACGTTTCTGCATGTGTTTAGACTCATGGCAGCCTCCTGTACATCGGGAACCACCCCTCAGTGTAAGCAATGCACAAACCGATATCACCCACATTGTATTTTTTCCCTATGTGGACTCTTAAAGCACGATGCCCAGAGAGCGATTTATTTGACCCCAGCCCGACCACAGTGTACGTACAGCTTATAGTTACTTGACTTCAACTCTACAGGCAACGTATGAACATAAAACACCACAACCGCGCTGGAAAGTATGTTACCCGTGCTGTATAGATGAGGACTGGACCACTGACACCAATGACCTTCATGTCCTCCTTCACCATATCCATAAATCTCCTCTTTGGTCTTCCGCTGGGCCTTCTGCCTGGTAGTTCCAACCTCATCATCCTACTACCGATATATTCACTATCCCTTCTTTGTACATGTCCAAACCATCTTAATCTAGCCTCGCTAACTTTGTCTCCAATACCTCTTACATGTGCTGTCCCTCTGATGTACTCATTATGTGGACCACTGACATGGAACATGGAACATCACACCAAATCAGTGCGATACGTTTGCATGCCCACTTTTATTTTGAAGAAGCAATGCGGTTAGCGCAGAAATGCTCTTTGAATTATACACTTCCTGGTGGATTCTTTGCAACAGTGGACACATACATACAGGACATAACACAGCGCATGGACACTTCAAAGTAAAATCAATAAAAAGAAAGTCTTAAAGTTCGGGGCGCACGTTTTCACAAATGAACTGATACAACATTTTTTTTGTTGTTGTATGCTGGAGGAGACTTCACATGGTGGTTCAAGTCTTCAGCCACCAACACCAAATCTCTAAAAATAAATAAATAAAAACCAAACAATTCTGAAGGTGGTTGTGGAGGTGGTGCTAACGTCAAAGTGGTGGAGAGGACATGGATTGAATTATTGGTTGTACATTTCTTGGAATTTTATATTAGAAATCATCTTCGTATAAAAAATACGAAAACTCCTTAAAATCATTTTCAATAACAAGCAATTTGCACAACATGGACTTTTACAGAATATTTATTAATAATAATTAAAAGCTTGGCTCAGTGAGTACATATACACTTCAAACACATTTAGTACAAGGTGCTTCACTTCAGTCTCAATGTGCAAATCGATTGGAAAAAAACAACATAAAATATCAACATTTAATACGTCTATCATTCATTTTATTACAGACTTGGATACGATTATTCAAAACATTCTCAAGCTTCACACCGTTGGGGTTTATTTAACGAAGAAATATTGATGTAATTTTCACACTTCATTCCAACACACATGCTGAAGGTTTGGTGTGTTAAGTTGTGCTATGAACAGCGTGTGATAAACACGTCAATATCTGCAGCCGGACAAACGTTCAATGGACCCGTCATATTGCAAAAATGTAAAAAGCAATGTTTTATAAAAACTATTACCATGTACATAATCCTAGCTATGAATTATCCAACTCAAGGCACAAATTATTTATTCATGATTAATCAAACTTTTTTGTTTATTTTATCTTGCATCATGATCAAAAAACAAAACAAAACCCCACAAATAGTAATTCTGAAGTTTGTTCAAGGAACAGTCAAGATTCAAGATTTTTTGTCAGCTCAGATGACTGAACAGTGAACATGCAGGACTGAATTCTATAACATGAAACGTAGTTAATAATAATAATAATGAGAGCAGTGGTGGGCCGATGGTAAGATGCTGGATTACCGACACCAAGGTCGGGGGTTCAAGCCCCACTATCACCGGGTTGTCACTGTTGCCCCCTAAGTGAAGCTAACTGGGTTATGCATGTCTCTCACTCTCTGTGGTGGAGGTTCGTGTAAAAGAACCGCTGTCAGCGTGTTTATGCCCAGTTATGGCGTGGCGAGCCGTACAGGGTGTACTCTGCCTTTGCTCCGAATGGCTGAGATGGGCACCAGCCTCCCCACGACCTTAATTCGCATTAAGCGGTTCAGAAAATGAATGTATAATGAGTGTTATACTGAATATTATTATTCACTCATAATTCATTCATTTTTTTTATGCCACTTCACCCTAATTATGATCGTAGGGAGGCTGACGCTCATCTCAGCCAACTCGGCAAAGAGAAGGTACACCCTAGACAGCTCACCAAGCCATTGCAGGGATATTATTATTATTATTATTATTCCATAATTAAAGTGATTCATAGTTCACATGAGCTTATAAACTTTTCCAGAGAACTGACTGTGTGCTTTTTCCTTTTAGTTACTTCGGAGAGAAGGTCATGGTTGATGTGCCCACAGTGTGACGGACTTGTCTGCAGAAGACGACAGGAAAGCAATGTCTCTTGTGTGCCACCGGCACTGGATCACTTTGTCCTTGTGTTCACCAGCCACCTTCACTGGCAACGGCTTCGTTAGATCTCCTGGGAACATCAGTAACCTTTTAGATATGATTTGCATATAAGGACGTCTTAAATGCGTAAAATTCCAGTGATATTCTCAGGCTTTTTTAAATAAAACATATAAAAGTACTAATACTGCTCCATGATTAACACTCAACAACAGCTTCAGCAGTCCTGCATTTATGTTTCTCTCAAGCAAAGGCGTCAAACTGAGGGGTCCCGGGGCCAAATCCAGCACGCTGCCTCATTTTATGCTCTTTCAAAGAACATGATTATCGTACATTCTTTGTACCAACTGTTACCATGAACCACGATTCATATCATCTTTCCACTAGCGTAGGCCTCCGTCAGTCCCGAAGGACTATGGCTGCGCTCTGGCCAGTATCCCGACTGGTGATACTCCCCAGTGCACAGAGCCTGGGTAGGGAGTAATGAGGGACAGGCTGTTACCCAAGCAGCAAGTCCCCCCCTGTCTCGGCGCCACCAGAAGGATCCAATGGAAAGGCAAGTGCCGATACAACTGGGTTCCAGTGCCGCTGCAGGAGAGAAACTACAGTCAATTTAGAACGGCCAATTAACCTACAGTGCACGTCTTTGGATTGCGGGGGAAACCGGAGCACCCGGAGGAAACCCACACAAGCACGGGGAGAACATGCAAACTCCTCACAGAAACGCCCAGGCCGGGAATCGAACCCGGGCCTTCTTGCTGTGAGGCGGACGTGCTAACCACTACGCCACCGTGCCGCCAATCTTTCCACTAGGTGGCAAGTAAACAGCTAGTCATTTATGAATTTAGAATGATTGTATGCTAGTTTGTCGCCATTCATTGATTATTTGGCCCTTGATCACCTTTAAATTTACTGTTGTGACCCCAAGTGAAAGAGTTTGACACTCCAGTTCTAAAGTGATGCAATTTCTTATTGGGAATGTCGGGCATTATTATTATTAACACGGAATAATCTCATTCATACGTCAAACATCTGCTGCAATGACTGAGTAAAGTACAAATAGCAATAAGACATTAAAATAAATAAAAATAAAGTCAAACTGAATAAATAAATAAAAAAAAATGTTATTTTTACTGTGTACCACAGTATATTGGAGCTGCACACTCTTTGTCCACTTTATTATTTTTACAGTTATTCAATCAGTCAATCATGTGGCAGGAGCATCATGCATAAAATTATGCAGATATAAAATACATAGATACTAAATGAAGCTATTGACCTTTAAAAGGTTTAATGTATTACGCTCCTGCTGTTGCTACTGATAAGTAATTAGCTGTTCAGAGACCTGTGTAAATACTGTATATAGGAGAATTTAATGAATATACACATTTCAACACTGCTGAAGGCTGACGTGCAGTAATCAAACACACACCCTTACAGATAAACACATTCTATCCAGCCACACCTGTACAGGTGAACACACTATAACGAGCCTCTCCTGTGAACTGAACGTTGCATTTGCTTTGAACTGGCACTTCCGGGGTTGCCGTACCCCAATGACGAACTGTGTATATCAGCCCTAAAAGTTGTGAAATAAATTTGAGAAGTGCTGAAAAATGCTCACATGTGTTGTCTGGATTTATTTCTTCCAGGATTGGTGAAGTAATTTAAAGTAGGGTAGATGCTCCCATGAAAATTTTATAATATGCCAAGAGAGAAAAATTCAGAAAGGTGACACTGTGTCAGGGTGACCCGACAGAGTCCATCATGAGAAAAACCTATCTACCAAATTTCCGTTCACTGATTTTCTGAACCGCTTGATCCTAATTAGAGTCGCGGGGAGGCTGGCGCCCATCTCAGCGGACTCTGGTCGAGGGAAAAGTACACCTCGTCAGGTGGCCATCACAGGGTAGAAACACGCTGACGGCTATGCAGCCTCGTCTTGTCGAAAGTTAGCAATGGTTAAAACCAAATTTGGTGATCCTAATTTCCTTTCAAATTTATTGCCTTAAACCTTGCCAACCTGAAGAGAGGAAGAAGTCAAGGTTGACCCATGTACGATCCCAGCTTACTTGTTCCTGGTGGGACCTATACACCAAATTTATTGATTCTTAAGTATTTCCTTCCAAAGTTATTGCAGTAATAAGCCTTGACAAACCAAATACGAGAAAAGGTGAAAATTTTTGAACTTCAAACAAGGACGACGTGACCCCTGTGCAACCCCAGTCCAGACCTTTCTGAGGGGAACAAGTCAGACGGAAAGACGGACATCCGACCAGTTGTACCCTTGGCGTGTGCTTGCCTGTTGTCACACATACCTTGTAGATCCGTAATCATGACTTTGCTGTCGTAAGAGCCGGTGAGTAGGTAGTGAGCTCCAGGAGAGAAACGGACAGAGCGAATGTCACCGGTGTGGGGGTTGTACACCTGAACTGTTCGGCCACCTCTGATGTCATACAGCATACAGCAGCTATCCTCCAGCCCTGCAGCCAGGAGCCGCCCGGTCGGGTCCACCGCCACTGAGGCCACTGCACTACCTGAGTTTAGATCCAACACACTCATTACACTCAATTTACTTACCATCACTGATACACTTGAAACTTCCAGTTGTGGTCGGACATTCAAAACAGAGTCAGAATTACAGATGCTCCCTGACTTACATTCATCCGTTTTACATTTTTTCAAATTTTTTCAAAAAAGTCAAATTTTGAGTTTAGACTACGTAGTACGCTGACATAATGACGCTGCATCTATTGTTTTCAAACGACAGACTGAACGTGCCCCTCCTTCTTCCCAGTTCAGTTTTATATATGTGTGTGTGTGTGTGTGTGTGTGTGTATATATATATATATATATATATATATATATATATAGAGAGAGAGAGAGAGAGAGAGAGAGAGATAGAGCATGTTACCCTTGTGTTAAAACGTCGTCTCTGTGATCTTTGTGTTTACACTGTTCTGCGGACTTTTGTAACCCAAAGCAAATATGGTTGGTCAGAAGCGTAAGCCTACTAGCATGGGTGCAAATCTCATACATGGAGATGAATTAACTATCTGCTCGGCGCAATCTGCCATGCATATTCAGTTAAGCAAAGAGAGTTGTAAAATGAATGAAAACTCGAATCCACAAAAAGAAAAAACTCTCTGCTCTGCTAGTGATTCACATCAGTGCAGGCTGAGTTCTAAACGAGTTCAACGGCGCCTTGCTCACTTGAAAGACCAGAAGTCTCATCTCATCTCATCTCATCTCATCTTCTTCCGCTTAGTCCGGGGTCGGGTCGCGGGGGCAGCAACCTTAGCAAAGAGGTCCAGACATCCCTCTCCCGAGCCACTTCCTCCAACTCTCCCGGGGGGGACACCGAGGCGGTCCCAGACAAGCCGAGAGACATAGTCCCTCCAGCGTGTTCTAGGTTGACCCCGGGGTCTCTTCCCGGTTGGACATGCCCGAAACACCACACCAGGGAAGCGTCCGGGGGGCATTCTAACCAGATGCCCGAGCCACCTCAACTGGCCCCTCTCAATGCGGAGGAGCAGCGGATCTACTCCGAGCTCTCCCCGGATGGCGGAGCTTCTCACCCTATCTCTAAGGGAGAACCCCGCCACCCGGCGAAGAAAGCTCATTTCAGCCGCTTGTATCCGTGATCTTGTTCTTTCGGTCATTACCCAAAGCTCGTGACCATAGGTGAGGGTTGGAACGTAGATCGACTGGTAAATTGAGAGCTTCGCCTTGCGGCTCAGCTCCTTTTTCACCACGACGGACCGGTACAGGCACCGCTTAACAGCAGAGGCTGCAGCGATCCGTCTGTCGATCTCTCGCTCCATCCTTCCCTCACTCGTAAACAAGACCCCAAGATACTTAAACTCCTCCACTTGGGGCAGGACCTCATCCCCGACCCAGAGGGTGCATTCCACCATTGTCCGACTGAGAACCATGGCCTCGGACTTGGAGGTACTGATCTTCATCCCGGCTGCTTCGCACTCAGCTGCGAATCGCTCCAATGAGAGCTGGAGGGGCCCGACTTGATGAAGCCAAAAGGACAACATCAACCGCAAAAAGCAGAGACGATATCCGATGGCCACCAAACCAGAACCCCTCATCGCCTCGACTGCGCCTAGAAATTCTGTCCATAAAAATTATGAACAGAATCGGTGACAAAGGACAGCCTTGGCGGACTCCAACTCCCACCAGGAAAGCGAATCCGAGCTGCTGTTACCAATACGGACCAAACTCTGGCTCGGTGATACAGCGACCGAATAGCTCGTGAGCAACGGATCCGAACGCCGCATTACTCTCGAGCACGCCCCACAAGATCTTTCGAGGGACACGGTCGAAAGCCTTCTCCAAATCCACAAAGCACATGTGGACAGATTGGGCAAACTCCCATGCCCCCTCCAGAATCCTGTGGAGCGTATAGAGTTGGTCAAGAGTGCTGCGGCCAGGACGAAAACCACATTGTTCCTCCTGAATCCGAGGTTCGACTATCGGTCGGACCCTCCTCTCTAGTACCCCTGCATAGACTTTCCCAGGTAGGCTGAGGAGTGTAATTCCCCGATAATTGGAACACACCCTCCGGTCCCCTTTCTTAAAAATTGGGACCACCACCCCAGTTTGCCAATCCAGAGGTACAGCCCCCGATGACCACGCGATGTTGCGAAGACCAGAAGTCTTGCCCACTATAAAACACACTTGGTAAGAATTGTCTTGATGAGAAGCATTGTCTGATGTGCACCATGGCTCGCTCAAAAGAGCTGTCTGAAGACCTGCGATCAGGAATTGTTGATTTGTATAAAGCTGGGAAAGGATACAAAACCATCTCTAAAAGTCTGGATGTTCATCAATCGACAGTCAGAAAGGTTGTCTTCAAATGGAGAGAGTTTGGCACTGTTGCTTCTCTCCCAAGGAGTGGCCGTCCACCAAAGATGACGCCAAGAGTTCAGTGCAGAATACTCAGAGAGGTAAAAAAAACCCTAGAGTGTCTGCTAAAGACTTACAGAAATCACTGGCACAGTCCAATATCTCTGTGCACACATCAACTATATGTAAAAGAATGGCCAAGAATGGTGTTCATGGGAGGACTCCAAGGAGGAAGCCACTGCTGTCTAAAAAAACCATTGTTCCTCGTTTAATATTCGCAAAAAGGCACTTGGACACTCCACAGAAGTTTTGGCAAAATATTTTGTGGACTGAGGAAACCAAAGTTGAATTGTTTGGGAGGAACACACAGCGTCGTGTGTGGAGGAAAAATGGAACAGCTCACCAACATCAACTCCTCATCCCCACCGTGAAGCATGGTGGAGGGTGCATCATGGTTTGGGGCTGTTTTGCTGACTCGGGGCCTGGACAACTGACAATCATTAATGGAAAAATGAATTCAAATGTTTATCAGGATGTATTGCAGGAAAACCTGAGGCCGTCTGTCAGACAATTGAAGCTAAAAAGAGGATGGATGCTGCAACAAGACAATGATCCAAAACACAGAAGTAAATTAACTTCAGAATGGTTTCAGAAGAACAAAATACACATTTTGGAGTGGCCAAGTCAAAGTCCAGACTTGAACCCCATTGAGATGCTGTGGCATGACCTCAAGGCAGCGATTCATGCCAGACATCCCAGTAATCTAACTGAACTACAGCAGTTTTGTAAAGAAGAATGGGCCAAGATTAGTCCTGATGGATGTGCCAGACTGATCTGCAGCTACAGGAAGCGTCTGGTTGAAGTTATTGTTGCCAAAGGGGGGGACACACATCATATTAAATGTGATGGTTCAGTTACTTATTCCTCCCCCTTCTGTCATTGTTTGCATGCTATCCTCATTAAAATATGAAAACCTATACATTTTTGGGTGGTTTTAGTTAAAGCAGACACTGTTTTTTCATCTGTTTGATTTTGACAAAGATCGGATCACATTTGATGGTGATTTTATGCAGAAATGTGAGAAATTCCAAAAGGTTCAGATACTTTTTCATACCACTGTAGTACAGTATGAGCGTCATATGTCACACGTCATACATCACTGTAACAACTTACGTTCACCTTCAACTTACATTCGGCCGTCCGGAACCAATTAAAAACGTAAGTCGGGGAGCGTCTGTATACATACAGGCACATGAATATTTATACAACACACCTAATATTAGGTTAAATGTCCTTTATTTTGGTAGTCCTTCAGTATTCCATCCACTGTATGCAATGCACCAGTTCCACTGGCAGGAAAAACAGCTCGAGAGGTTGATGCTACGGCCATCACGCTCAACACTCGCTATAATGTTGTTGTGCTCAAATGCCTCACCCTTCCAACCATATTTCTGGCCATTGTGGCCAAATCTTTATTCTGGTGTAAACTCCAGTACTTTTTTTTTGTGTGCGACCATTCATTGATCACCAGATTGGCTCCAAAAATTTTTTTTTAATTAATTTTTTATTTATATGCTTAAATTTGAGGTTCTGTTTAGTCCAACAGGTAACTATTCACACATTGGTAGGCAGCATAGCATCACAAATTATTTGCTACCTTTGTGTAGAAATAAGACTTAAACTTTCTTTTACATGATTCAAGGTTTTCAAATTATCACAAAAAAAGGCAGAAAATAAATATTGGAGTAATAATTCGGGATATTTTTAAAATTGTGATACTTTAGAATGGCCATACAAATCGAATGGGCTGCGAGGTATCGTGATATTGTGTCGGACTCCGATCCCTAGTTCAAACCACCATGTTATGTAGCATACTGACTCAAACAGTACTGCTTGCTTCTGTACTAAGTTCTGTTCATTTACTTCAGGAACATTTCTGGAACTTTTTGATCCCACCTGTCTTGATTGAATCAAACACAAAATAAATAAAAACATGTGCATCAAGCCATTGTTTCTTTTAAAATGTGTAATCATTCTGCCCCACAGAAATAACAATTCAAAGACATCATCACAAGCTGAATATTTCCATGATGAGGATATAAACCTCGGACCTCAACCATCTATATGCACTCACTGTCTGCTATTACACCTGCTATTACACAAAACAACAGGAAATTCACCCACCAGGACCATGTAGCGCACTTCTGATCACTTTCACACAGCTGGGTACACGCAGGTCCCAGAAGCGCACAGTCTCATCCTGAGAACCAGAGGCTACCATCCAACCGGACCAGGTATAAAGGGAAAGGATGTGCCCTAATAATAAACATATGTTCACCTGCATGAATGTGAAATTACTGCTGCCACATTATACAAAGCTTGTTAATGTGCACAGTTGCGCGTGTGTGTGTGTGTGTGTGTGTGTGTGTGTGTGTGTGTGTGTGTGTGTGTACCTGTGTGTCCACTAAGCGCATGTAGGCCAAGTCCTCTTTGGCAGTCAGTAGTGTAGATGTTGCAGTCTCCTGCTCCAGCACTAATGAGGATAGTTCCACCACTCTCTGGTCCTTCCATGAACGCCAGGTCACGAATTGTTCCATCATGCATGCTGAACTCCAGATCTGGCCCTGTGTAGAGACGCAGACTGTCCTGAACTGTCTTTTAAAACAAGGGCTGCTACAGCAGGATATGGAGCTGTTTCTCCATAGCAGTGGATGCAACATCACCTGACATGAGAACAAACCTGAAACTAAAATTGCAAGTTTAAAGAAGCCTTAGTCGGTTGAGCGAGCTGAGCGCCAGCCTCCATGCTACGCCAATTCGGATTAAGCAGGTCAAAAAATGAATGAAAGTTAAAAGAATTAAATTATAATTACCTCTGTGTGTGTGTGTGTGTGTGTGTGTGTGTGTGTGTTAGTAGGATTACTCAAAAAGTTATAAGTGGTCCTAATTAATTATTTAGCAGCGGTGGGACTTTGGACAAGGAGATGATAGAGGATGGATCGCAGATGGAACAGTGTGATGTTCATCAGGCCCAGCAGGTGGTGTTGGGGCTTTGGATAAGAAAGACTCCATTTGATTTAAGAGATGGTCTGGCTCAAGGTGTTGAACGTGGAAAGGATTCCTCAATATTGAGAGAGAGGATTATTTTAGCTCTTTGCTCTTATCTGAGGACTTGCAGGGCTTCGTGGAGTTTCACACTCTGAAGTACTCGTATACGTTAAAAAAAAAATTGAAAAATTAAAAATACAGGGTGATGACTGTGTTCCCTTTACCTGCACTTTATGCCCCGTTCATACAGAGAACAACAAGCGCCATGCCCGCTGCTGAGTAACAAAAGAAATCGCTTGGCGAGACAGTGGAATCGCTTCACCTTTCAGCTCTTGGTGCTCAAGTAACTCCATCACATGTCTCGTGCTTCAGAATCTTCAAACTAAAACTGTGAGCAGGTTGGTGAGAGCTTGCATTGTTCATTCATTCTTTTCCTAAGACTCTTAATTCTAGTTAGGTTTGCAGGGAAGCTAGTGCCCATCTCAGCTAAGCCCACCTAGTGGCCCACCTAATGGCAAGGGCAGAGTACACCTTGGACAGCTCGCCAGGCCGTCACAACGCAGAAACATACTGACGGCTATGCAGCTCCACTTGATGAAAGTCCGTAATGGTTCTCTTACATGAACCTCTACAACAGACAGTAAGAGACATGGCTGGCCTTTGATAAGCCAGTTAGCTGCACTTTGGGGACAGCAGTGACAATCCGCTGACAGTGGGGCTTGAACCCCCAACCTTGGGCTCGGTAGTGCAGCAGCTTACCACCGGCCCACCACTGACTCTGGGAGAGGGTGGGGTACACCCTGGACAATGTGCGAGGCCATCACTAGGTCAACACACACACATACACATTTACACACTCACTCTCCCACCTAGGGGTGAGTTCGAACTGCCAATTAGCCTATTGTGCATGTTTTTGGGATGTGCAAGGAAACCAGAGTATCCGGAGGAAACCCACACAAGACGCGGAGAACATACAAACTCTACACAAAAAAACCTGAGGCCATAAACTGAACCCAGAACATTCTTGCTGAGAGGCAGGTGTGCTGACCACTGCGCCACCGTGCTGACCCGCTTTTATCATCATCTTATATTGTTTGAGTTAATTCTAACTAAAATGACCATATATAGATTATTGTTATTCATATTATTATTATCATTATCACAGAACGAGTATAAACAACAGAGGCACTTGTGCATAAGGAACCGGGCACAGTTCGCTCTCCTCAACATCCCCGTATATAAGGAAAAATTACCAACTTCGTCACCGCTCCTGTGCCAAGCTGATATCACGGAATCATACATTTTTTCGGGAACTCCATTTAGACAGAGTACACCTTCAGCAGTACTTTACACATTTTGTATGTACTGATTTATTTGTTTTGTTCAAAATTACCTGTTAATACAATTCAGTAGGAAAAGATGTTGGAAAAATCATACACTTGAGTGAACCACCCAACACACATGATGTACATGTAGCTCTAAATATAAATTCACAGGAAATGTCCGCCGTTTCACAAAGATGGACCCAGGCATAACGTGCCAGGTGATTATCTTTGTAAAATGTGTACGCAGTCATGAAAAGCACAGGATATTTACATACGCTCCTCTTCCGAGCTGATGTGAATTCAGTGGTACCTTGGTTCTCAAATTCGAATTTGTTCGAATTCCAAATCCGCTTTTCCCATTACAAATAATGTAAACGGTTTCAATCTGTTCCAAGACTCTAGAAAACTACCTTTTTTAAACATAATGCTTCATCTTCTTCTTCTTCTTCTTCTTCTTCTTCTTCGTTTATATATCAAATAGTATTTTAAATGTGAAACAACAGGACAAACACACAAAATTCTTAATAGATTAATTTATTTTGTGCCTTTTTTGTTTGTTTTTTGTTTATTTTCGAACCAGCCTCGACTTGCTTTAAAGTGGAACCATTCAGCATTCGAGCTTGGGTTTTTGTCACCAAATCATCGTGGATTTCACGAGCTTTGCAGCAGATCACATCCTTGCTAACAGTATCTCCTGCTAACTGCTGCCCGTTTATGTATAGGAACAGTCATTTTTCCACCTCCTCCAGCATTTGTGGTCTTTGTTTACTATAACCGTCCAGCCTTTCGCCACATCACTGGCTTTAACACTCTGTTTTTCAGGATCGCGAATATCGTTGATTTAGCCTAGCCATATTCCTTAGCATGATCAGTAACATGCACGTCTGATTCATGCTTAACTATCAGCTCTTTCTTAAACGCAACAGTTTTCCGCACAACTGACCTTTTCTCAGTAGCTTTCTTTAGAGACGTTTATTAGCAAATCCAATCGAATAAACAAAAAATACAACACAGTATACTGTACTTTGTATAACAGGAGCAAGCACACGCACACAGTGGTTGAGTAGAGTCAAAAGAGACCGATTTCCGGAAGTCACGCACTTTTCCGCACTCTCGGTCTTGTTTTATCCTCACATATTTTTTGAGTTCGACTTATGAAATTTGTTCGACTTCCAAGACAAAAAAATCCCGGATTTTTTGTTCAAATTCCGATTGGTTCAACCTCCAAAGCGTTCGAGAACTGAGGAACCACTGTATTGTCATTTGTAAAAAGCGCTATACAAATAAAATTGAATGTGAGTGGGACATTTAAACTCGTGCTCGTGGTTTTCATTACAAAAACATGATGAGGGCAACCCTCACCAGAAATGGATTTGACCTATTATCAATGCGGCCCGAGCTCTGGCTCCAGTGATACAGAGACCGAATGGTCTGTGGCAACAGGTCTGTTACATTATACTCCCGGAGCACGCCCCACAAGATAGCCCGAGGGACACGGTCAAAAGCCTTCTCTAAATCCACAAAACATATGTGAACAGATTGAGCAAACTGCCATGAACTCTCCAGGATCCAGCACAGTGTATAAAGTGAGAGGGCTGCAGCCAGGATAAAAGCCGTATTGTTCCTCCTGAATCCGAGGTTCAGCCATCAGTCGGATCCTTTTCTCCAGTACCCCTGCACAGACTTTCCCAGGAAGGCTGAGGAGAGTGATTCCATGAGAAATTGGAGCACATGAACCAGCCCCCCTTTTTAAAAAGGGTAGCTACCACACCGGTTTGCCAGTCTAGAAATACAGCTTCCAATGACTACACAATATTGCAGAGGCCTATCAATCAAGAAAGTCCTACATCCAGAGCCCTGAGATATTCAGGGTGGATCTCATCCATCTACCCCTCCTTGACTTTGCGATGATGGAGGGGTTTGCATGTCCTAATGACACTAGGAGCTATGTTGTCGAGGTCACCCAAGGCAAACAGGTCTTAGGTGATGGTCCAGACTAAGGCAAGCACCTGGTGGTCAGGCTTCTGCCCATGGAGCCCAGCTGTGCCCAGCCTAAAAAGGAAACAATGGTCCGCTCTCCCATGGACACATCACCCCGGAAGGGCTATAAGGGTTAGGTGCGCTGTGAGTTGGGAGGCAGCCAAAGGTATGTATTCTGAGATGGTGTGTGATATTGAGCAATACCGACTAGATATAGTCGGACTCCCCTCAACGCATAGCTTGAGCTCTGGAACCATCTCAAGGGGGGACTGGACTTTATTCCATGCTGGAGTTGCTTGTGGGGAGAGGCAGGGAGCCAGTGTGGGCACCTTTGTTTCCCCCCTGTCTCAGTGCCCACATGTTGAGGTTCTCCCGGGTTGACGAAAGGGTAGCTTCCCTCCTCCTTTCACGTGGGGGGACGGGTCCTGACTGTTGCTTGTGCTTATGCACCAAATGACAGGTCAGAGTACTCATCCTTCTTGGAGTCTTTCGGGGGGAGTGTTGGAGAACACTTCCCCGGGGGATTCGCTCATTGTCCTGGAAGACTTCAACGCCCAGGAGGGCAACAACAGTGTGAGTTTATGATTAGGACATTTAAAATAAGTTAATTTTTTTATTACTATCAAATTAAATACTGTTTATTTAAAAGAAAAGCATTACAAGTCCCCCAATGCGCACTTGTATGTGAAAAATAAGTAAGCAGCACTGTCGATGACTGTTGCTTTTACCTGTAGCATTGCAGGTCTCAGGATTGAAAGGCAGGACTTTGACGTATTTGTCATTGGAACCCGTAGCTAGAAGCTGGCCACAGGAGCTCCACGCCACACAGTAGATGGAACCTTTGTGGTGCTTGTTGCGTTTGAAGCAGACTTCCGGCTGCCTCACTGCATTTTCTTCACTGTCCAAAAATCCAAAACGTCATCCTGCATAATTCAACTTTTCAACTGGTAATTAGTTGTATGATATACTTTAATAATATGTTCTCCAGTGCTGCTGTCTAAATAAATAATAATTTCTAATTCAACACCAAGATCAGAAACGCATAAAATATTTTAATATCTGTCAAAAAAAAAAAAACATGATGTAATTTGTTGTAACACTATCTGTGTTATATTCTGTTATTCATTAAAAATTCTGCGATGCCTTGGTTTCCTGTTACTGCCATGTTCTTACTGAAATCAATGGCCAGATTAATATTGTAATGTTCTGGTAATAACTGCTCTGTAATGTAGAGAATCATCTTTATTCAGTACCTGGCACAAAGGTCCTGTGGGTACAGGCACACACGCAATGTTTTGGAATTAGATCCAATGGCATAGAGCGTTCCGGAAGGATGAAAGGCAACAGCTCGTACAGCCTGGGTGTCTTCCAGTGTATGAACTACTACGAATGGGGACTTGGGCTTGCCATCCTGAAACACACTTAGTCATACCAAACATCATAAAAAATTAGAATACACACACACGTGTTAAAAATTATAGGTGTTTAAAAAAAAATAAAGCTCAAAATCCTTATAACAGCTTTTATTTCCAGACACACAAATGCATTGTGAATACTACACATCCTATTCCAAATCAAAACAAGAAGAAAAATATCAAATTTGTGTTTTTCCTTTAAAGAAATTGAAGAAAAGTGAATATTACACTGATTAAAATAACAGTGTCTGCATTTCTTCTTTACAAACTCAAACATTCACTGTGTGGTTGTAGGACCCACTATTTCTATGAACTGTAACTTTTTCCTCACATGGTCAAAACAACTAATAAATCAAATTTTCAGTAAAATAATCTTTCAATAAAATAAGAAATCTCTTACAACAGGATGAGAAGAAGCAGGTTATTCTTTATTCAGCGATACACCCAGTATGCCTTCCTGAAGAGAGTCAGCCGAGTCTGAAAACCTCTTCGCAATACCCTGCCTTATATGGTTTTGCACCTTATGGCGCCTCCCCTTTTTCATCTGATTGTACCAACCCATTTTCCATTATACAGGGATCCCTCGCTACTTCGCGCTTCAATTCATGCGGCTTCAGTGCATCTCTCTTTTTTAAAAATAAATAAATAAATATTTATCGAATTAAAAAATAAGGAAATTAAGGAAGAATAAGGGGAAAAGGCCACAAAAACAAGACATGTTCAAAAGCACGTTCACGGAAAAAAATTCCGTGAGTGTTCCGTGCTCTAAACATCACACACCATCAGCACCATCAGCATCAGACCAAGCGCTTGCCGGGTGCTTTGCCCCTCACGTTAAAACATGGCCCCTGAAGCCTGATCGATGGCATACCGTGAGTATTTCACCTTCTTCTGATTCACTGATCCACTGCTAATTGTGGTTTGCTTGAGACTTCGATCAGGTCTGCATGATCACCCTCCTCATGCCGATGATCACGTGCGGGCGAACGGCGTAGAGAGCATGCCGCACACACAGCCATGTTTAAACCGCTTTATAATAAATTATCAAGCAAATACAAAGTGCGGTTCAGAGATCAGCGCGTCTTAAACACGTGCTCAAGTGCATGCCTTCATCCAGCATAGACTCGATCAGAGGGATTTCCACTTTTCCGCAGGGTTTTCACCCATTTTCCGAGTAAAAATGCCGAAGCTCTTCCGTAGACTGCGTTCCGCGCCTTTCTGCTACAATCCTTGCATGCCGTGCTCGAGTGAATTGGGGATATTAAATAAGGCCAATAATTGCCTCCTGCTTTTTAAAGAATGACATTTAAGGAACGTCATTAATTGAACTCCACGCTGATATTATTTTGAACATGAACCTTTCAATTAGTGATTCAATTACACAGAAGTAGCAGGACGCAGGTCAGGACTGTTGATTCTGTTGGATTCTATTACTCTACTACACCTGATAGTAAATTACTTACCATGTAGAAATATCATTTCTACCAAAAACACTGATTGATCAGGATAGTGATGTCTGACTGATATTATTTTGAACACAACTGTATATACACACACACACATATATATATATATATATATATATATATATATATAAATAATGATCTCAAGAAATCTTAGGGGACAAGGAGACCCCACACCTTCGACTGTCCAGGACTGGAGACTCATCTAGTGAAGGAAGTCCATGAATGCCTCCTTTCTGAGGGGTGCTGCTCGTCACACTGGTTTTGCTTTTGTCTGTTCTATCAGACTCAGGTGTATGTGTGTGCTGTGCTTCAGGTCTTGATCCACTGCACTGTTGGGCCAAGGCTTGCACGTTCTCCCCCAGGTCTTCCATCCCTACATTCAGCTCCTCCAGCTTTTGGATGGACCTGTACACATACACGCCAAACCACATCGCAACCAGCAACTCAATATTATATTCTGTAATATAATACAGTTAAATACAAAACTATGTTCAACTGTTTTCTACAAAGGAATTTATTTCAGATGGTTAATCCCAGTTCTGCTTCCCAGTGTCCAGCCACACCAGCTTAAATTTTTGCTTTAGTACACTTCCTTTAAGGAGAACCGGAGTATGTCTTCACTTCACTTTCAGCAAGAAAATGTAAATGCCAATTAATTTTTCAATAGGCATTTCAATATGAAGAATGCCAATGCAAGCTTTAATTCCTTCCAAAATATTTTGGGGGAAAAAAATTCACAGAATTGGATTTCATACTGCCATGTTTGTTTGTCTCTTTATGTAAATGATAACTTGGTAACACCCCCAGTAATTATACTACATCTCACTACACTCTTTTCGCGCTAAAAGTCAAATATAAAAACTCTCATCAGTGTAGGGCATTGTTAAAGGAGCGCATTCACTAATGAAGTGCCGACATGTTTTATTTCCATTATAAGTTCTTTTCGGCTCAATACAAATGTTTGCTGGAGAAACCACCACAGCTCATGGGCTTAGTGTCTCTTATCCACTTGGTCTATATCTTGTTTAGGTTCTGTCTCTGTTTACAATAAAAAGACATCGTGACCAGTGGAATGAACTCTGGTACAAGAGTACGCAGATTGTTTAAGAAAAACATTGTGGCTGACTTTATTTTATCTCCAAGGGAGAACACTGTATTTCATCTTTATATAATGCGTCTGGTAAGCGAGCCTCTGATAATGTCAGCAATGATCTATATTACCGAATCGGCTAATTCCCATGTGATGGATGTTTGCATAGTGCCATCACTGAAATGTACATTACAGTCTTTTTCACATGAAGCAGTTATTTTTCACTACATGCTAATTTTTTGGAGTGACTACCTTGTAAATAAACTTTCTCATAAAAGACAAAATTTCATATGTGGAAAAAGTGGCATTTTTTTTCACTACAAGGTCGAAATCTCAGTTGTTTCATTCATGTAAGAAAAGCATTCAAACAATCAGAGCGTTGCTTCTTGAAACTTCACATTTGCATCTGACATTTGAGAGTTTTTTACTTTTAAGTAAATACTGTTCAGACACACAGCTGTTCATCCCCACATGCCAAATCCCCTCCATCTGGCCTGGTTACACTCAGACCTTTTACAGTTTAATTAAACACCCTAGTAGCACAACATCTGTTAGGGCTTTATTCACCACTTCACATCTGTTGAGGTGTGTATCAGCACATGTGTGAGTGTTTGGGTCGGACCTGTTGAGGAAGGTCTGTGTGAGGTTGTGCTGGCCGGCACCTGAGGCCTGGCTGGCTTGCTGCACTCCTCCCTCAAGCAACATCTGCTGATAGAGTTGCATATGCTGCTCCTTCTGCTCCAAGTGCTGCTGCACACGCAGCCGCTGACGGTGGAACTCCTGCTGCTGCTCCTACAAGCATCAGGACAAACACATGTTTAATGTCTGCTGACAGATACACTGCCTTCAAAAACGTACTGCTGTCTGTCTCTCAAAACCCATCAAACACACAGATTCATCAATCATCATACAACAGAAAATATGAAACGCACATATACATTTATTCTCTTAAAGAACCCACAATTCTCTATAACGGAAGTGACCAAATCCTTAAAGCGTATAATAATAATACAGTGGTACCTCACCTTACGAAATTAACCCGTTCCAGAGCCTTTTTCTTAACCTGGATTTTTCGTAAATTGAACCGCATTTTACATGTAAAACGTGTGATTCGTTCCATGGCCCCCAATACTACCCCTAAACCCTTTAAAAATTATAAAAGTACACCTTTTAAGACCTCCTTCTGCTTCAATATCGTACCGATGGTAGACGGGTTTGGCCATATTCCTTTGCGATATCACTCAACCGCATGCCACGAGCCCGCTTCTTCTTTTCACTCGCACTGGAAATCACAGGTGCACGTGCATGCATGTGTGTGTCTGTGTGTTTGCGCTCGTGTGTTGACCATATCTTCTTAGCAGAGTTATAATCTTACAAAAGTTTATAGAAGGTTAAAAGCCCGAGTCAAAAAATAAAGCAAGAAACTCATGAAACAACAGTAACTCTGTCCATCACACGAAAAGCATTATGGGAGATGCAGCTCCATAATAGCCAATGGGAGGGAGCGGTGTCATCCCTCCTAGCCAATGGGAGGTCAGCGGGACGGGATGGTGGGAGATAGCCAATGGGAGGAAGCTGTGTCATCCCTCCTAGCCAATTGAAGGCCAGCGGGGCGGGATGTTTGAACGTCATTGCTTGGAGAGCAGCTCATGCATTGTTTGAATGGCGCGTTTGAATGTTTGAATGGCACGTTTGGTGTGTTTCGTAAGGAGAACTTGTTTCATATACAGAGACAAAAAATTTTGGAAAATGTTTTTCGTAACCTGGAGTTTTCATTTGCTAGGACTATCGTAAGGTGAGGTACCACTGTACTGATATACTGTAAAGCAAAGCTAAACAATTTTTTGGAAAGGATCAGACCTCGGTTATCTTAACTGAAGCAGAAAGATCGTCCTTTTCCAGGGGCTGAGTGGGACAGGCTGTGTTGGGTTCGACTGCAGTATTCATTTTCTCTTCTTGTGTGCATGAGGCTGAGCTACTGTAGAAAAGCAATCAGCATAGCACAATGCAAAGTGGGAATCATCGCATTCATCATTCACATTCACCGACCATTTCCGTCTGTAATGAGACTTAAACATGCGAAAGAATACTTGATGGAAAAACTTTAGTATGAATTAAATACAGGTCTATTATCACAATTATACTCTTCATTGTTATCACAAATATTATTTTCCTGACATTTCTCTACTAATATACTCACTCGCTCATTTCCTGATCCGCTTCAACCTGCTAGGGTCACGGGGAGGCTGGAGCCCATCCCAGCCGACTCTGGGCAAACCCTGAACAGCTCAATAGACCATCGTCAAGCAAACCATTTACATTCGCACTCACAACTATGGGCAATTTGGAACGGTCAGTTAGCCGAATGTACATGCCTTTGCACTGTGGGAGGAAACCGGAGTCGCTCGCAGTAAACCCACACAAGAACAACATATGGAAGAACATGCAAACTCCACACAGAAATGCCCCAGGACTCAAAGCCAAGGGGAGAGGCAGACATATAAACCAGTATGCTAATTTACTCGTTCCCACCCATTGAGTATCGCCTCCTTATCACATGACCACAAACCAACATAAGCGTAAGCAAGCATGTGCCACATTACCTGCAACTTTATGCCTCCTTGTACAAATAAACTCAAAGATGGGTGATCTCCGTGAGTGATGCATGTCGTCCCTCCCTCCCTTGGCCAATTAGTTCTCATGGACCCCTGACCATGGATTACTACATGTGCCATTCTGAATTTGAATTTCATTCAATCTCTAGGCTTGTACGTAGTTGTACACTTTGCCTATGTGCCACTTGGGAGACCATGCTTAGATTTTAGGATATTAAGTACAGGAATACAAAAACCCAAGCTAAACTAAATAAAATATCATTCAAGTTTCATACCTGTCTGATGTCTCCTTGAAGATGTTATTTTCCACTATACTGTGGCTGCTGTTTAATCCAAAGTTAGCAAAAGAGTGTGACAAAGCGGCATCTTTTCCTTCACCCTCTACAATCTTCCTCTCCCTCCCCGCCAGACCGTAGGACAAACCGTCCAGCGCCGGATTGAGAGAACGTGAGACGTACGCTTCGGCTGACTGAGGGCGTTTCAGTGGTGAGGCTGGAGAAGGTGAAAACCTGGCAATAAGTGGTGCAAGCAGATCAGTGTGGGCTGCCCGTGTAGGTTTTACCAGCTGATCCACATGGATATTGAGCGTCTTCTGCTCAAAGGCACATGTAAAGGTGGAAGGCGCAAGGTTACGCAGCCAAGAGATCAGACTCAGGTCGGGTTCATCACAGCCGTTGCCACATAGCACATCGATGCCCAGCAGAACCTCAGCCTCACCAATCTCTTCACCTGTGGCTTTGCTCTGACAGAATTCTACACAACATTCATATAGCACACCTTTAACCAGCAGTTGGAAGAGGCGGTCCGAACCAGCCCGAAAACCGGCCTCACTGAGCTTGCGGTCGGCAGGAATGAACTCGGCCACCAAAGAGCACGTCTCCTCAAAGCAGCGTACACGTGCTGTACTCGGGTTCCAGTCCTTGAACTCAGCATGGTGCGTGAGCTGAGGGAGCGTCAACAGCAGACACAGATTGCTATAAGCCTCTTTGGATGGACTTAACTCCTCCAAACAATTCAAACACTTCACTGCCTCTTGCATAGTGACCTCAAGCTGAGGAAGCAACAGAAGATAAAAGTAAGATGATGGCTCAAGTGATTCATAACTGAAGGAACACTGGGTCATAGTGAAGCAGCATCCCCCCCAATCCACTGGTTTTATTCCTGGAAAAACAGATGCACTGGACCTGATGGAGGTATAGCACTTATCAATTCATCTGAACACATTCCAACACTGCTAGGACGGACTACAGTATCACCTTCTGGAAGTTAGGCACATGAGCATACCCCATCAGTAGATAAGAAACTGGGTTCCCGTGAAGTCCATCTTTGCCGTTGTTCCTCTAGACTGCTCAGTAGGGATTTCAGATCCCCGTCTAAACTTCTGTACAACCTTTGGCAAGGGTACAGTGTTTGCTTTTTTATACATTGAGCTAAATGGTTAAATGTGTTTTTCATGGTTGATGTTTGTAAAAGAAAGCATCACGGCAGCAGGGCAATAAGGACTTAAAACACAGGAAGTAGGATTTGGATTGTCACTATGATGGCCGGCAGTGGTGGTCTAGTGGTATAAGGCGCCGGATCGCTGATCCAAAGGTTGGGGGTTCGAGTCCCACTCTCCACAAGGTTGTCACTGTCCTCCCCAGTGCAGCTAACTGGGTTATCAAAGGCCGGCCATGTCTCTCACTGTCTATGGTGAGAGGCATGTAAAAGAACCATTGCTGACTTTCGACAAGAGTAGGCTGCAAAGCCGTCGGCGTGTTTCCGCCCTGCGATGGCCTGGCGAGCTGTCCAGGGTGTACTCTGCCCTCGCCCTGAGTTGGCTGGGATGGGCACCAGCCTCCCCGCGACCCTAATTAGGATGAAGCGGTAACAGAAAATGAACTGATGAACTATGATGGCCAACTCAATCATTCCTTTCGTTCATTACAGACAGGCATTAGAACATCAAGCTATTAATGTGTAGAAGAATTCGTTAGCTCCTCCATCCAATATTAGAATCAGCAGTCACTGAATAATAGCTTTTCTGTTTCTTAGGTTACTTATGAACCTACTTATCTACCGGTTACTGGTGTGTTGATGTGCTTCTGGCATCACTGGCCCTTACATGTATTCACGCTCTCTTAGTGAGGGCAGAATCACTCCCAGACAGCTCACCGGCCATCACAGGGCAGAAACACGCCGACGGCTATGCAGCCTACTCTTGACGAAAGTTAGCAATGGTTCTTTTACATGAACCTCACACCATAGACAGTGAGAAACATGGCCGGCCTTTGATAACCCAGTTAGCTGCACTGGGGGGACAGTGACAACAAGATGCGAGTGGGGCTTGAACCCTGAACCTTATGATCAGTGATCCAGCCCCTTCACCACCAGGCCACCACTGCCACAACCTACTTATCTACTATGGGGATATTTTCATATATTTCTGGCCTTTAATCAATTTGATTTTTTTTATTTATATTTTACTTTCAAGTTCTCAAATTTAATCATCAGTGATCCACAAAAACATCTATTTCCTCAGTGAATATCGCTGACAATAGACAGTGAAAACTTGAAGAAATATACCGTAATCGACGTGATAGAGTTTTATAACTACAAGCAGAAGTCAAACTCTGACAGATAATTTCTAGGCCTATAAAAAATATTCAGATGAATGGACATCCAGATAGATGGGTGGTTAGATGTCTATATAGATAGATAATCAGATGCATGGACAGATATTCAGATGGATGGATAGGTTGGTATTCATTCATTCATCCATCATCTCAGATACAGATGCACATCCGAGGAGCTGAACTAATTCTGCAATTAATGCACAGCCGCCAAAAATCAAAGTGTTACCTGACTACGATAGCAGTCATGCTGGTACAGTTGGCCCCCTACTTACAAAATTAATCCGTTCCAGCGCCTTTTTTGTAAAACAGGAATTTCGTAAATAGGGGGCGCATTTTACATGTAAAACGCCTGATTCGTTCCAAAGCTCCCAAGACTACCCCATAAAACCTTTAAAAATGATAAAAGTACACCAATTTTGTATGAAATATGTGTTAAAAGTAAAACAAAATTATTTATTAAACCATTTAAACATTTTATTAACATAGTAAACCATTTTTTTAACATTTATTAATTAAACCATTATTAAACATTTTTTATCAACACACACACACACACACACACACAAAATACAGTACGTATTGAATGTGTATTGTATACACATTAAATGTTTATTGTGGCACTACGAGCCACGCCCACAAGCAGGACGCCGGTGTGTGGAATTCAAAGCGCATTCCCTGTTTGATAGATCGGAGGTCCAAACTCAACTTTAACTTGATTCCTTATGCGCCACATTTATTAAATATTTACTGAATTAAAGAACTTAAAAAACTAAACTAAAACTAAAGAGTTAAGCCTCTTTCTGTCTCTCTCTCTCTCTCTCACACACACACACATACGCAACAGCTGACGGAACAATTATATTTAAATGTTTAAATGGACGGGATGTTTTATTTAAAGCGGAATTACAGTACCTGTTTGAAAGATCAGAGGTCCTCATTCAATATTAACTTGCTTCCTTGTGAGATCGGAGGTCTTTTCCCACGGAGCACTCTGTTTTAATATCGTGCCAAAATAATCGCCTCCATCACTGTATTTCCGCTTTAAGGTCTCCTTCTGGTTCAATATCGTCCCGATTGTAGAAGGGTTTCGGCGATAACGAAATACAGCGCGACATGATCAATCTCAAAACAAGCCAACAGTCAACTCTCCTTCACGCGTGTGACAAACAGGAAGTATGGGTACAAGAAGCTCAGCTGCATCATCCCGCCTAGCCAATGGGAGGCCAGCGGGGCGGGATGTTGGGAGACAGCCAATGAGAGAGCAACTCGCGCATCATGACAAATTTTGAGTGGTGTGTTTGAATTTTGAATGGCGCATTTCGTAAGAGGAGGTTGTTTTCGTATCCCGGGGACGAAAACTTAGGAAAATGTTTTTCGTAACCCGGAATTTTCGTACCCAGGGGGTTTCGTAAGTAGGCGGACGACTGTAATTGGACATAAAGCCCGGATACTATGTTCCCTCTAAGCTGCGCGCATGCGCAATTGTGCACTGGTGTTACGGTCTCCACACAGAGATATTTTGCGCTGCGCAAAAAAAATAGAAATCCCACCTGAAGTGAAAATAAATTAAACATATAACTATTCAGTCTGTGCTATTTTGGAATGTGATTCAATGAGTGGAGGGCGACTGCTTGCTCCAGCCAATGATGCGATTCACATATGTACTGACGCACCGAATCGACGTGATTGACAGTGACAACGTCCTTATGCGCCGCCCGCCACCTGTGTTTTCAGCTCACCAAATGGTGACTAATGTAAAGAGAAGACACGTATGATACGCTGCTTTTGCTTAACCCTTTTTATTAATGGCAAAACGAATGGGCATCGACACATCCCCTCACGAAGCCAAAGTTTAAAAGAAATGCAGTTATTTTAAGGTTGAATGGCTGTCTGAGTTTGTGCAAACAGAACAAACAAACATGAAACTAGGTGATATTTTTTCACCCATAAACATGTGGATCAGCGGATGCTGCAAGCAGATGAAGCCATCACTCTGGACAACGTGTACAACCACTGGAGAGATGAATAAAACAGACGGGAATATTAAGGTGAGTAGTAATTTTTCAATCAGATTTGTGCTCATCTAGTGTCATTTATTTCGAATTTTCATTTATAGATGTTGATCATTAAATACTGTAGTTTCTGAGTAGTAGCTTGTGTCATTGCATACTTTATTTTGCAGACAAAGAGTTACAGGACTGTCTCCCAGACCACAGTAGGACCCTGTCTCCCAGTGGACAGCAGGATTCTCTTCCAGATCACAGTAGGAGGACTCTGGAGTCTCTCTCCCCCAATGGATGGACTGCAGAACCCTCTTCCAGAATACAGTAGGACTCTCTTCTCAACCAATGGACAGCAGAACTCTCTACCAGACCACAATAGGACTCTCTCACCCAGAAAGCGCTTCACAATGAGAATTGAGTTTATAGTTGGCTTGGTTGTCAGTTAAAAGTTTTGCTGTAGTTAAAAGCAAACATTTATACTTCGAATAGTATTAACGTAGTAGACAGGTTAACAAGTTTGTTGTCAATTTACATTGTAAACTTGGTAAAGCACTTAATTAAAAGAAGTCTAATGGAAATATAAATGTTGTAATTTGATTCTTTTAATAAATCGTGCTACTTGGATGGATACGATACTGGCCTGACGACAGTGCACAGGTCTGCTGTTGCTCACAGTCCAAGGGACCGCTCAAGGAGTTGATGTGCTTGCTCAGACACATAGAAAATTAGAGGGAACATTGCCCGGATCCCTCCTTTTTTTATTACAGTATTATTTTATATGACAATTGTTATGGTCTGTGTTCTGGGAGACTTTGAATTTGGCGACTGTTCTCCAACTTTGTTTTCTCCCCAGCGGTGCAGGCCCCGGCTGAGGGGCATGGCTGACCTATTCGGGCTGATTGCAGCAGCGCACACCTGATTCCACTCCACAAATCTACTCCCATTAAAGACAAGCTGCACGTTCACTTCAGTGCCAAAAGATTGTCCGGCATCACGCAGTCAATAGCCCATGTTTCTTTCTGGCCCCTAGTTATAGCTGTGCTTAGCCAGTCTTCCGCACCTCAGTCACCAGTGTTATTGTTTGTTATTTTCCCTCCGTCACTACCAATGTTTGTGTCTGTCTCCTGTCTCCAGTGTTGCCCTTGAGTAAAATAAATCGTTCCTGTTGCACTGTACACCATCTCCTGCATTTCTTGGATCGGCTGAAAATTCGTACCGGAACAATATTTCATTATCCATTATTCCCTCGCGCATGGAGTCAGATCAATAGAGACGGAGATTGAAAGTTTTCCTGGTTGTGACCTGAACTTTTCAGCCACCCCCACCTTCACACACACACAGGAAGAAAAAAACAGTTCACCCCTCCTCCCCCACCATGCGAGCGACTATAAATAGTATTATTTTTCTATACATTTGTTATTAGTACACCTCTACATAACCTTGTATCTTTATTAACATTAAAAACAAAAAAGAAAGAAATATAGTTCAACTTATAACAAAAAAACTTCATTAACATTGTTTTTAATCTGTAATTGAAAAATTTTAAAGTGCACCAATGTGCTTGAAATAAAAAAAAAATCCTTATTTAAACTCGTTCAACTTATTTATGGATTAATATCTCTGTCTCCCTCAAGAAACAACACGGAAAAATTTCTCACAGAAACGAAGAGAAAGGTGGAGAGAGACACTTCATATCATTTGCTCGTGTGAAAAATCGCTACACCATGGCGCGACAATGAGAGGGCCACTGCCAACTAGTGGAGCAGAGGTGCAATTACACTTAATTCTCATACACAATTCCAGAAAAGCATGTTCTCCAGGGTCTTATGCACACACCCCCCCCCCCCCGCCATCATAGTGCACCCCCCCAAGGGGGACGTGCCCCACTATTTGAGAAGCACTGCCTTAAAGAGACATCATCACAATAACAAACATTGCAGCGCTCATTTACAGCGTGAGTATTGTGTTCATTACAGAACAGAGGTCATTACTTTTAAGAAAGCTGTATCAGTGTAACTTGAACTTCAAGAAGGTTAATCCGAGGTCTCAGGAGGAGCAGTGCTTTATCGTGGTGGTGAATGTGAGACCCTCATTAAGCCAGTTGAGCATACTGAGGATAGAGATGGAGATTAGGTGGAAAAACCACACCAATACTCAGCGTTACGTGACTATTACAGCAGTAAAGGTGGTATTTGGACATGAAGCCCGGATCCCTCTAACTTACGACCTGTTGACACCAATATCTAGGTTGGAGTTCTTTGGTTAATCCACTGGAATAAGGGTAAGCTCTGAATTAGTTCGCTTCACTTGGGTTTTGACGGTAGTAGTGAGATGGAGTCTCGTGGCTTCATCCATCCATAACGTGCACCGGATTATAAAGCACATCGTCAATTTTTTACAGGATTGAAGGCTTTTAAGTGTGCTTTATGGTCCAACATATACGGTAGATTACTACTACTACTTGGTCGCCCTAGAGCAGGCAACCTCCAGGGATTTCCAAATCCTTGCTATATTTTATAATTCCATAGTGGTTGTCTAACAAAGCTAATGTAATTTACATGGGATGCCACACCACAAGTGAATACTGTGGGCCAAACTGGAAAAGATCCTTCCTTTGCCCCCATTTTATGACACAAGCAGTATCAGTAGCTTCTTCCTCTAGCAAGAGAATAGGGTAGGAAGCACTACCTAGAGGATATTCACTGCGTTTGTCATACATATACACCGTGACCCTGGTAAGGAGGGCTAAGGGTGTACTGTCACTTGCCGAAGGTGAGCACCCAGACTAGTGGAGGGAAGGAGGCATCTTACCTCTCCATTCTAGACCAGCTCCAAGCTGGATCTAGTCAATACGGTAGAAGGTTGTTCATTCTGTCCATGTTACTGACTGACTTTGAGTCGTCCTACTGATAATTTGATGATGCGGCTTCTGTAAGGAATATAATCCTGCATCTACCAGAATTTACTGTATACTGACTTCATGCATTTAAAAAAATGAGAAAAACTGTTTTTTCTGAATCTGCAGAAAATGTAAAAGGTCAGTGCCACACATTCCACGTCGATCCATGGTACATGTCCACGATCAGTCCGATATATATATTATATATATATATATATATATATATATATATATATATATATATATATATATATATATATATATACACTTTCTTAAAAACAGAGAGATGGAGAGATGTGAATATATTTAGAAACAGTGGCACTGAGGAAGAGCTGGAGGTAGCAGAGATAAAAATGTTGAGGTTCTATTTGGGAGTAACAAGGATGGATAGTATCAGGAATGAGTACATCAGAGGGACAGCACATGTAAGAGGTTTTGGAGCAAAGTCAGAGCGGCTAGATTGAGATAGTCTGGACATGTACAGAGGAGGGATAGTGAGTATATCGGTAGTAGGATGCTGAGGTTGGAACTACCAAGCAGAAGGCCGAGAGGAAGACCAAAGAGAAGATTTATGGATGTGGTGAAGGAGGACATGAAGGTAGTTGGTGTAAGAAAAGAAAATGCAGAGGATAGGGTATAGGGTGAGATGGAGGCAGATGATTCACTATAGCGACCCCTGAAGGGACCAGTCGAAAGGAAAAGAAAAAGGTGAGATGTAAATATATAAACAAACTCACATTTTGAGCATCATCTAATGCAGACATGGCATTATTGACATAAAGTGCTTCTAAGAACCTCTGTTTCAGAATGATATAACGAAACCTGTAGGAACAACAGAAACACGTAAGATAATAACACAGCTAAAAAAAAATAACATCGGTAAAAAAAACTGTGCCACTGTGTGTATTTGAAAGGAATTTCCTTCACCTTTTTCTGTCAAATTTGTCTACATTCTCCAGTGGCTGAATGAACTGAAGAACTTCCTCCCACTGGCCATCTAATATCAGCTGCCTGGAAAAGACAATAAGAAAGTCATTTCATTGTAGAAACGCAATCAAACCGGTTACAGAGTACTCGAGAAGGAAATGCTTTACTGTATTAATATATGTCTTGCCGAAATTAAGGGTTTACAGTTTCAAATATCTGAACTTAATGAAAAACAGACATACAAACCTCTTGTATGCCCAGCACTCACCACGTGAACCAAAATGTCAAAAACATCTCACAATGCTAAAGAATCTTTCACAAAATTACTGGATCCAGAATTTGATCCAGTTATCTCTAAAATAAAGTAACAAAAGCTTTCTTGTCTACAGCCTCAACTCTGGTGGAAAAAATAAAGTACTTTATGTAAATAATCAAAACACTCAGGACGACTTTGGCTTTTATGCAGTAGTTTCTGGTATTCGAATACACCCCAAGGGTTAATTTTGGCATAGAGCTATCTTGAGGTTTTGGAGAAATGGGACATGAGGTGGGGTTGTTGTATTGAGCGAAGACAGGAAGTCTTATATTCTAATATGTTACTTTAAAGAAATGCATTATGCTTTCTGAGGTTGTTCAATAATAAGCAAATTCATGAATTTATAAACAACAACAGCCACTCGGGAAACCCTCAGCAATATCAGAAATCAGCAAAACCAGGGAATAACTGAAACTGCTGGAAATAGCAGAGAACCCCGAACGTATACAAGCACACTGTCTTACAACACTTACAAAAACCCTGCCGACCTAATGTTAAAGAATCCTTTAAAAATTTTAATCTTTTATCCAAATTCTAACGGAGTCTTCCTTGTCCAAACCACAAAAAAGTCCTTGTCCACATCTAGCATTTTGAATAGCCATGCTAACAAACACACACACACACACACATACACACACACACACACACACACACACACACACATACACACACCGAGCGAAAAACAAAACCTCTTTTGTGATGATAAGGAGTGTTCATGTTATGTTCCATAACACCAGTGTTACATATCCAATTATCTGCAAGCTTATACTCACCTGAGGAAAAGCATATCATCCGAGTAGAGACCATTAATAACACCGCTCTCCTTCTCTAGGGCCAGCATGCTGATATGAAGCTTTCGAGAGTTGAGGAAATCTAGGATGAGCTTGATGATCTCTGCTTCCTTGATGTTAATCGTCTCCTTTGCGGTCATGGCGCCGATTCCTGGTGAAAATCAAATACTGTAGTAAGAAACATATATATTTTTTAACCAGAAAATTTTTTGGAAACTGAGTAATCATGAGCTCTACTATAGATCTGACTCTTTTGGGAAGGTTCCACACTGTTTTAGTAGAATGTAGTTGCAAAGATCACCACACACCCTACAGCTTCTGTACCGGATGCAGGTAGAACACCATAACGATCTTCCCAATGCCCCAACATGTGGTAACTGTTATTAGCAGAAACATGGAGGGAAAAATTCCATTTGAGATGAATTATTAATTTAATATCTTATTGCTTTGCCACCAATGTTCTTGCTCACCATCGAGAAAATATGCTGAGTCATGTATGAAAGTGAATCATAACACTTGGCTGAGATGGGTGCCAACCTCCCTGTGACCCTAATTAGGATTAAGCAGTTCAGAAAATGAATGAATGAGTACTGCTATAAGATAGAGCCTGTACCGGTCCGTCGTGGTGAAGAGTTAGCTGAGCCACAAGGCAAAGCTCTCAATTTACAGCGAATCATCTGCCTCCATCTCACCCTATCCTCTGGATCTTCTTCTCTTACACCAACTACCTTCATGTCCTGCTTCACCACATCCATAAATCTTCTCTTTGGTCTTCCTCTAGGCCTTCTGCCTGGTAGTTCAAACCTCAGTGTCCTACTACCATATATTCACTATCCCTCCTCTGTACATGTCCAAACCTCTCAATCTAGCCTCTCTGACTTTGTCTCCAAAACATCTTACATGTGCTGTCCCTCTGATGTCTCATTCCTGATCCTATCCATCCTCGTTACTCTCAAAGAGAACCTCAACATTTTCATCTCTAGAGTGTGAATTTTCTCCTTGTAAATTATTTTCTTACCCCATTAATAATAATAATAATAATATGTTTTAAATTAAAATAATATTAAATAAATTATATATTAGTTATAGAATTCTCACTTAACCTTTACTAATCTTTGCTACTTCCTGGTCCTCAACGGTCACCTCTTCTACTCTTTGTTCTCTCTCATTTTCCTCATTCATCATTTCACGGAGAAAATGGTAACGTTGAAAAAGCTGGTATCAGTGACTACTGATAAGGCTCCTACTGTGATCAGCCAACATTCAGGATTCATCGCTCCCTGTAAAGGTGACCCAGAGTCCCCAAACTTCACGCATTACTATTGCATCATTCACCAGCAGGCATTATGTGCAGAGGTGATCGGCTTTATAATTTGTAGAAATACTGTGTTGCATATTGATATTTGTTTCCTACCTTGTTGAATCATTGATCAACGTGATCAATATCTTCACATAATGCATATCATTATTAATAATAGCATATAATTAAAGGTAGCCAATTGGTACCCAAGAAGTAGCTCTCAGTTTCAGAAAGGTTGGTGACCCCTGTTCTAACGTTAAGTTTGGTGTTCTACAAGTTTGTGTCCTAGGCCCGTTCCTTTTTTCTCTATGTAATTTTATGTGTGCTCATGGTATTAGTTTTCATTGTTATGCTGATGATATACATCAAGTCAATAAAATTGAGAAATGTGTAAAGCACATTAGACACTGGATGCTGACTGAATTCCTCCTTTTAAACTCTGATAAAACAGAGGTATGTGATCTCGGGCAGCTAGAAATAAGGTTTCTGATTACGTAGTAAGTTTGGATGGTGTTTTAGTCTCATCATGTGGAGCAATAAAGGCCCTTGAGTGATTACTGATGCTGGTCTTTCATTTGAAGCTCATGTTGATAATATTACTCAGGTGGCCTTCTTTCATCTCAGGAATACTATTAAGAAATATGATGGGACTGCATAATAACTTATTCATGCTTTTGTTACTTCCAGATTAGATTATTGTGATGCGATACTGTCTGGATGTTCTAACAGAAGCATAAAGCTCCAGTTAGTCCAGAATGCAGCAGCGAGTCGTCACTAGAACCAGAAGACACGAGCATACCACCGCAACCATATTTACACTGGACTAGCTCCCAATTACATTTCACATCGAATATAAAATACTTTTAACCTATTACTATGTAAAGGAGCAGATCTAGGGGTCTCAGGCACAGAAAGTTCTGGGAAATTGTGCTGATGCTGGCTGGAGTTCTCATCTTGGAAGCTCCTTCCTCCTGCTGATGAAGATCTATATGGACCCAGATGTGCACAAACAGACTGTAAAGATGACTTTTCACTGCTGGTGATAGAAATTCTTTTACCACAATTATTTAGGACTTACAGTTGTATAACCAACTGGACTACATTTTGGACTGTAATGAAGTTTCTCGTACAGTATATGGTTTGTATCTTCATGGGTTCAACCAAATGAGGACACTCATGAGGAATGTGTAGGGATTGCAGAAAATGTTTAAATTCATTTCTACATTGTAAACTCCTACCTTTACTGAGTAAAGATGAATTGCGAAAATATCAACCGTAAAACGCGCCATACAAATAAAACTGAACTTAATTGAATACCGCAGTTCCTTTAAGTCAGTGGTCCCCAAACTACGGCCCGCCTCCACATTTGGCCTGGCCCCTGAACAATACCAGAGACGCATTATGATTATTTTATTTAGTCTGACCACACAATCAAGACTAATACACTCAGAACATGACACCCTATTCCACCCTTCTCCCGTCTGTGCCCCTACCTGAACATCACCCCCGAAACAAAAATCCTAGAATTTCCCCTGTCAAATAGAACAGAATAATGGTGAAAAGGTTATGGAAGAGAAAAATTGATTCAGAATGCAGGGTATTTAACCTGCAGTGAACAAACAATTACTGTTTTGTTTTGTTTTTTTTTTGTTCAATGCAAAGAAAAGGTTGTATCATCTGTCAAGACACAGTGGCGGTAGTCAAAGAACACAATCTGCGCCAACGCTCTGAATTCCGTCACAAAGACGAGTATGATCGTTTGCAAAGCCAAATGCAAGTAGAAAAACTCTCAAAGCTAAAAAGTGGACCGTTAGGTCAGGAGAATTCATTTGTACGCCAGGCTCGGCTGAACCAATCGTTTGTTCGGGCAGCTTTCGAGTTGCTCAACTGATAGCAAGCAGTGTTTCATTATTTATTTCCTGACTTTTTTCTGTGATTTTCCGTAAAGGGTTACTAATATTTGGTTTTGTGTGGCCTATTGGAAAACAATAAATGGTGTTTCGGCAGCCCTGTGATCGTCATACTTTTTCTGTTACAAAACTGACCTCAGCCCCCCCCCATCAGAGAAGGAAAAATTTATGTGGCTCTCGCAGGAAAAAGTTTGGGGACCCCTGTTTTAAGTGATGCCCCTTTAAATGATATGGTGTCATGTTCGTTACTACTTTCAACATTAATAACAATAAGTAGTAGTAGATCCATCATCGGTGGCATAGTGGTTAGCACGTCCGCCTCACAGCAAGAAGGCCTGAGTTCGATTCCTGGCCTGGGCGTTTCTGTGTAGAGTTTGCATATTCTTCCCGTGCTTGCGTGGGTTTCCTCTGGGTACTCTGGTTTCCTCCCACAGTCCAAAAAACATGCACAGTAGGTTAATTGGCTGTTCTAAATTACCCGTAGCTTCGCATCAGGCAGAAGGCAATGGCAAACCCCTGCACTATCCTTGCCAAGAAAACCTCCATGAAGATGATAATCAAGGCGTTAGCCATGACAGGTCGCCAAGAATCATCCTACGACTTAGAAGGTACCAGACCAGATCCATCATGCCCAGATCCATTAAAAAAAAAAAAAAAGATTTTTAGAAGAGTTTGCAGTGGGAGTACTAAGCATTAAATGTCCCAACCTGCAGTCTTTCTACCTGAAGTAATCCCTTAAAAACATAAATCATTCTTAATTTGGATAATAAAAATTAAAAAAAAAAAACAGGCGTTGCCACAGATGATTAAAAACGACACAATGGACCTTTCACTGACACCTTCAGATTCAAACCCGTCACTGAGACAAACACTTCTAATTCTCTCAGACGTCATCCCATCTCTGTCTCATTCTATCTATACCCATTTAACCAATTTTTTTGAAAAGAAACGTTTCCTCCCCTCATCACCACTCATTGTTCTCGTCGCTTTGACCCCGAAATCGCTGCTTGATGTTCTGCTGTTAATGTTCATGTTTAGCTGCACCAACTTCGGTGGCACTGCATATTGCTTACAACACAGAACGTTACAAATGACGTCACTGTCACCCTAAACACCTTAAACAGCTTCATCATGATTAGCATCTCGACCGGGTGTGTGTGGGAAGCAGAAAGGGAGCCGGGAGAGGTGTTGTTTTGGAGTGAAGACGTGAGGAGATGAGGAGACGTGAGGCGGATGAGGAGACGTGAGGAGATGTGAGGAGATGAATCAGTGCAGTGGCTAGCGGTTAGCATTCCCAGGTGTTACGGACTCTTACCTAAAATCCAGTTGATGCTCGAAATAACCAGCAGCACGAGTTATGCTTTCAGTGTTCCTACTTAACGCTGATACGCCCTTTTATTTATTTATTTATTTTGGAGAAGCTTCTCAATTGTGGAAGGCCAAATGTACCAAAAATGTTTCTAAAGCAGTCGCATTTGTCTCGTCGGTGGATAACCGGAAGTGACGATGTGCTTCTTCGCGTTGCACAGCAACTGGCTGAAAACAAAGGGCTTGACAAAACCCATGTCTGTCTTCATCTTGATTCGCACATTTTGATTTGGCAGAGGTTTTTTACGTCGGATGCCCTTCCTGTCACAACCCTTTTAGCAAGGGACAGAAACACGCTGACGGCTTTGCAGCTACTCTTTACGAATGTCAGCAATGGTTCTTTTACATGCCTCTCACCATAGACAGTGAGAGACATGGCCCGCCTTTGGTAACCCAGTTAGCCGCACTGGGGGGGACAGTGACAACCTTGTGGAGAGTGGAACTCGAACCCCCAACCTTTGGATCAGCAATCCAGTGCCCTATACCACTAGACCACCACTGCCCCCTTGACAAAGCCCATGTCTGATATCTAATTTCAATGTTAGCAGTTTTAAGCTGCTGGATAACTTAAAAATATAGAATTGATTGGTAAAAACACAATTATGGAACGTCACCACAGAGTGAGGCCAGTTGTTCAAAATATTTTATTAATTCGTTCATTTGGAGCCTATCTCGGTTGATTCTGTGCGATAGTAGGGTACAGCCTGAATGACTTGCCAGACCAGTGTAGGGCCAACATACACCCAACCATTCACACTTGTATTCACTTCTTGGGGCAATTTAGAACAGCCAGTAAACCCAGTGTGTATGCCTTTGGGGTACAGTATATGAGGAAACCGGAGTACCCAGAGGGAGCCGACCATACGACAGGGAAACAGGCACACAACACTCTACACAAAAATGACCTCACCGAGTTCAGAACTAAAACCCAGGATCTTTTTGCTGGATCTTCTTGCATGTACAACAGATGCCGCCCAAAACATTTTAAGATATTATTTATGAGATATTCTAAAATAACATAATTTTTCATATTATTATACATATTATTTACTGAGGCGGCGCGGTGGTGTAGTGGTTAGCACGTCCCCCTCACAGCAAGAAGGCCTGGGTTCGATTCCCGGCCTGGGCGTTTCTGTGTGGAGTTTGCATGTTCTCCCCGTGCTTGCGTGGGTTTCCTCCCACAATCCAAAGACATGCACAGTAGGTTAATTGGCCGTTCTAAATTGCCTGTAGGTTCGCATCGTGCAGAAGGCAATGGCAAACCACTACACTAATCCTGCCAAGAAAACCTCCATGAAGATGATAACCAGGGCGTTATCCTTCATGGTGGGTCACCAATGGTCGTCCTACATCTCAGGCACTAGATAGATAGATAGATTATTTACTGAAGCTGAGGTGGACATCAAACCATTGAGACAAAAACTTCAGTATATAGACTAGTTTTAGCACCCTTAACAACCGCCATCAAGTAACTCATTGGAACCAGCACAAGTAAGAGACAAACAAATCATCAACCGCTTAAACAACAAGCAAAAACAAATCTATATACAGCTTGAAAACATGTTCATTCATTCATTCATTTTTTAAACTACTTACTCTTAATTAGGGTCACGGGAGGCTGGTGCCCATCTCAGCTGACTCTGGGCGAGGGCAGAGAATACCTTGGACAGGTCACCAGTCCATCACAGGGCAGAAACACGCTGACGGCTGTGCAGGTGCTCTTGACAAAGGTCAGCAATGGTTCTTTTACATGAACCTCTCACCACAGACAGTGACAGACATGGCCAGCCTTTGATAACCCAGTTAACTGCACTGGGACTGGGCAACAGTGACAACCATTCACAGTGGGGCTTGAATCCCTAACCTTGGGATTAGTAATCCAGCAGCACTGCCCATGCAAAGACATATGATTGAAATTGAATAAATCATCCTGCTGAGGAAGGTTTGAACATAATTCTTTCAAAGGAATTCATTTATTTGATCCATAATTGTTAGTGTTAAATAGCCATAGACAGCAACAGAAGGTCAGATTGTCACATGTTTATAGTTTACCTTTGGTGCTTTTGAGCTGGCTGTAAACACAGGGTTTCACAGATTTTTGGCAGGACACTGCCAACATGCTGGCCTCCCAGCTACCCACATGCTGGTTCTTCTTGTTTGGCTGGCCTCCCCCACTGACCCCATGCACTGTTATGTCTCTGGATATTCAAGTCTGCCGCCCTTTGAAACCAATCAAAGCAGAGTATCTACACCAAGTTCATCAGTTCATTTTCTGTAACCGCTTCATCCTAATTATGGTCGCGGGGAGGCTGGTGCCCATCCCAGCCAACTCAGGGCGAGGGCAGAGTACACCCTGGACAGCTCGCCAGGCCATCGCAGGGCGGAAACACGCTGACGGCTTTGCAGCCTACTCTTGTCGAAAGTCAGCAATGGTTCTTTTACATGCCTCACACCATAGACAGTGAGAGACATGGCCGGCCTTTGATAACCCAGTTAGCTGCACTGGGGGGGACAGTGACAACCTTGTGGAGAGTGGGACTCGAACCCCCAACCTTTGGATCAGCGATCCGGCACCTTATACCACTAGATCACCACTGCCCCTTATCTACACCAAGTGAAAAGATAATAAATGAGAGGAGGAAGCAAAACAGTTTGTTCCGTTGAGCTTGCAATAAAAAGAAAGAGCTAAAAATGCATATACAATCTGACCTTTTATATTACTGGACTATCATAATATGCTGTTAAAATATCACTCTACCAACCCTTCTTGAATTGCCACCTTATCATGATAGAAGGGTTTGCATGTCCGAATAATCCTAGGAGTCATGTCGGGGGCATGAGGGGGAAGGGTTGGGAAGGGTCATCCAAGGCAAACAGTTCCTAGGTGATGGTCCAGATGAAGCGCAGTCCAAAAAATCCCTATGGATAAACAAAAGAACGCAGTTTCCCTTGCCCGGACAAGGGTCACTGGAGTCACACCCTGGAGCCAGGCCTGTGGGGAGGGGCTCAAAGGCGATCACCTGGTGGTTGGGCTTTTACCCATGGAGCGGACTGATCCTCGACTACTGACTCTGACTCTTGGGGCATGAACTGTCACCTCTCTGGTGGTGAAGGAGCCTGAGCTGGTGCATGAGGTGGACTAGACTACTGACTAGAGTCGGACTCACTTCAACACATAGCATGTGCTCTGGAACCACCCATCTCGAGAGGGGATGAACCTTATTCCAGTCTGGGGAGAGGCAGCGAGCTGGTGTGGGTATCATTGTGTCCCCTGTCTCGGTGCTCACACGTTGGGGTTCTCCTTGGTTGATGAAACTGTAGCTTGTCTCTGCCTTCGGGTGGGGGATGGGTCCTGACTGTTGTTTGTGCTTATGTACAAAATGACAGTTTAGAGTAGCCACCCTTCTTGGAGTCTTTAGGGGATGTGTTGGAGAACGCTCCCCCAGGGGACTCACTCATTGTACTGGGAAACTTCAATGCCCATGTGGGCAACGATAGTCTGACCTGGAAGGGTGTGATTGGCAGGTACGGCCTCTCCAGTCTGAACCCGAATGGTGTTTTGTTGTTGGACTTCTGTGCTTGTTGCAGTTTGTCCATCACGAACACTATGCTTGAACAGAAGGGTGTTCATAAGTGCACTTGGCACCAGAACACCCTAGGCTAGGGGTGTCAAACTCATGCCACAAAGGGCCATGTGGTTGCTGGTTTTTGTTTCAACCAAGCAGCAGCACACTTGACTTTGCTCATTTAAAAAAAAAGATTTGAGTCAGGCAGTTGATAATCTCTGACTCAGTTGTTTGTAAAATTTGTGTAAAAACCATCTGGCAAATAACTTTCTGTCTGTCTTCTCCCCTTTTACTCGGGAGTCGCCACAGTGAATCATCTTGATTTGCATGTTTGATTTGGCAGAGGTTTTTATGTCGGATGCCCTTCCTGTCACAATCCTTTTAGCAAGGGACAGAAACATGCTGACGACTTTGCAGCATACTCTTTACGAATGTCAGCAATGGTTCTTTTACATGCCTCTCACCATAGACAGTGAGAGACATGGCCCGCCTTTGATAACCCAGTTAGCCGCACTGGGGGGACAGTGACAACCTTGTGGAGAGTGGGACTCGAACCCCCAACCTTTGGATCAGCGATCCAGCACCCTATACCACTAGACCACCACTGCCCCTTCTGGCAAATAACTGTATTATCCTGAAATAGTCAACCAATCAGTTCATACCATTCCTGTGTAGCATATACTGTACTTAAAGGGTATCTGTGGTCAATTTGTAGAACTAGCTCTTTAAAACGATCCTGCATAACATCAATTGTTTCCTTCAGGCAAAGTCAGTCTTTGATTCTTGTGAAGTGCAAGCAATTGCTGCCACACTACCAGGCATGCGCAGCAATATGTTACCTTCTTCCATTGGCTGTTCCATCCCTGGTAGTGACAAAATTTCATTGTTGTGTCCTATTGACTGGGCTGCATGCAGCAGAAACCAGTTTAAGATAACACATTGTTGGCCAGTGCTGATCAGCACAGGCTGCTCCCTGAAAAACGTTTTTGTACACGATTCGATTATACACTTTAAACCAACCTGCTATTGGTGTGACCTCCAGTCAGAGCTACTTGGCACACTATTCCTACAGAATTCCTTCATACACGTCCATGGATGACAACAGATGTAAACAAATGCTGCTTGTCTAGTTGCACCAGACATCTCAGCCCAACGAGTTAATGTCACTTTCGTGAAAAAATGGCTGTTCTGCATTGGTTTACACCCCAGTAATAATTCATAGGTTAAAAGTATCTGGTATAATGCTTTTTATGGTAATTTATGTTAAAATAAACTGCATCCTCTGCATCAACTTAACATACATTATGCACAAGTTATGCTATACGAATGATCAACACCAGTACTCTAAGTTAATCACCACCAACAAGGGAATAACTCATGAGTTTGTTTGTGTGTCTGTCTATGTACAATATATGTGTAATTGTGACCATGAATCTTGGGGCAGTGGTGGCCTACGGTAAAGGGTGCTGGATCGCTGATCCTAAGCTTGGGGGTTCGAGTCCCACGCTCCACAAGGTTGTCAATGTCCCCCCCCCCCCCCAGTGCAGCTAACTGGGTTATCAAAGGCCTGCCATGTCTCTCACTGTCTATGGTGAGAGGCCTGTAAAAGAGCCATTGCTGACTTTCGTAAAGAGTAGGCTGCACAGCCGTCAGCGTGTTTCTGGCCCTTGCTAAAGGGTTGTGTCAGGAAGGGCATCCGATATAAAAAAAAAAACAAAAAAAAAACTGCCAAATCAAACATGCAAATCAGATGATCCACTGTGGCAACCCCTGGAAAAAAAAGAAAAGAAGACCATGATAACTTGAAAACCATCTGACGAATTTCCACAAAATTTTAAACAAATGTGAGTCATGGGTCAATGAAGAACTCAGTAAATTTGGGGTGCGATCCAGATCAAGGAGGGCTTTTAGGGATTTTTTTAAACATTGGACAATAGGGAAAGCGGGCAGAAATCACCCAGAATGTGCCGGGAGAAAAATAACTAAAAAATAATTGCACAGGCCACAAGGTGGCACCATAATACATATCTGCCATTAAAACCCATGTAAAAACAAATTTGCTTAAACAATTTTTGGAGATCTGCACTCTTGGTGTGCATTTCTGGTTGTCTTTAAAGTTGAACGGAGAAATTAGTGGAACTGTAAGATATCATAATCTTCACAGATCTGTACTCTGGAGTAGCTGTACAAATTTAGATAAAATTATAAATTAATATATAGATCAGGAGTCCTCAACACCTGGTCCGCAAACAAAATCTTTCATGGTACAAATTATAGGTTTTTTTTGTTTTTTTTTATGAGAGCTTCTGGATCTTATTTTGAAAAACGACTGCTTTTTGACATTGCCACAGAAGCACTGAAAGCCGTTCTTCGTTCCCAACCACATATCTATGTGAGGCGGGGTTTTCTGCGGCGACAGCCACCAAAACAAGACTACGGAGTAGACGAACCGGTCCGCAAAACATTTGCATACATAAAACTGGTCCCTGGTTCTAAAAAGGTTGGAGACCACTGATACAGATCACATTTTTGGCTTCCAGCCATAGTTATAGGTTTTATTCAGTAGAGTGCTAATGTGCTTATCTTAGGACTGTGGGAGGAAACCAAAGTACCCAGACGAAATCCTTCATTCCTTGTTCAGATTCTTGTACAAACATTTCCTGGACAGCATATAAGGTCATGCGCAACTTTATTCAATGCATTATGACTCAGATGAGTTAGCCTATTTAACAATCGGTAGCAGTGTCCTGAAAAGAAAATGGCTTAAAGATGGGCAGATGAGCTGAAAACACACTGTACAATATGTAAACTGTCCTTATTTACAAATACATAGCCAGTTCTTTTCATGGCATGGAACAGCCACATGTTTTTAATACAACTGCTTGAAAAAAGGTGTGTTTTGTTCCTTAAATACAGTACATCAGGCTGTATATTTTCTACTGCGCAAGCCTAGTTACGTTCAGTAATTTACTTTATTTATTAATAGGAGTATGTTAATGATTGTGGAACGATATTTGTAATGAAATAAGGAACCAAAAAAAACTGTAATAAAAAAAAAATAATAATATCAATAATAATAACAAAATATAAAAACCCAGAGTATTTTCATATCGAAGTTTAGTAAACCTTAACCCGTAAACTGTAACATTCCACCCATCGTAGATCCAACAAGGGTCACGTTCTCATCACACTCAAATATATGTCACAAACATCAACCAACTGAAGTCCAAGAACAATAAAAATAAATTATTAGTAATAGGATCAGTTCTTGGTCTAAATCATTCATTAGCAAAGATGTAGTTTGGCACATTGCTTTTTGGCAAATTTGAAACATTAGATAATTTAAGACATTATGCGACAATACGGTCTCCACATACACAATAAGTGTTGGAACTATTCACCACGCCCTTTATAATCCTTTCGCCACTTACTCCTTTACACTTCTCTATATGGTGAGCTTTACTCTGGAAATCAGAATGATTGTTGCAGAATTACTGAAATATAACATCTAGCACAAATGAGACAAACAAGAATAACTAACCATACAATGAGAAAAACTCGTCAATATATATTAGTTTTAGCTGAGAAGCCAACGAGAGAAATATCACTGATACGTTATTGATTATGGCATTATCAGATATCTGCTTCATTTCAACACTCTACAATCACATCATTATTCAGCACTCTATACCTCAGCGACCTATCATGACACAACAATTCAAGGTTTCGGACATAAACAATTCCTCTGATCTGTAACATAATGTAGTGTAATATAATAATAATAATAATAATAATAATAATAATATGTAAATCATTAAACACGGTAAGAATTCACAATCCTGCTGTGAACCAAAGCCATTAAAAAATTAAAATGGAGCAAATGCAAGCGAAAATATTCTATGTATTACAACACAGATTTGCACACATACAGCGCTGCTCTCAGGAAAAAAAAAAAAAAAAAAAAAAAAGTCCAAAAACACTCGAATGGTAATTATTGTTCATAAGACCACTTTGTTACATACTATAAAACAATCAAATAATTCAAAACCAAGGCCACGTGTTAACAAACACATATGCAATGTTTCTCTTTATACAGACAAATGACATTCAGTGCTTCATTGTACCAAATATCAGTCATATTTCTTCTGTTCCTTATTTAGTATTTACTTGCCACATATAAAACTTACACCCACTCAGCCACACACACACACACACACACACACACGCACACACTCTAACTGAACTGCTCAGGTTATAAATACAGGAGTGAGTTTGACTGACAAGCCCATAATGTTTTACAATCCAACTGTGCATATTTTGTATTTTAGTTAAAGTGGGGGTTGTGTTCCATGACAGAGATGCAGAATTGTGTGCCGTGCAGGATGCAGTTCATAAGCAGAGAGAAAGCGAGCTTTGCTCAGATCTTCAGCACAGAGACATGGTGCAAAATCCTAGGACTTGTTGGCTGCAGCTTTCTTCGGTGTTCCTGGCTTCTTGGTCTGCCACAGGTGGCTGTGAATGGTGATCGCATCTACACTAGCAGACATGGTCTTAGCTGGGATTTGGCTAAACTGTTTCCGGTCGGAATTGTACTTGAACAGGCCGTCGATCATCTTCCGCGAGATGCTCTTAGGCCCGATGCCCGCCAGTTTGTTCATCTGCTCAGTGTCAGGGCAGTACGTGTACACGGCGCGGAACTGGCAGCCCGCATCACGGAACAGGATTAGGAAGTTGTTGGCCTGTGATTTCTCCATTTCCTACAGAAAATACATTTGGTTATACAGCAGAACGCAAGATATAACACATCTGATTTGAATACAATCCACGGTGTTAAAAAGTTTGAAGATAAAATATTCTAAACGAAAAAGGTTCCAGGACTGTTTGTGCTTAATGGCGTGGTACTCGGTAATAGGAAGGTGCAGTTACTCTTCCAAGGCAGTCTGTGTTGTGACATGATGTCATAATTTACTGTGTTACATGCATTTTTTTTTAACAACATGCATTTGCAGTGTGCATGATCCTAAGCCTTTGCCATTGGCAGTGGAGACCCTTGAAATGCTTTAGCCAGCCTATGGCAAGGAAGCATTGAACCAGGTGGGGTGTTCAGAATGGTGACTTCAAGAGGGGAGGTCACTGGATGGTGACAGAATGGTGAAGTTCTGCCACTTCTTCATGCACAAATGCCACTCATAATATCCCATCAAGCTCACTGCTTCATTGCTTTGCATGTCAAGGATCTCTATCGCCGATTTTCTCAATATGACTTATAATTTGATGATAAAATTATTAATACACAGGTGCCGGTGTCCCAAATGTGTATAATACAAGTCCCGATGTTGACATTGCAATGTCAAGCACAATACTCTCTAACAAGAGTCACTATTCACTCCTGCATGCATATAACCTTTCTTGGAACCCTAAAAAAAGCAAACTAAAACAAAATGTCTGGTTTATTTTCGATTTTAACCCATGAGAATGATGATGCTGCCTGCTCCAAGTAACCATGACAAACTGTGAGCATCCTTCATTATTATTTGAGCGTTATCCCCTCAGAACAATGACTTTTTTTAATCCCCTGGTAGTGGACCAGTCATACTGTGCTGTTCCCATGGAGTACATATAATGTACATGCATTACTTGGTAGATATTGTAATTAAAAGTGTTATGTTTGAATGTAACACTATTGCTTATATTTATAATCGTGTTTAGTGTCATTTTTTAAACCAATTTTTTCGCTCAGAACAAACTACAGTGGTACCTCACCTTACGATACTCCTAGCAAACGAAAAGTCCAGGTTAAGAAAAGCATTTTCCAAAAATTTTTGTCTCTGGATGTGTGTCTTCCTTTTGGCTTTTTCCCTTTTACTTGGGAGTCGCCACAGCGAATCATCGGATTCGCACGTTTTCTTTGGCAGAGGTTTTTACGCCGGATGCCCTTCCTGTCACAACCCTTTTAGCAAAGGACAGAAACACGCTGACGACTTTGCAGCCTACTCTTTATGAAAGTCAGCAATGGTTCTTTTACATGCCTCTCACCATAGACAGTGAGGGACATGGCCCACCTTTGATGACCCAGTTAGCCGCACTGGGGGGACAGTGACAACCTTGTGGAGAGTGGGACTCGAACCCCCAACCTTTGGATCAGCAATCCAGAGCCCTATACCACTAGACCACGAAATGCGCCATTCAAACATTCAAATACGACATTCAAACATTGCACGAGCTGCTCTCCATTGACTATCTTCCAACATCCCGCCCCGCTGGCCTCCCATTGGCTTGGAGGGATGACGCAGCTCCCTCCCATTGGCTCTCTCTCAACATCCTGCCCCGCTGGCCTCCCATTGGCTAGGAGGGATGACGCAGCTCCCTCCCATTGGCTACTATGGAGCTGCATCTCCCATAATGCTTTTCGTGTAAAGGACAGGGTTACTGTTGTTTCAGGAGTTTTTTGAGTGTGCTCATTGCTTTCACCTTCCATAAGAATTTGTAAGATTATAACTGTGCTAAGAAGACACACGCATGTGATTTCCAGTGCGAGTGAAAAGAAGAAGCGGGCACGTGGCATGTAGTTGAGTGACATCGCAAAGCAATATGGCAAAACCCGTCTATCATCGGTACAATATTGAAGCAGAAGGAGGTCTTAAAAGGTATGCTTTTATAATTTTTAAAGGGTTTAGGGGTAGCATTAGGGGCCTTGTAATGAATCACACGTTTTACAATTAAAATGCGGTTCAATTTACGAAAAATCCAGGTTAAGAAAAAAGCTCTGTAACGGATTAATTTCGTAAGGTGAGGTACCACTGTACGTCATGTTCTTACCTCTAGAATCTTGTTCTTCTGCCCTTCATTGACCTTCCCAGCCAGACAACAATGAGCCAAAGCATTCTGAATAATATGCTTATTCGACTTGGCACTGGGTTCCTTGTATAATTTAGGACCTGGAAGTATATATAAAAACATAAAAATATATAAATAGCTCCTTTATTTGATGAGGTGAGTCACTACTAAATTATTCACCACATAAAAAAGCACTTCAAGTTCAGGAACCTAACCTGTGTATTCAGTGATAGAAGTGACAGACGAGGTGGTAGAAGCATTTTCCCAGTCTTTCTCTCCATTATGACTCCCAGACTGAGACGGAGACAGGAAGCTGTCAGCCGAGTCGGGCCTACTGGGACACACATCGCATGAATAATTAATGCAATTTTATCAAACCTAATGTATAATCGTATTACATTTTCTACAGCGAAGGCATCATTCCACTTCTTCTGGTCTCATGCAGGTTCAGGCAGCGCATTTCATTGTGTTTATAAAGCATTTGTAACATATACAGTAATCCCCCGCCACTCTGTGTTTCCGACTTCCTGGCCCTGCAATATCGCAGGATTTCCCATTGGGAAATTAAAAAATTAAGGATTATTCAAAATTCATGCGCACTACAGCATTACATGTACATTGAACTATGCTACCCAACATGCTCTGTTCTCCTGCTTGACTTGAGTGTTCTCTGATTGGCTGTGAATGCAGCAAGCTGATTTGCCGAGATTATATTTCCCAGCATCCAACACACCTTTCCTCCCTCATGAAACAATGACTTTTATTGAGCTCAGGGGAAGTACTGGGGTGCAGGAAAAATCGTGTTCACCGTAGTGTTGAGGGAAAAACAAAAACCAAAATCACTGGGAGAGTATCAACACGGAAACTGGTCGAGCACGGAGCTCGTTTCTCGTGCCTGATGGCTGAGTGAATTCAAGTGCGCTCTCTGGATTTTTCCTCCGGGTAACAGCCACGCTCCTCACCAGCGCATGCGTTTAATAAGAGAGTTAAACGCCACCAACTAGCACAGACCATCCACCAACTAGCACAGACCATAACAGTTGTGAAAATGGAAAATGCCTTATCGTTGTGGATACGGACAGCCGTAAAAAGAATGCGAGTTTGGACACTAACATGATACTTACTAAAGCAAAGGCTCTGGAGGCGCTGACGAGCCCCAATCAAGCACCAGTGCTGCCAGTGATTCTCCTCCTCGATGTGGCCGTGGGTTTGTTATACAGTATTTATATATTTGTCATTATAAGGTGTATAATTTATTTATATATTAATACACGTTGCCTGTATGACATTAACATGCATAGAACACTTTAAAATTAATTTCTATATAAATTTTATACAATGTATAGGTGGGTGGGTGTCCTTAAGAAGTGGCAGAAGTCATTTTGCGGTTTTTTTACATTCCGTTTGGGGGGGGGCTGGTCCCCATTAACCACAAAATAAGGGGATTGCTGTACAGTAAAAATAACTGGTGCCAGATGAATGGTTATTGTACTGCACTCATCCTTCAGAGCACCACTATCACACTAGTACCAAAGTACTATTTCCACTAGTACAGCACATGGTGTTCAATCACAAGATGGATTGAGGACTTGATAATGTTTAATAAGTTTTGGGAGGTGTATGTGGTGACATCGTTTCCCCAGGAAAACGCCGCCCAGCTGTGACTTTACATGACGGGACTGGAATAGCAAAGATTCTGACCGTCTTCTTCTTACACGAGGAGGGCTCACAAAACCGTATAGGCTGCCTGACGCTAAACTATGGCTTCTGAATGTGAAAGAACACACGGATTCACAGAATAACAAATATCAACTTAGTACTAGACAGGTACAGGCGGCACGGTGGCGTAGTGGTTAGCACATCCGCCTCACAGCAAGAAGGCCTGGGTTCGATTCCCAGCCTGGGCGTTTCTGTGTGGGGTTTGCATGTTCTCCCCGTGCTTGCATGGGTTTCCTCCAGGTGCTCTGCTTTCCTCCCACAATCCAATGACATGCACAGTAGGTTAATTGGCCATTCTAAATTGCCCGTAGGTTTGCATCGTGCAGAAGGCAATGGCAAACCACTGCACTAATCCTGCCATAAAAACCTCCATGAAGATGATAACCAGGGCGTTATCCTTCATGGCGGGTCGCCAATGGTCATCCTACGACTCAGGCACTAGATAGATAGACAGGTACAACACAATGCAAAAGCTACTGCTTGGTACTGCTGCTGTATTTATCCACCTATCTATATTTATGTATTTATTTTGAATGTCACTACAGATTAAATAAAAATGAAAAATAAATAAATCTAATGATAAACCTGGCCATGGTTCTTACCTGGGGGTTCGTTTCTCCGAGTTGAGACTGTCATTATCTCCCAGATTGAGGGAAGCCAATGAGATACTGGACACTGAAAAAACACGAGGTCGTGAACCTGGGTGTAAAACAGAACCATGCACCGGGAAGTAGAGTTAGAAATATCAAGGACAAGGTCACCTGTACTTTGATCTACCCCCTTTTATACAGCCCACTGCTCCGAGATTTATAATAATACATTTTTATACTGTATATCTGACGCCTGGGTCACATTAGAGAAAAAACCCGAAGTTCATCACATAGCAAAAGTAAAATTTCTTAGCAAAATGGATGCGGTGAGCTCAGTGACGAGGGCAAGCAGGTCTGATGTCGAATGATGGCAGGGATTTAACAGTGGCATTCTCTGACGTGTTGGCAGAAATATGCATCTTGCGCTGGTGGCAGGGATTGAAAGCAGTGTTTGTTATACAGTTTTTATTCCGTGTCATACTTTGGGGCAGCGGTGGCCTAGTGGTATAGGGTGCTGGATCACTGATCCTAGGGTTGGGGGTTCGAATCCCACTCTCCACAAGGTCGTCACTGTCCCCCCAAGGCAGCTAACTGGGTTATCAAAGGCGGGCCATGTCTCTCACTGTCTATGGTGAGGTTCATGTAAAAAAGAAAATTTGCTGACTTTTGTAAAGAGGAGCTGCAAAGCCTGTCAGTGTGTTTCTGTCCCTGTGATTTTATTTATTTTATGATGTTATGTTTAAACTCATGCTGGCGGTCAAGGTGCACAGCGACCTCTCAGCAAGAAGGTCCTGGGTTCGAGTCCCGGGTGTTTCTTTGTGGAGTTTGCTTGTTCTTCCCATGCGTGTATGGGTTTCCTCCTACAGTATAAAGGCACATTAGGCAAAGTAGCTAACAAGGCCGACTAGGTGGGAGTCAGAGTATGAATAGTTGTACAGTGTGTTTACACTTTGCCTAGTGATGATCTTGCGGGCTGAGATAGGCTTCATTCTCCCGGTGATTGTAAGAAAAGTGATATAGAAATTGAGGGCGTGAATGGTTCAGAATGAACGCCCCCCCCAAAAAAAAAAATTAATTAAAATAAATTAAAAAAAGAATCAATAAATAAATACAATTTTTAAAAATTAATTAAAAAAGGGGGGTCAACACAGAGTACCCGAAAGATCACGTAATCTTGATTGGTTCTCATCGCCATGGAACCTCTGGAAACATTTTCCTCTAGTGTGACCGAAGCATTATCCAATTGAATCTAATCTAACAAAAGTTGTTAGCAACAGATGTTAGCAACAGTAGTAAAATCGCTAACATGCTGTGAGTCTCTGCGCGACACTGCTAGTACAGCTGATCGTTTAAAAGTTTGAAGGGATTTCGGATAAAGTTATAGGTGGTATTGTCAGAAAGTGCAGAACAGAGCAGAGTCAAGGCAGTTAAAGCATAGAATCAAATGATTCTGGAATTCGGGTTAGGAGACCTGTTAGAACTGATACGCGGGAATTCAGTGAGCAGGAAAGCAGAAGGCTGAGGGTGGCACAAAGCACACGGATCTTGCCCAGATAGAGGGCATCCGCCCCTTTACCTGCTGTTGCCCTAACAGGGACTTTGGGTGACTCAATGACATCCCGGTGAATGGATTTGGGCCGCGGCTTCTTTTGCTTGGCTGCGGCTGGCCGAGTTTTCACCAGCATGTCCATGTCCTCCATGAGCTTCAGCTGCTTCCTCCTCAGGTACTCCTGCTTGATGAACTCCCGCCTGGCTTTCTCCTCCTCCTTCTTCATCCGATCCTCCTCTGCCTTTAATCTAGAAGGAACAAGCAGAAAGATTCGGCCATGCATCATAGTGATTATGCTAAAAGACCCAGTGGGGAAGATCATCACCTCGCCTCCTCTTTCTTGTGCTCCAGCTCAGCCTCCTGCTGCTGCTTCCTCTGCTGATTCTCCCGCTCCCTCCTCTGCCTCTTCTCCAAGAGCGCAGCTCGCTTCAGTGCCATGCTGTCCTCTCCCTTCATGTCATCCTGTTAATTAATGGATGCATCAACAACATTAAAACACAAAGATTCAGGAAGTCACCTGCCAGCCAATCACAATAACTGTCTTTCGTTATCAACAATATAAACAAACATCCCTTTTCTTGCGACTGTTGCTGCGCTGAGTAAACGATCTAATCTCATCAGCAGTGTTTACAACAACAGGCTATAATTAACATTATTACTCAATTACAGCCACATGTGCACTCATTTAATTCTTGGAACAATTCTGAGCTTCAGTGACTTTTAACTGATAAACCGAGCTTAATCCTGTCGTTTTGGCTCAGGCCCCACTTACAGTAATATGTAAATTATTAATCACCACCAAGTTAATAGCTTTGATAATATATACAGCACTCCAGTTCATTCAGGTAAAAATAGCAATGCAAACTAGTCCCAGTTTTTTAACGCCAGTGTATAGAGCCTGTGCATGTTCACCGCCAAATATCCTTCATCACACCTGCTGTAACATTCAGACAACATTACAGCCAAGACGGTAAACTGACCACAAAACAGTCGGAATAATACAAGATTCAATGCAACGCCATTAGAAATAAAATTACCTCCGACCAGCTCAAATGGATTATTATAATTTGGCATAGGTGGCGCGTCGTAAGCTCAAAGCAAGGAAGTCCTGGGTTCGAGTCCCAGACGTTTTTGTGTGGAGTTTGCATGTTGCTTACATGGTTCCCTCTGGGTACTTCAGTTTCCTCCCACAGTACAATGACTTGCACATTAAGGTAACTGGCTGTTCCAACTTGCAACCAAGTGTGGATGCAAGTGTGAATGGTTTTGTGTGTGTGTGTGTGTGTGTGTGTGTCGGTCCTGAAATGGTCTGGCGTGTTATTCAGAATGTAGCCTGCCTTCGTCCAGTGCCGGCTGAGATACGCGCCTGCCTGTCCATCCTAATAAAATTAAATAGCTCAACAATTTAGGGGTGAGTGAGTGAGTAACTCATCTGACTAACATTTTTCCACATATTAAAAACATGTTTTCAGGATTTCAGGGATTTTCCTCCCCCACATGATCGCATGCACGGATCACTTCCAAAAGCAAATGATTTTTTTTGCCTTAAAAAGCCCTAATCTGGAAAAAATATTCCATCAAAATCTGAGTACAGCCATCCCTTGCCATTTCGCGATTTGAGTATCGCGATCTTGGTACATCGCGGTATTTTAACAACAACAATCAAAAAAAAAAAAAAATTCATAAAAAATTCAAAATTCGTGCTGAAACTCACATGTTAGCAAGCGGAAGGCATGGACCCAAGACAGACTGCGTCCATTGTTTCCAAACAACAGACTGAAGTACCCCTCCCCAGTTCAGGCAGGGACCGCCCACTCAATTCAATCTCGCAAGCTGATTGGCTTAGACGCGTGATGCTGTTGCCTCCCGCCCACTCAACTCAATCTCGCAAGCTGATTGGCTTAGACGCGTGACACTGTTGCCTCCCGCCCACTCAACTCAATCTCGCAAACTGATTGGCTTAGACCCGTGACGCCGTTGCCTCGCACATTCCCGCGGGATTTTTTGTGATTTTGTGAACGTCCTGCACCGCGGAGAAGAGCTATTGTCAGAGGTGAGTACAGTACTTAAAGTATTTATATATAAATTCTATTTAAATATTAATACATTACAGTATTTACAGATGCATATAACTGTGTAACGTTTAATATACACTTCTTGATATTGTATATACGCCAAAACATATAGAAATGAAACATGGTAGAAAGGGGGGGGGGGGGGCTCTTCGCGGTTTTTCGAATATCGCGGCCAGGACTGGTCTACATTATCCGCGATAATCAAGGGATGACTGTATACACACACACACACAAACTAACAAAGAAACAGAGGTGAAAACATCTGTCAGAGAGAACAAAAAATTCCTTTGAGAAGCACTTTTTAAACAAACTAAAATATAACCCTAGAATTTTTGCAGATAATCTGTATTAACTTTGACTTGGTCAGAAATGGATTTTATAGTTAACTGCAGAGGGTCCCGCTTCTGGGTAAGTCCAGGAAGGTCATCGGTGCTCGTGGTGGTAAAATTTTTATGGACAGAATTGAGCTGTTCTGGTTTGGTGGCCATCGGATCTCATCTCTGCTTTTTGCAGATGACGTCCTTTTGGCTTCATTAAGCCAGGACCTCCAGCTCTCATTGGAGCGATTTGCAGTCGAGTGCGAAGTGGCTGGGATGAGAATCAGCACCTCCAAGTCCAAGGCCATAGTTTTGTCGGACAAGGGTGGAATGCACCCTCTGGGTCGGGAATGAGGTCCTGCCCCAAGTGGAGGAGTTCAAGTATCTTGGGGTCTCGTTCACAAGTGAGGGAAGGATGGAGCAGGAGATCGATAGACGGATCACTGCAGCCTCGGCTGTAAAACGGAGCTTGGTCAGTCGTGGTGAAGAGGTAGCTGAGCTGCAAGGCAAAACTCTCAATTTACCAGTTGATCTATGTTCCAATCCTTACCCATGGTCACAAGCTTTGGTTAGTGACCGCAAGAACAAGATCATGGATACAAGCGGCTGAAATGAGCTTCCTTCGCTGGGTGGCGGGGCTCTCCCTTAAAGATAAGGTGAGAAGCTCTACCATCCAGGGAGAGCTCGGAATAGAACTGCTGCTCCTCCGCACTGAGAGGGGCCAGTAGAGGTGGCTCAGGAATTTGGTCAGAATGCTTCCCGAATGCCTCCCTGGTGTGGTGTTTCAGGCATGTCCAACCGGGAAGAGACCCCAGGGTCGACCTATAACACGCTGGTGGGACTATGTCTCTCGGCTTGTCTGGGAATGCTTTCGTGTTTCCCCAGAAGAACTGAAGGAAGTGGCTGGGGACAGGGACATCTGGACCTCATTGCTCAGGTTGCTGCCCCCGCGACCCGACCCCGAAAGAAATAATAATATAATAATGATAATAAGCCCTGTGATGATATGGCAAGCCGAGAGCTGGCTGAGATGTGCGCCAGCCTCCCTGCGACCCGAATTAGGATTAAGCAGTTCAGAAAATGAATGAATGAATGAGTTCAGACTCGTTTTGCTTTCATGTGAATGGGGGGGGGATTTTTAATACTGCAGATAGCCACTAGAGGGCTTCAGAGACATTTGGTTTCACTTTTGCGTCAACGTCCACCCATGAACAACCCCATGAAATCATCTCACTCCATCATTTCTTCAGTCATTTAATCCTACAAGTATATGACGTGATAGAAAGTGCAGTACACCCTGTACAGCTCTGTAGACCCTCACAGGGCAACAGGTACACAGTCACACTGACCTCCACACCTAGATTCAATTTGGAACTGCCAATTAGCCGAATGAGCATATGTTTGAGCACACACACAAGCACAGAGAACATATCTCTACAAAGGATAACTGAGGTTTGAACTCCGAACCTTGGCGCTCTGAGGCGACAGTACTAGTCATCATTCTTCTCAAGATCAGACTTGCTAGTGTTTTATTTTCTGAGTCTTTTTATCCTTTATTAGGAACACAGGGAGACGGGAGCCTATCCCAGCTGACTTCAGATGCAGCCTTGGTACATTCTGAACAGCTCTCCAGACCATCCAGCCAGCACCAACACCAACCATTCACACAATTGTTCACACCTAAGGCAATCAAGAATTTCCAATTAGTGTCTAATGTCTTTGGATTGTGGGAGAAAACTGGTGTACCCAGAAGAATCCCACACAAGCACAGGAAGAACAAACACACAGTTTGCAATAATTCCCGAGCTGGCAGGAGACGCAAAGCCAGAATCTTGATGTAAGACCGACATGCGAACCGATACGCCACTGTACTGCCGCAAGTGTAATAGTCGTTGTTTATTTTACCATAAAGTAAACAAAAAATAACAGACGACTCTACATTTACACATACAGCACCGATGAGTATTTCACACACGCACACACACACACACACACACACACACACACACACAACAGTAGGCTCTTGACTATTCGCGGTTTTGCGCTCACGGTTTGAGTATTCGCGGACTGCTAAGCAGCTGATACGTCACGCACATTCAGCCAATGGCTGTCCTCCTTCCTGCTGATTGGTTGAGATGATGTAATGCCTCTTTTTCCTCATTCGCACACAAGTTTTCAATGAGCCTCTTTTTTTACGGTGCGTTTTAATCACCAGTTAGGCTCTGAGATGACACTCAAACGTTGTGCGTCTTCTCTGGCTAAGCGCTAGAAAAGGTAATCACGTTGGCGGTCTCTTCTGAAGAAATAAGACTTTCTCCTTAAGAAACGACAGTTTCCTCTGAAGTGCCTGAAGAGAAATAAACATCTGAAAGCACTCTAGTATTAGTCTTTTTCAATCATTATTCCAGTACAGTACCCAAGTTAATTTTAAGAATTTTTGTGTGTGATTTTATGTACTGTGGTGTAGCATGTTTATCGTTTTGTTTTGTTTATCCAATTTATTACATTTCATGTTCTTTTATGTTCTTTTTGGGGGACTTTGATTTTGATGGCTGTGCTCTCTAATGGTTGAGGGGGGCGTAGCTGAGCTGCTCCGTGACTTCTAAACATTTATCATAAACATTCGCTTAGGCATTGTACTGGAATAATAATTGAAAAAGAATTAAATATTACAGCTTTACAACGGTTCAGCTGATTATCTTCAGGCACTTCAGAGGAAACTGTCGTTTCTTCAGAAGAAAGTCTTATTTCTTCAGAAGAGAGTGGCATCATAGAGCTTAACTGGATAATTTATTATACATACAAAATGAAAACATACATACTGGATGTATGTATGTATGTATATATAGATAGAGCAATAGATACATAGTATTTTACTTCCAGATGCTCATTCGCTCATGTAATATGATACATGGGGTTTTACTTTCGGGTACAGAACTTGCGGATTATCTTCATTCGCGGGAGGGGTCCAAACCGAGCCCCTGCAAATCTCAAGGGCCTACTGTGTATATTTTTTATATTATATATATATATATATATATATATACATACACACACACACACACACACACACACACACACACACACACATATACAGTAAAACCCCCGCTGACGAACGCTTAAGCTCACGAACTTTTCGCCTCAAGAACATTAAATTTGCGAGCATATAGTCTCTGCTGACGAACTAGTTTTCGGCGGACGAATCAAACCACGCGGTCGAACAGCGCCACGGTGGCGGCCACGAGAAGCTGACGCACGCTCACGGTGTCACAGTTCGTCACCCCCTTTCTTTGAGTGCGGAAGTGGTTTGTGTTTGATAGACATTTTGGACCATATTGAGTGTACTTTTGCTATTATGGGACCGAAAAAGACCCCACCACAGGCGGAGGTCATTGAAAAACATGAACGAGGTGTGCGTTTGTGTGACTCAGCATCCCAGTACCAGTACGCTAAGTCTACCATTGCTCCCATCCTTAAGAACAAGGAAGCTATTAAGGGTGCGTGTGTGGCTAAGGGCGTTTCCAAACAGTAGGCGTTTCCAAACACTCCTTCCAAACAGTAAGTCCCTCCCTCCCTCCTCCTCCCACTCCATTCCATCAAGCCATCAACTACCATCACAAAGGTAAATAAAACCACTTTATTATACAGTACAGTTTATTTCTTTAATTACAATACAATAGCACATTTATTATACATAAAATAAGGTATATTTTTGTGTAGTTTTAAGGCTTATTTAGTAGAAAATTATGTTTTATGGGGACCTGGGAACGGATTATTCTCATTTTAATGGTTTCTTATGGGAAATAAATGTTCGGAAGATGAACTTTTCGCCTTACACACACTTTCTGGGAACCAATTATGTTCGTGAGCAGAGGTATCACTGTATATGTATACTAGTCCTTCTCAAAAAATTTGCATATTGTGATAAAGTTCATTATTTTCTGTAATGTACTGATAAACATTCGACTTTCATATATTTTAGATTCATTACATACAGCTGAAGTAGTTCAAGCATTTTACTGTTTTAATATTGATAATTTTGGCAAAAAAGGAAAGAAAAACCAAAAATCGCTATCTCAAAAAATTAGCATATTTCATCCAACCAATAAAAAAAAAAAAAAAAAAAAAAAAAGTGTTTTCAATCCAAAAAAGTCAACCTTCAAATAATTATGTTGAGTTATGCACTCAATACTTGGTCGGGAATCCTTTTGCAGAAATGACTGCTTCAATGAGGCGTGGCATGGAGCCAATCAGCCTGTGGCACTGCTGAGGTGTTACGGAGGCCCAGGATGCTTCGATAGCGGCCTTAAGCTCATCCACAGTGTTGGGTCTGGTGTCTCTCAACTTCCTCTTCACAATATCCCACAGATTCTCTATGGGCTTCAGGTCAGGAGAGTTGGCAGGCCAATCGAGCACAGTAATACCATGGTCAGTAAACCATTTACCAGTGGGTTTGGCACTGTGAGCAGGTGCCAGGTCGTGCTGAAAAATGATATCTTCATCTCCATAAAGTTTTTCAGTAGATGGAAGCATGAAGTGCTCCAAAATCTCCTGATCGCTAGCTGCACTGACCCCGCCCTTGATAAAACACAGTGGACCAACACCAGCAGCTGACATGGCACCCCAGACCATCACTGACTGTGGGTACTTGACACTGGACTTCAGGCATTTTGGCATTTCCTTCTCCCCAGTCTTCCTCCAGACTCTGGCACCTTGATTTCCGAATGACATGCAAAATTTGCTTTCATCCAAAAAAAGTACTTTGGACCACTGAGCAACAGTCCAGTGCTGCTTCTCTGTAGCCCAGGTCAGGCGCTTCTGCCGCTGTTTCTGGTTCAAAAGTCGCTTGAACTGGGGAATACGGCACCTGTAGCCCAGTCCACTGCTTCCACAGGTCCCCCAAGGTCTGGAATCGGCCCTTCTCCACAATCTTCCTCAGGGTCCGGTCACCTCTTCTGGTTGTGCAGCGTTTTCTGCCACACTTTTCCTTCCCACAGACGTCCCACTGAGGTGCCTTGATAGAGCACTCTGGGAACAGCCTATTCGCTCAGAGATTTCTTTCTGTGTCTTACCCTCTTGCTTGAGGGCGTCAATGATGTCCTTCTGGAGAGCAGTCAGGTCGGCAGTCTTACCCATGATTGCGGTTTTGAGTAATGAACCAGGCTGGGAGTTTTTAAAAGCCTCAGGAATCTTTTACAGGTGTTTAGAGTTAATTCATTGATTCAGATGATTAGGTTAATAGCTCGTTTAGACTACCTGAACATGATATGCTAATTTTTTGAGATAGGAATTTTGGGTTTTCATGAGCTGTATGCCAAAATCATCAGTATTAAAACAATAAAAGACCTGAAATATTTCAGTTGGTGTGCAATGAACCTAAAATATATGAAAGTTTATATATGAAATTTTACACACACACACACACACACACACACACACACACACACACACACACACACACACACACACACGTACCTTAAAGAAGAATCCACAGCACATCTTCTGGTCATCATCCTGGTTCTCGCCTGCTGTCAGTTTGTCTCCAGTGTCTTCCATTTCTTGTCCTTCAAGAGGCTTCAGGATCGATAGTGGTACCTCGATCAAGCTTTTGTTGCCTTGACTTATTAAATCTACTGGCTTCTCGGTAGGCGTTACAATGACTGTTTCTTTTACAGTGTGGGACAATACCTCAGAAACACTTGACTCCACCGTGGGCTTAATTTCTCCTTCTGATTCTTTCCCCTCATCCTTTATCTCGCCATTTTCCTTTACACGGTTCTTTAACGCCTTGGTTCTTGGATCTACCATGTCTGTTTCACTTTCAGCGTGTTGTATGTCTTTGGTGGGTAAAGTGCGATCAGAACCACCACCTTCTGTAACATTATTTTTGCTGGGTTCGGTTTCATTCCCCAAGTATGCAAAGGCGCTAGATACAGATTGAGAGGGTGAGAATCTGCGCAGACGAGGTAAACTGTCGACAGACTGGGGTACAGTGAGAACTCGGTTAAATGGAGTAATCTTCAGCTCAGAAGGCCTGGGTGTCCGTGGGGTCCTGGAGTGGAAAGAAGCTGACTTCCTCTTAATATTGGTTGGGGAGCGATGGGAAACATGTGGAGAGTCAGCTGGGGAAGGAGAACCTGAGGAGCGAGTCCCACTTCCTCTAAGTTCTCTAACCTGTTTCTGTGGTGAAGGCTGTGGTGGACACACAACCCAAGATTGCTGTTCCTGCATTTGCATGATGATCTCCTGCTGCTGGGCAAGCCGCTGCATCTCTGCCTGCAAAAAGCTCAGAGAAGCGTTGAGCTTCTCAATAGAACGTGTGTACTCCAGCAAGTCTGCCTCAGATGTGCTCTCCTCACTCAGGGACTTGACAGGTGACTTCTCTGGAGATTTTGCGGTATTTGATACTGTCTTGGTAGCCTCTGAGCTTGCAGCACTCTCTTGGATTGGTGAGGCAACATCATTTTTTCTCTTGACCACTGTGAGAAATGCACTGCGCCCCATCTTTTGTCTATGACGTGTGAAGGCAGCTTCCACCTTTCTCTTCTGAGCTTCTATGGCTCGGCGCTTCTCTTCCAACCGCATACGCAGCTGCACCATTTCAGCGGCCATGGCTTGTGCTGGATCTTTTTGTGGCTGGTGAGCAAGGCTTGGTTCAGGTGAAGGGGCCCAGGAGACTGAGTGGGAAAAGTTGAGATCTGAACTGTCTGGTGTGGTCCCCTGAGAGCTGCCCCCTTTGGACTCTGTATTTGGATTTAGTTTTTTGAACTTTTGTTCAGCAAAACTGGTCATCCTAACACCCATGGGTGTATCAGCTAAAGGAGATTTGGTGCCAATACTGCTTGGATATGAGCCAATGGAATCCTGGCTGTGACTTGCTCGAGCCTCAAAGTACTGGTCTGCATCTAACTCCATACTTGTGGTACAGTCTCTCAGTGATGAGTCCTCATCCAGAGTCTCTTGAATATCTTCTGTCTTTACATGGATTCCTGTGTCCACCTCTGTAGTTGAAGAACTTGAAATTCCCATGGTCTCTGACAAGGAGTCAACTTCTTTAGCTTGGGATTTAGGGCTCAGATCTGCTTTGGTCTGCATGTGAAGAAAGAAACCTTCATTTTCTGCTTCAACCCTGGTGTCCTCCTGTTGCATTGCTGAACCATGAATTATTTCCAGGGCTTCCTCAATGCTTTTCTGCGTTGTGCCATTCAGACCACCATGCTGCATTCCCACAAGGTTATCTGGACAGCCCTCTTCCTCAATACCAATGGTTTGGCCATTGACAGGTTGGAAAGATAGATTTCGCTTTATTCCCTTGGTTACCTTCAGCCCAAATCCCTCAGTACTCACAGACCTGGTCATACCCCGTCTGGGCTGTGTAAGTGTTTGATTTGTGGTGTCCTGATCAAACGGGATGTCAAAAGACACTCCTTGAGTTCCTGACCTACATCAAGGACAAAGAATATGTAATGTACTTTGAAGAGGTTTCAACAGATCTGCAATATTTCTAATAAATATCACGATATTACATAAGGTGGCCTAAATATTCACACCTCCTCTCCTTGGGCCAAGTTCCTAAAAAGCTGTCCACAAATGACATGGAGGTAGATCGCCTGATCTCACCTGGGCAGCATGCAAACAATCATTAATACATAAGTAATATACATTGCGAGGCAGTTAACAGAACAGCAGATTAACAAACATTAAAAAAAAAAAAAAAAAAAAAAAAAAAAAAAAAAAAAAAAGATTTCTGAAATCAGTTTACCTGAGTTTGTTGTTAAAGGCTGTTGACGAAGTGGGAGACTAAAAGTAAAGTGTGCACATTAGTAAGGCCCAGAATCGCATACCAGAAAAATACTACAGGATTCTACAGACTCCTAAGGTATGAAAGCTGTTGTACCACGGTCTGTCTGGACTGGGGGGTCTTTCCATGAAGCTTCTCTTCGTGACCTTTGAGATGGGCACAGATGGTACATTCTTCAGTGATGGAACTGGGGCTAAAAACACAACAATCAACACCAGGTCATGCAGTTGTAAGTAGAACAAACATATAAAACAGATCATTATTAATTTATAACATTAACGGTTGTTATAATGTAGAAAACATCAGCTGTATCTCATTATTTATTTTTTTTTTATTTACCATCATTGGCCAAAACCTGAGGCTGCACAAATGACGGCTTAACCACTTCGAACCACCAGAAGAGCTCAGCCATGAACACAAGGTAGTTGTTCTGCCAAAGTCAAAAAGATAAAAACATGATTATTTAATGAGGTGACGAATTATGAGTATTAGTCTGTAATACTCCATAAAATACTGTATCTCTTGCTCTTCTTTATTTACTTATCTTCACTTGGGCAGAGTTTACAACTTCCAAAAAATTTATTGTAGATTTTTTTTTTTTTTCTGCTCGCCTATTAAAAATTAGACAGAGATTTCATCTCACTCACTCATTGACTAATTAATTACTACTCATTCTCTCACTCATTTACCAAACTGCATAATCCTTGTAGTGTTGTGGGGACACTGAACCCATCGCAGCCAATACTGGGCAAAGGTGAGGCACACCCTGAACAGCTCGCCTGACGTTTCCAGGGCCAATGCGCGCGCGCGTGCACACGCACACACACACACCACACACACACACACACACACCACACACACACACACACACACCACACACACACACACACACCCACACACACACCACACACACACACACCCCTAGGGACAATAATGCGCATGTCCCTGGAGGACCCTGGTGTCGTGGTGGCTTAGTGGTTATGGCTCTGGATTAAAACAAAACTAAATCAAAACTAATGTGTAAAGTAATCCAAAAGTTGGTGGTTCAAGCCACAATCCCACCAACCTGCCACTTTTGGTTCCTTGAGTCCTTAACCCTCAATTGCTCAGAGATATATTAAAAAAAGAAAAATGTAGGTCACCCTGGATAAGGCAGTCTGCCAAATTCCCTAAATGTAAATGTATCTGAATAAAAACTGCACAAGCGTGTGGAGAACATGCAAACTTGGACAGAAATACCCTTGATGATCCCGGGACGAAAACTCAGAAACATCTTGGTGTGAGGTGCACATGCTGGAACATTACTCTAGTGCCGTCTATTTTAGATTTGAGTAAAATTGTATTCTAAACATTTGTTTCAACTTCGAGGATGACTGTATTTTTCCTCTACAAAGAAGCCTGGGAGTGATTTATATTTTAGTCCGTCCTTACAGAGTCAGAAAACACGTTACCATGGGGAGCCTCTTACCACGGAGGGTTTTGTAACGCATGACTCACTGCTTTGGCAAACGCAAGCAAACTAACCTCCTGCGCCTACTTGCTGTTCTTCTGCATGTAAAATCAAACTGTGCAGTACTCAAAAAAAAAAACATGGCCTTGACATCATAGAACATAGTCATTGTAGTTGGGGCTGATTTGACCAACGGTCACCGAAGAAATGCCAGATGTTTTCATATAGAGCAAGAGTACAGTTTGATCAATATGTCTATACTGTATTTCTATTTCAGGAATAGCACAAGACAAGTGTGGGAGGAAATACAGGAAACTCCAGTGTAATGTCATTAAAAAAAATAAATAAATAACATGACATGACCAAAGTTTTATGGACATCTGGCCATCACAGGCCTATGTGTTTCTTCCACCAACATTTCCTTCAATAGGCGCAAATCTGTTTCAGCCCGACAATGCACCTGTGCACAAAGCACCTGGAATATTCTGCACAGTTCAACCCCAACCCCAATTGCACCACATAGCTGCACTAGTACTCTTTTTGCTGAATGATCACAAAGTCTCACAGCGATGCCCCAAAATGTAGTCGAAAGCCTTTCTGGGATAGTGGATATGATGGTAACAGGAACAGGGACTAATTCCGGACTAATATTTCACCAAATACGTCCGGATGTGCCTGCTGTCAGTAATAGTGTGTGCCATTATCACGGTCTGTGAGAAATCTTTAAAAGCGGTTTCCAGCCTCATTCCACTGTATCCAGTCCTGTTTGTTAGTGGTGGGTCACAGTTTTACAGTGTCTATTAAAAGGGTTTAGGATTGTGTGTCACAGCCATAAAATTACGATCATTTTTAATATTAGGGGTTTTCCAGCGACAATACAATACAACAATCTGACCACAGAGAATAAAGCCAACAAACATCTCGGTCCCGGTGCACCAAAATTCTAATTTCTGCAACAGGACAAAAATAAATATGACAAATTATTTTCCTTAACAAGTCTAGAAAAATGATTAACAGAGACACACATACTTGTGTTTCCTGAGAAATTGCTGTATTCGTACAAACAGAAGCTGAAGTTAATGCTAGTATTTATCATAAATATTAAATATTTCTTCTTGTACAACTCACATTATGGCATCAGACACCTTTGGGATTGTGTACATAGTGCATCTCAAAAAATTAGTACACGAATCCATCACTTTCCGCGTTAATATGGGACTGAATTCCCTGGCGACCATTGAATTTCGCGAAGTAGGATATCCCCCCCCCCGACTAACGTATACGTACATGTATGTGTGTATATCGTATCAATGAATACATATCCATCCAATTCTATACATACTTATAATAACAATTAACCATTCAAAAATAATGCATAAGATCAGTATAAAATATAATCACACACATACAGACGCACGCGCACGCAAATGCGTGTGCACGCACTCAGATGCACACCTCACAAAAAATGTAACTAGTTTTGATGGGCGGTTTTGTGTTGTTATTTTGTTTGTTTAGTTTTTTTTTAACCCCCCCCCCCTCATTCTTCCTTAATTTCCTTATTTTTTAATTCAATGAACATTAAAAAAAACAAAAAAAAACCCCGCAATGCACTGAAGCCGCATGAATTGAAGCACGAAGTAGCGAGGGATCCCTGTAGATACAGTACCAAGCCAAAACAAAATTCTTCACCCTAATATTTTGCTGGAACACGTTGAACCTGGATCTCAGTGTGTACTTGTCATGGTGTTGTTGCTTTTGTTGGTCCGGTCGAGGCTCAGCAACATTAATGTGGTAACAAAACCGAGCGGCTGATGATGTGAATGGCTCAGACATAAAATGGAGACTCGAATAATGAAAAGTGGTTCAGAGAGCATGAGGAACCATTTTCACATATAAATTGCAACTTATGATTGTTTTAATATTAGTTACGTTTATTAATACAATGCCATGCTGATTATGTTTTGCAGTCATGCAATCATTCTGGTTATATGTGAGACGCTCCACCGAAAGTAGGCGCTTGTCGCAAGTGACACACGGAGCTTATGAGACGAAGCGCGGCTTATCGGGACTTCCGATCTTTTACGTGAGTAAGTGCGTGTTGAATACTTGTTTAGTACTCAACCATCACTTGCTCACTTGACAAACGTCTCAGACAAAAGTTTTGGATTTGCATGCCACCTGAGTTTCTTCTTAGCCATTGGTCGTATGAGATCTTCTACCTTACCTCACCTAAGTCCATTTCTGTTCATGTTGCTGTTTCTACACCAAAGGTATCCGGTTTCAAACTCTGTCACCTTCTTCTTTTTGTTGTTGTTTGGCTCTAAAAGTCCCACTCCTCCATTACTAGTGATCAGAATCACACACAACTTGGCAGACGTGTTCTTGTGGACAATGGCTAGAATGCCATTGAGCCCAATTTTGGATTTTCGACCCAGAAACAGAATTATGACATCATAACAGAAAAACTTTAACTGCTCCATGATGTGTGGACTGAACCTAACAAGATATGGCGGCACTATCTTTCACGACAATGGAGAAAATTACATCCCTCGCTACTTCAATTAATGCGGCTTTAGTGCATCACGTTTTTTTTTCCTTCAATAAATAAATAAATATTCATCAAATTAAAAAATAAGGAAATTAATGAAGAATGGGTGGAAAAGTTAAGTAAACTGTTTCACCTAAACCAACACAAAACAAAAAACAACCCAAAATCTCCAATCAAAACTAGACACATTGTTGCATGTGTGTGTGTGTGCGCGCTTCTGCACAGCCACGCCCACTTCTGCCGAAGCCTCGTATTAAGTGTACCTCAGGATAATATTTAATCATATTTCATACTTATATTTATGATCTATCTTTCTGTAGATTTTATTCCATTTCTATTTCTACTTGTTCTTCAATTTCATTTCACTTTCAACCTTCGACAGCTTTGTTGGTATCTCCGGATGTTTGCAAAAACGAATGTTGGTAAGTTGGAGAGCGTCTGTATTTATATTTTATTTACATCTTATGTTATTTTTCAATGTTTAATTGTTATTATAAGCATTTATAGCATTGGATATGTATTTATTGATATTATATACACATATACATGCACGTATACGTCTGTCGGGGGTGGGGGGTGATCTTACTTCGCGGATTTCGATGGTCGCGTGGGGATCTCGGTCCCAATTAACCGGGGAAAGTGAAAGATCCCTGTATACAGGGTCACGTTTTTCACTTCTCGTGTCCTACTAGTCCGGTATCACTGACTAGAATCACACCAAAGTTTATAGGCTTATACTGGATGACCTGGTGAAAATTCTACGAATTTTTGATTCTCAAACTGTTAACGGAATTGTTTCCATTACCAGCTGTGTAGCCGGATCCAAATGTGGCACAGATACACCTCTGATTTGCGGCTCAATTGAACTTGTGTAAAGTAAGACACCTTTAAAATTGAAATGTTGATTAAAAGGAAAACTCCACTATTGTTTTTTTTTCTTCAGTTTTTGACTCTGTGTGCGCGCGCGCGCGCGTCTCTCTGCGCGCGCGTCTCTCTGTGTGTGCGCGCGTCTCTCTGTGTGTGCGCGCGCGCGCGTGTCTCTGTGTGTGTGTGTGTGTGTGCGCGTGTCTGTGTGTGTGTGTGTGTGTGTGTGTGTGTGTGTGTGCGTGTCTGTGTGTGTGTGCGTGTGTGTGTGCGTGTGCATATGTATGTGTGTGTAGATGTGTGTGTGTGTGTATGGATATGTGTGTGTGTGTGTGTGTGTGCGCGTGCATTTATATGTGTGGATGTGTGTGTATGTGTGTGTCTGTGTGTGTGTGTATGTGTGTAGATATGTGTGTGTGTGGGGGGGGTTGAGATGCTTTGGTGAGCTGCCTTTACTTGGTATCACCTAAGATAGGCTCCAATCTCCCTGCGACTCTAATAGGTCTAAGCAGTTCAGCAAATAAGTGAGTTTATTGTTAGTCAGCATGAAAATAAACGGTGCACCGATTGAACAAGCACCAGTGAAAGATTAGTTTCTGCTACGACGGCTGCAGGATTAACGTGATGTAAATCCCTGAAAATAAATAGAGCTTAAGTATCGCCGTTCTCAGTCTTGGTATTCTCCTCCATTTTGTTTCAGGTATACAGTGTCCATGACAAAGCGGAAACTGTTTTCTAGGAGAATGCACTTAGATAACTCCATATACACTCAGGACACGGATTATAGCAGTGGATGAATAATGTAGATGAAATGCCGTCTTACTTTGATGGATGAAGAAGCGTAGAGCATATCCTCCAGGCTGAAGTGGCAGCAGTGGTTCAAGTGCTCGTGACAGAAGTCCTGAACGAGCTGCAGATTGTACAAGCTGTCCGCTAATGACATGCTGTCTTTCAGACAAACATCTGTCAAATGAACAAATTTCAAACAAAATGAGTTTCCAAAGTCATACACAGCCTGCACTACACACCGAATACAGCACGAATCTGGAGTACAGACAGACTCCACCAATCACAGCCTAGGCCATTAATCAGAGGATCACATGACATGTGCGATAAATACAATCTTATCCTACAGAGTCACTGATTGAACTGATTTGCACTTCATGCCTGGGGTGATGAGTCCTCTCGTCTGATGGGATTCATTTAAAATGTGTTACAGGGATAATTTACATGAAGAATGAATAAATGCATTCCTGTGACCGATCATGATTACTCTTTCATTACCTTTTGTAACTCTAAGTATAATGAGCCGTTATTTCTCAGTTGCAGGGACAAACGGAACTGTCGGGATGTTACAAAGGTCTCACATACCCCCACTTGTACTTCTATCTTTGTGGGGAGCTTCATGACCTTGACCCTAGAACCTCAACCTCATTCTAACCTGAACACCAAAACCAAGTCTTAACCCCTAAAGAGCCCCAGCCACAATAGTCTCACTTCCCAAAAATGTCTTCATCCTGTTGGTTAAAAACATAGTCCAGTCCTCGATACATAACAAGAACAAGTGCGTGCAAACACACATACTAACATGTGTGCCAGGGTTGCCTACCCTCTAGTTTAACAAGGCCAGGGCAGTAGAAGTGCAGCAGTGCTGCGAGGGCGCAGCCATCTGTGCTGTCCTTCAGTAGGTTGTCCACTGGGGGGATCCATGGTACCGTTTTAGGTAATGTCTGCTCCTTTCTGTAGCGGGCCTGTGTCCCACACACACACACACGCGCGCACACACATGCGCGCACACACACACGCGCACACACACGCGCACACACGCGCACGCACACACACGCGCGCACACACACACGCGCACACACACACAGAGGGAGAGGGACGGGGAGAGAGAGATGTGAGCAGAGATCACTAGCAGCAGGAGCGTGTACATTATCTATTTATTTTTTACTTATTTTTTGTGTACCATACCTGAATAGAAGTAATACAAAAATGAATGGTATGGAAATAGCATTGAAAAACAGAAAATCAATGAAAATAACTGATGAAAATTATAATTTTTTTATGAAATGGGCTGAAAAAGCCTACTTTTAGACACTGATAGATGGAAAAATATGCTTAAATTCACCTAAATTATCCACCAATATGTAAAATGAGAATTAGAAATGTCCAGAAATAGATTTAATTCTCTTATATTTTGAGTTCTTGTCATCCCATAATATGAACTTCATATGGAAAAAAAAAATACTTCATTCATCACATTTGAACTTACAAAGATTCACAGAGTCCTACAGCGTGATGTCACATTGTCATGACAATAAAATGTTCTGTTCTCAAGAGACCAATAAAAACAATGATGGTGAGAACCACTTCAGAGCGGATCTTTTATTTTTTTTCTTTTATTTTTTTCATCTTGTAGATTCTTTATATGTTACAGAGGTGTATTACAGATCAGTATGTTATGACCCTATTTCTTGTAATAATGCATTTTTTCCCAATGTAATATCAGTCAGGCATCACTATCCTGATCAATCAGTGTTTTTGGTAGAAATTATATTTCTACCTGGTAAATAATTTACTATTAGGTGTAGTAGACTAATAGAATCCAACAGAACCAACAGTCATGACCTGTATGCTGCTGACTCTGTGTAATTGAATCACTAATTGAAAGGTTTGTGTTTAAAATAACAGCAGTGTGGAGTTCAATTAGTGACGTTGTTCATTCTTTAAAAATTAGGAGCTAATTATTGTCCTGATTTAAGAAACAAAGGCAGAAAATGTAGTACCTCCAGGTTATAGAACATTTCTCTGGAATTCTGAGGAAAATGGGTCGGTGTAGACATTGTTCAGAAGAACAGCGGACCTTGATTAAAATGTTCATTGGAGGGGAAACATATACAGTAAAGAAGAGCAGAGAACGAGACAGCAATGAAAACCTAAAAGACGTGGAAGAAAAACTACCATTCGAATGGATGGAACAAGATCCAATTTAGCCAACAATCAGCTCCAGGAAGATCAGAGAAGGTCTAAAGTTACCTGCGAGTCCTGTTACTATTAGCGACACCTATGTGAAGCCGAGCAATCAGCCCCGCAAAGTCCCACCGCTGAAAAAAAAATACGTGCTGAAGAAGGAACAATTTACCAAAGAGCACATTGACTGAAATAAAGAGAAACGGAGCAACATTCTGTTGACTGATGAAAGTAAGATTGTTCTTTTTGGGTCTAGTGACCGGAGACAGTTTGTCAGACAACCCCCAGATACTGAATTCAAGCCACAGTACACTGTGAGGACAGTGAAGCCTGGTGGTGGAAGCATCATAATACGGGGATGTTTCTCATACTACGGTGTCGGGCCTATTTATCACAACCCAGGGATCATGGATCAGTTTGAATCCATCAGAACACTTGAAGAGGCCGTGCTGCCTTATGCTGAAGAGGAACTGCCATTGAAATGGGTTCCAACAAGACAACAACCCCAAACACACCAGTAAATGGCTACATCTTTGTTCCAGACGAACAAAACTGACGTTATGGAGCCAATCTTGGACTTTAATCCAATAGAAAACTTGTGGGGTGGCATTAAAAATGCAGCTTCTGAGGCAAAACCCAGAAATCCAGATCATCTGTGGAATGTAGTCCAATCATCCAGGGCTGGAACACCTGCTCAGAGGTAATAAAAGTTGGTCGACTCCATGTAACACAGATGTGCAGCAGGTCTCAGAAACAGTGTTTATACATAATATTATTAAATAATATTAGATCTCAGATTCAGGTAAAACAGTACTTATGCAGTCGTACCCAGATTTTTCAGGTAAATTGATGCAGTTTGTGTTTGGCAGAGGATCCTTATACTCTACGAGTACCCCTCTAGTTTCTTTATGATCTCTTAAAAAGGATAGTAACACACAAATTTTGTAGTCATGACAACATGACGTCAACACTTAAAATAGGACTCTGGTGTAATGAAATAGTTTATGTTTAAGTCCCTAAAGTGTTTCTGTGTTTGGGTGATATTATATGAATCAGGTCATTGTACACACTGGTAGGTCATCACATAGTATTGAGTCTGAATCACATAGTAATGAGTCTGAATCACATAGTAGTGAGTCTGAATCACATAGTAATGAATGAGTCTGAATCACATAGTAATGAATGAGTCTGAATCACATAGTAATGAATGAGTCTGAATCACATAGTAATGAGTCTGAATCACATAGTAATGAATGAGTCTGAATCACATAGTAATGAGTGACGTGACATACAGTACACTGAGGAAATGTAAGCAATCCTACACAGGATCCCTTGTGCGCTACAGCAATGATGTGGTTTGAATGACAAAAACAAGCAGATGGAGAAGCAAAAGCATGATGGAGGGGTTAAAACAAACACATCGACTGTACTGAAACTTACAGGAACCAGCTTCATATACCACTTGGTTGGAGACTTCAGTCAGAAAATAGAATGAAACAGAGCAGAGAGGAACAGGAATCAGGATCAGGATGGAAAGTCTCATCATCACAGGAGGAAAAAAATAGAGAAAGTAGGTTTTGTTTGATGTGACGACCTATTTCATCAACAGGTTATAACGTGGCGTGAAATGAAAGATCGGCCTTCCAAACCCTCCTGTTACTCATGAACATACGTACATATCTTGGTACTTCCATTTTCAAAGTTGTATTCTGATTAAATTGGTTTGATTGCTACATTTACATTTCCAGCATTTGGCAGACATTCTTATCCAGAGTGACTTGCCTGAATTATCTTTTTTTTATGCAATTAAGGGTTAAGGGCCTCAATCAAGGGCCCAACAGTGGTGTTTGAACCACTTGATCAGAACCTCATTGCATTAACCGCTAAGCCACCACTGCCATAGCTTTTATCATTATCCAGTTTCAAAAGCTGCAATGGCCTGGCGAGCTGTCCAGGGTGTACTCCGCCCTCACCCATAGTCGGCTGAGATGGGCACCAACCTCCCCGCAACCCTAATTAGGGTTAACCGGTTCAGAAAATTAATGAATGGAGGACAGTTTAAAAAAGCTGCTGTTTTACTCTGGCTAGTACGAAAATAATAGACCGTGAACTCGTTGGTTCTTATAAAGCAAGAAAACAACAACATCAAAAATATCATCAGATATTCAGTAATTAATATCTTCTGAATAAAATAATACTACATCTACATGTATAACACAAGCTTTTGTTAATATACATCAGTCAAATACTGGCACTTTTATAAGAATGAATGGTATATCTTACTATTTATTTATATGCAAATTATTACACTCATATGCAAATGAGTATACTTACAGTCACTTTCACACGAATCACCTTCGATTTTTTGTAATATAAGGTGTTACCGCCTATCTTGGCAATCTAAGCACCGGCCTACTGTTTACAAGTGACAGCAATGGTTTTTTTTTGTTGTTGTTTTTTTAACGTCTGTCCCCACAGACAGCAAGAGACACGGCTGGCCTCTGATAACCCAGTAAGCTGCTTTGGGTGATTTATTTTTATGTTACTTTGAGGGATGCGGAGGATTTAGAAAAAGCATGAAAATTTTTTTCTGTTTTCATCAAGTTTGGGTTTAATTTTAGTCGAACACAGACGAAGTAATGGGGGGGGGCAAACAATATCCCAGTCTTGTTGATTGGTGTTTGTTTAAGATGCAGGAGGTGACGGGAATCACTGTGATTCCTCGAATGCAGCTCTGAGGGTCGATGAGCTGGATCCAGGGATAATGACATGGTTCATGGGAATGATGTTTCTATACTGACTTAGAAATTAAAAAAAATAAAGACGTGTTGCTTGCATTGTCTTACAAAACCACACACACACACACACACACACACACACACACTCACACACAAATGACTTACTATATTTTTCAGTTTATAATCCAGAGTAAGGGCTAGATTGAAAAATAATTCAACTCTATGAGATGAAAATAATAATAAAATACAATTAAAAAAATCAAACAAAAAAACAAATACAGGGGTCCCTCGCTACTTCGCACTTCAATTCATGCAGCTTAAACCCAAACAAAACCAAAAACAACCCAAAACCTCCCATTGAAACTACTTACATTTTTATGTGGGGTGCGCATCTGTGTGCGTGCGTGCGTCTGCATTTATATTTTATTTACAACTTATGCATTATTTTTGAATATTTAATTGATATTATATACACATGTGCATGTACATATACGTCAGTCGTGGTGGTGGTGGGGGGGCTTGATCCTACTTCGCGGAATTCGGCAGTCGCGGGGGGATCTTGGTCCCAATTAACCGCGAAAAGTGAGGGATCCCTGTAAATAAAAATAGATGGAACTTGAATCTTCAGAGTGATTTTATCAGTAAGCATAAATTACTCAACAAGACACAACAATCCTTCAACAATCTACCTAAAGCATTCATTCATTTTCTGAACCAACTAATCCTAATTAGGGTCGTGGGGAGGCTAGCACCCATCTCAGCCAACTGTGGGCGAGGGCAGAGTACACCCTGGACAGCTTGTAGGGCAGAAACATACTGATGACTATGCAGGCCACCAATGGTTCTTTTACATGAACCTCTTACTATAGTTAGTGGAGACATTGCCGGCCTTTGATAACCCAGTGAGCTGATGATCCGTTGACAGTGGAGCTTGTACCTTGGGATCAGTAATCCGGCCCCTTACCACCTAAAGCAATGAAAATTAAAACCCTCATCACACTCGGATAAAGACCACGAAGAGGACACCGCCTCTGGAAAATTGGAACAATCGGAGCGAGGGTCACAATGAACTGCTCATGTGCGGTTTTCACATTCATACTACATCCTCCCTGCATCCACGCCCTGCTTTTTGCTAATTTCTTACCACGTATAAGACAACACGCTTCCCCACAACATGCATCTGGTCCTTATGAATACTGCACCGGGTGCTACACCCTTTCTTTCGTTCTACACATTTTTATGTCTCCATATCTTTGATCAATGTCCACACCATGATAGTACTACATCAGTAATTGTTTTAGCTGCATCGTTACTATGCCTTCGTTACTCCATCCTGATTCGAGCTAGTCCACAGTATGTTTTTTAACATGTCCAAAACCCGAGTCCAGAGAAAAAGTACCACTGCCTACCACAGCCATGTTTTCAGCCAGGCAGAGGTTTGCGCTCTCCAAGTGCTCTTGGTAAATTTTGTAATTAAGTACATACACCTCTTGTCCTCTCCTGCCTGATCTGTCGCTGTCAACATTTAGGTTGGGATATGTTTGCTTTCCATTTTCTCCTTCACCATATGGATATTCCTCTATAACCACATTAACATCTATTTACATCTATTTTAACACCGCTTATGGATTGCCATGTACTCAATAAAATATTTTTCTATGAGGAAACTCGGATAGAAAAAGTTGTTTATGCTGATATGCACATACATGGCAACAGCAAAATATACTTTCAGCGGAACTTCAGCACGGGAGGAGGGAGGGTTTGTCTGGGGGCGGGGTCCAGGGCGGAGCCTGTTTGCTATCTACAGTTGGTCAACATACCATCTAGCATGGACTAATTGGAATATAATTATTTCTAAACATATATGTATTTGCAATATAATATATATATATATATATATATATATACACAGAATTGAGAAATAGGTAAACCATGGCTCTATGTTTTGTGTTGTATGAATGAAAGATGAAAAAATACACAAATATTTCCTGTAAACCACTTTATAAATTTATTAAACATTTTTAACTAACTGTCCCAGCCTGCGAGTTACTAATTAATGTTGAGCTACTACTCAGGTAAATAACAACGACAGTGTATTAATTTACATGACAACCATCACCAATGTATTGAGTATTTTCAAATTGAACACGAATTAATCACGTTTGGCTGCAAAAAAAAAAAAAAAAAAAAAAATTAATAAAATGAAAATAAAATTCCCATACATATTAAACTGTTATTATCAACAATGCGAGTAAGTTTATCACACAATGATTTTACCAATACAGATTAATTTTATGAAGTTACATTTCAAAGGGATTTCACGTAATCTAAACAAAATAAATACTTAGTAATTTCCTCTGAGTGCGCTTGTCTGTCGGCCATAAGTGCAATACATCTGCGAGATCTATAATTGATCAGGTCGTTGCAATAAACACACAAGGCCTTGCCGACGACGTCAGAGTTCTTAGTGAAACTCGCCAAAGGTTCCGATACGTTCCAAGTCGGTTTGCCGATTTTCACCTCAAATTTCACAATCTTTTCTAGCCATTCCCACTTAAACTTATTCTTAACATCCTTATCTATTTCTGACGTGCGGGATTCCTCTTCTTTCATTAAAGTTCGCACCATTTTAAACACAACACGCTGCAAATTTGCATTGAACCGAGTCACTTTACATGAAGCTGAGCCGAGTCACTTTGCATTAAGCTTAAAACAGCCAATCAACGAGCGGCTTACAATATGTGAGGCCCTCCACCATAAGTAGGCACTTAAAGCAAGTTCACTTGCTTGTGCTTGAGACAAAGGCGGTTTATCCAGACTTCCGGTCTTTCAAGTGAGCAAGGGTGCCGTTGAATACTTGTTTAGTACTCAGCTTTCACTAGGCTTAGACAATGCACAGAAATGACCAATTTGAGATAAAAAAAAACACGGAATTCCGTTGATCCGTGGAAAATTGCCATGTATGTATGCATTGGAAATTGGAAACATACAAGTGGAAAAAAGAACATCTTTTATACAGGCATGACACAACAAAAATGAAATAATTACTCATTTAGAGTCTGGTACACTTACCTTTGGGATCTCGAGGGGTTCCGCTCTCTGTGCCTCTCTCCTGCTTTGCTCCATAATGATGATCTCTTTCAAGTATTCGTTCACCTTTTGAACATCAAACCACAACAGAGTAACCTGGTTAAACTGACTGAATTTGCGTGGGACCACACATAACTGACATGACTAGTGCAAGGAGCACCTTCGTCATGTAATATCGTACACAGGCAGCGCTTGTGCCATGAGGAATTGAACTGTACAAGCCCTTGTATCAAGATGTATCATGCAGTGTGAGCACCTGCGTTTTGCGATGTCACACAGTATGAGCACCTGTCATATGGTATCATACAAGTGCTCACACCCAAGTCGTGACGTGCAATACAGTACTAGTGCCCACATTATCAATTATTGTAGAATATGAGCACACAGGTCATGAGATATCGTTTAGTGTGAGAACCTGCATCGTGTGGTATCATACAGTTTGAGCATCGGCATGGGCGAAAGTTGAAAATATTTCTGTTACTCAAATAGTGTGGAGAGACGAGAAATGCCAAGAACGTAGTGCATACAGAATTTAAAATTTTGCCTCAGAACAACATTTGGGGCCATTTTCAGCACTGAAACGCAGCTCTTCTACATATAAAATACAGTAACCCCCGCCCATTCAAGGTTCAACGGTCGTGGCCCCGCAAACTCGCGAATTAGCTGCAGCCCGGGAAGTTACTGGCACGTGATTCAAATTTAGCCAATGGCTGAGAACTTTTGCTTTTCCCTCCTGCTGATTGGTTGCAGATGATGTGTACACCTCTTTTTCTCTCCTTCGCACACATCAACGTGATTGCTTGAATTGTGAATTCATGTTTTTTAGTGTGTTTTTAATGATTATTTAAGCCCTATGATGCCACTCAAAGGCCTGCATCTTCTCTGGTAAGGAGCCTAAGCACTTTATTTATTCATAAAATTATTACAGTACAAAATTAAAAAGGTTTTACTTAATCATTACTACATTTTACTGCATTATTACTGTATTAATGAGTAAGACTGTCTATAGAATGTGTTTAAGTATATTTTATTGCATGTAATATCATACATAGGGTTTTAAAACCGCATCAATAATTCGTGGATTTTCAGGATCTGCGGGAAGTGGGGTTACTGTGGTAGCCATAAAAACAATGTAGAAAAGCTTGCTTTATAATAGTGTAGAAAATTCTAAAAAATTGCTTTAAAAAATTTAAACGCATAAAATATCATAATCATCAATTTTTCCGACGTAAAAACCTCTGCCAAATCAAACTTGCGAATCAGATGATTTGCTGTGGCGACTCCCGAGTAAAAGGGAAAAAAGCCGAAAGGAAGACAGACAGACATTATCATAATCATCATCATGCTCCTCCTTGACTGTGTCATGTTTCATTTCCCATTGCTGCCATACATAATAATCAAGTTGTTGCATGTGAAAAATCACAATCAGCCTTTATGTTGTTAAAAGTTAAACAAAACTCTGCATAGCTAACAAATTGTACAAGTAGCCTCCAACATAATACACGGGGCCGACAGAAAACTTTTTTGTGTTACTTTATTTAGATCTAGATCTATATCAAAGTTCAAATATTGTTCTACCAAAGAAATGCACTAAGAATGAATAAACTTCAAGAGAAATGGTGAAATGCACAGAAGTTACATGGCCATCTTGTTTAATATTACCAGTCAGGAGCTTATTAATATTAATAAAGGAACCCCCATGTCACGCAGAGGTGTGGTCTGTGTGTAGTCTCGCATTGGCTGTTCACCAAGCACTGCTCATAAATATTCCGAATGTCCTGAATATTTCGACAAACAGTGCTACACAAATTTTTTTTGCCCCTGACCAATTTCTGACATTTTTTTTGAACGTTTGTTACAGTCATCCATTCCAGATCAATCAAACCTAAATTTATACAAAGATAAAACACAAGTAAACACAAAATTCAGTGCTCAGTGCCAATTGCATTTATTAAGGGGGAAAAAAACATCTGAACCTACATGGGCCTGTGTGAATAAGTGACTGCCCCCAAATCTAATAGCTGGTTAAGCCACCTTTTGCAGCAATAACTGCAGTCAAGCGTTTGCGATAAGTGGTGATGAGTCTTTCACATCACTGTGATGGGATTTTGGCCCACTCTTCTCTGCAGAATTGTTTAAGATCAACTCGATTGGATGGTTTTCAGGCATGAACAGCCTTTTTAAGGTCATGCCACAGCATCTCAATAGGGTTTAGGTCGGGACTTTGACCAGGCCGCTCCAAAACCCTCATTTTGTTCTTTTTTTCGCCATTCTGAAATGGATTTGGTGGTGTGCTTCGGATCATTGTCTTGCTGCAGAACCCAGGTGCGCTTTAGCTTGAAGTCTCAAACTGATGGACGAACATTCTTCGCCAGGCTTTCTTGGTCGCGAGCAGAATTCATGGTTCCATCAATCATGACAAGTCGCCCAGGTCCTGAAGCAGCAAAGCAGGCCAGATCATCAAACTTCCGCCACCATGTTTCACTGTTGACACAATGTTTTTTTTTGTTGTTGTTTTTTTTAATGAAATGCAGTGTTGCTTTTGCACCAGATGTAACGGGATGTATTTTCCTCAAAAAGTTCAACTTTAGTTTAATCAGTCCAGAGGATATTTTCCCAAAAGCTTTGGGGACAATCAAGATAATTCTTGGCAAAAGTGAACCGTGCCTTGATATTCTTTTTTTGTCAACAGTGGCTTTCGCCTCGGAACTCTTCCATTGATGCCATTTTTGCCTCGTGTTTTTCTGATGGTGGAGTCATGAACATTGACATTAATTGAGCCAAGTGAGGCTTGTAGTTGTTTAGAAGTGGTTTTTGGATCCTTTGTGACTTCTCCGGTTACTCTGCACCGTGCTCTTGGAGTAATTTTGGTAGGTCGGCCACTCCTGGGAAGGGTCACCACTGTGTCATGCCTTCTCCATTTATGAATAATGGCTCTGACAGTCGTCTGCTGGAGTCCCAAGGATTTACCAATGACTTTGTATCCTTTCCCAAACTGAGACATCTCTATAATCTTTCTTGTTTGCTCTTGAAGCTCACTGGGTCGAGGCATGATTATGCGTGTTCAGTATGGCCTACCTCACCATGTCAGACAGGTTTTATGTGAGGGATATCCTGATTGGAATGCCTGGCGGCAATCAGGCCTGGGTGTGGCCATGAAATTGAACTCGGGTTTCCCCAATAATAGTTAACAAGGGGGTCAATTACTTTTTCACTGTGGTTCATGTAGGTTTGGATAGGATTTTTCTCTTAACAAATAAAATCAGAACAGGAAAACTGCATTTTTTGAATACTTGGGTTTTCTTTGTGGAATGTTTAAATCTGTTTGATGATCTGAAAAAGTTAAGTATGACAAAGGTGCAAAAAAAGTGAAAAAAAATCAGTAAGGGGCAAAAACTTTTGCATAGCACTGTAGATACAGAATACATTAAGACACAGCAGGCTAACTTATCCATAGCTGACAGTGTCAAAATAATAAGCACTCAATTTGCACCCAACTCACACATTTCTCAGGAAAGACCAGCTCAATTCCTATGTTACAGATTTCCGTCTCCTTTCCAGAAGATTTTGACGCATGAGCACTGGTGGCATAGAGTTTAAGCAACATTCTCATGTGATATCATCCAGTGGGAATACTGGTGTAATGTGGTAGCATAGAGTGTGAGCACCTGTGTCACAATGCACTGAACAGTTTGAGCACCTGCATCATGTGGTATTGGACAGTTAGAGCACTTGCATCATGCAGAATCATACACTATGAACATCTGCAACCTCAGGTAGCATAAAGTATCTGAGAAGCGTTGTGATTTCCATCATGGGCACATAGTGGTGCACAGAGTAGTGGCCAGAGTACAAGATTTCATATTCCTTGCAGAATTAAATCACAGAATGAAAATGTTTTTTTTATATTATTTTATTTTATTCCTATGAAATATTATGCATTTCAGACATAGGTCAAAATTAACAACTTCTGTTTGACTTATAGTCCAAATTGTTTTGGTGTAAGCAGTCTGTCTGCTCTTTGCACAATACAAACAGTAGTCATCGCACATATGAACCTTTCAAATGGGGTGGACAGAGAATAAAATGAAAACCATGGAATAAATTGTTGGGACACGTAACAGTCCTGAACATTGTTCATGCTGTACAGTTTATATTGTGTTTGGGCACCCAGAACATAGGGAATGTAAACATTCTAAGCCTTGGCTGAAAGATTGTCTTTATTGCTCGCCACACAGGTGTGGACTGTGATGCTGAATACAGTGATACCTCACTTTACGAAAGTCTCACCAAACGAAAAATTCAGGTTACGAAACGCATTTTCCTAAAATTTTTGTCTCTGGATACGAAACAAGTTCACGTTACGAAAGCACCATCTTAAAAATTCAAACGCGCCATTCAAATATTTAAACAATGCACGAGCTGCTCTCCCATCAATGACGTTCAAATATCCCGCCCCGCTGGCCTCCTATTGGCTAGGAGGGATGACGCAGCTACCTCCCATTGATTATCTCCCAACATCCCGCCCCGCTGGCCTCCCATTGGCTAGGAGGGATGAAGCAGCTCCCTCTTATTGGCTATCTCCCAACATCCCACCCCACTGACCTCCCATTGGCTAGGAGATATGATGCAGCTCCCTCCCATTGGCTATTATGGAGCTGCATCGACCATAATGCTTTTCATGTCAAGGACAGAGTTACTGTTTCATGCTTTATTTCTTGACTCAGGCGTTTAACCTTCCATAAACATTTGTAAGATTATAACTCTGCTCAGAAGACATGGTCAACACACACGCGTGCACACACACGCGTGCACACACACACACACACACACACACACACACACGTGAGAGTTCCGGTGCGAGTGAGAAGAAGAAACAGGCTCTAGTGATATCGCAAAGGAATATGGCCAAACCTGTCTACCATCGGTACGATATTGAAGTAGAAGGAGGTCTTAAAAGGTATGCTTTTATAATTTTTAAAGGATTTAAGGGGGTAGCATTAGGGGCTATGGAACGAATCACATGTTTTCCATGTAAAATGCAGTTCAATTTGCGAAAAATCCAGGTTAAGAAAAAGGCTCTGGAACAGATTAATTTCGTAAGGTGAGGTACCACTGTAATCTCACACGTTTACGAAAGACCATGCAAAGACTTCCCATGACAACAAGCTTTTAGGGAATTGATATTGGCCGGGAATAGTGTATAATTTATAATTGTAGCATCAAACATTTAGTAACAAGTTACTGAAGAATCAAAGCAAGTCATCTTATTCTTCCTAACGGACCAAGCTATCACAGCATTCAGATGTTAGCGGGAAGGGAAGAATAAGAACAATAAGTAACCATATTACCTTGTTCATCCAGCTAATGACGGCATCCTCCGTGTCATAGGGCATATCTCCATCAGCACAGTCGGTAGAATACTGCAGCATGCACACCATCACCTTGTCCATACTCACGGTCTCCACCGTATAGGCCATCATCAAAGTGTCAATCAGCGCCAGGTGGGCACTCTGCATACAGAAAACCACAAGAATTCATCAGGAACCTATATTTTCCCCTAACACTCATTACCACAGTGATAGTTATAGTTTAAATAAACTGCTTTGCCATAGTTATCCAGGAAATGGGTGTCTCTATCTTTTTTGGTCAATCCAATAAAATAATAGAATAGCGTCACCAGTCTTTAGATCAATTCAAATCTTGTTGATGCCATAGCCATTTAGGGCTGGGAGTCCAAGAATATAAAATTGGCCCAGATCACAGAAAGGTATGGTACATGTTCACTTTCCTCGTCAATCACAGAAACACTAACCAACGACAAGTGCCTGCGAGCTGATGCAGATAAAGGTTTGGCCGAATAAACAACAGTTTGAAAAATAGTTGATTGGCGGTACATTTTACATTTCTACCATTTGGCAGACGCTCTCATCCAGAGACACCTTTTGGAGATTTTTTTTTTTAGAGCAACTGAGAGTAATTGAGGGTTAACAGCCTTGCTCAAGGGCCCAACAGTGCAGGCCATAGTGGTACCAGGAATTGAACCTCTGATCTTTGGATCAGTAACCCAGAGCCATAACTACTGAGCCACCACTTTGGAGAATGCACATGGTGACCCTCGACCTCCCTGATTCAATTAAATTCAGTTGTGTTACTATGGCACTTTTTAACGATTGACATCAGCACAAAGCAGCTTAACACAGTAAACGGCAGCATGGTGGCGTAGTGGTTAGCACGTCTGCCTCACAGCAAGAAGGCCTGGGTTCGAATTAAGGCCTGGGCGTTTCTGTGTGGAGTTTGCATGTTCTCCCCGTGCTTGCGTGGGTTTCCTCTGGGTACTCTGGTTTCCTCCCAGAGTCCAAAAATATGCACAGTAGGTTGACTGGCTAAATAATCTGCGGAGAGGGCTTCACTAAGTTGGATAACTTGTGCCCAATCCCTTTCTTCAATGAATAAAATATGTTTCAATCAATCAACACAGTAAACAAATTTGTTAAGAATTTAAACTTTGAGTTTAGTGAAGGTCTCGGTGATGTGGGCAAAATTTCATATCACGATATAGATGAGATATATCATGATACAGCAAAGTTTTTGGAAACAAAGAATGAATGAATAAACAAATAATAAATTACTTTGCGTGAGGACCTTCTTGGTGTTACCGCTTGATGCAACACAACCACCTCTCTATCAGAGCAAGGACTACAACGTCTCAAAAAATGACAGCAGATTACAAACCAAGGTAGACAGTTTCTGTGAGTTTCCCTAAAAACGCGACTTATAGTCCAGTGCAGGGGTAGGCAACCCGTGGCTCCAGAGCTCCGTGGCTTTTCAAAGTAATGTTGTACTTTACGGTGGCCGATGAGTGCACCACAAACATCAACTGCAAAAAGAAAATGTCGCTTAGGTAGCGTCCTGCAATGGTCAGGTACCCTTCCAAAAATGCACTTTAAGGGTTGAAAATTACATAAATGAAAATTAACAGTCACGGGTGTGGGTGGATTATTTATTTGGTGTGGGCAAGGGTGATTTTGTGTGCGTGTTGATTGAGAGTCTCAGTGTTTTTGATCTGCTGTGCTCATGGCAAGGAGTGTTCTCACCATCAGTAGGGCAGCGAGTGAGAGATTTTTTCGGCCGCCGGGGTTTGTAATCCAGGAACGGAAATCACAGCTGAAGTAAGAGACGATGAGATGAGGTTTGTTTATACACAGCAATCTCCGATCTAAATCTCCGAATTAAATAATTCTCCTCCCAGTGACAAAATAAAAGACCGGGTGTGATTCAGTCCCCACTCTGAGAATGGGGCAGTCAGTGCAGCATTAAGCATTAATATTATTTAAAAGAATGTTGAGCGGGCTCCTTCTGAAAATAAGTCTTCATATACTTTTCTCTGTTGCTGTCGTTTTTGTAAATTAAAACTATGACAAACAACATTAATATAACGAACAAGGAAAAAGAAGATCCCACAAAGGGGTGGTGAGGTAGACTACCCAAACTGTTAACACATCTGGCTGAACCCTGTCCCACGCTTCATGGGACAGATATTCTTTTTCTTTCTAAAAGTACAAGAAGGACTCGAACGCATTCATTCATTTTCTGAACCACTTAATCCTAATTCGGTCGGGTTGATTTTTTTTTTTTTTAATCTAAATGTTTTTGTTGCAAGCAGAATTGTAATTTAATTGTCTCTACAGTCGTTTAAATCAATGCAACACATTGTTGTTTTATATTAACATGAAGGAAAATGGGGGAAAACATTAGACGGCTGTTCGGATTCCGATTTATTCGGATTCCCAATCCGCTTTTCTCAAAACAAATAACGTAAATGGTCTTAATCCATTTCATCGTCTTTTGAACAGAAGTTAACAGTACTGTAACTCATACCATAGGTCCACAAATTAAGTGAATAAATTATTGAATACAGTATACTAGGATATGGTCTGTGTTGTGAGAGACTCTTCAACTGCACTGTGAATTTTTATGGTCTCTTACAAACGAGTTGCGCGTTGGAAAGGGGCGTGGCGAATTGCTAAACAAACACACCTGATTCCATTTAATCACGGGCTATAAAGACTAGCAGCATTCTTCCCGGTCTCTCTCTCTCTCTCGTAACAGTAAGTACACATATAAATGAAAGTGTAAATATTTTTGTTTAGCATTTTCCTTTGTTGCAGGCGACTCATGTCTGTATCTCACTATCGAGCAGCTGAACCCATCTCACACACACACACACACACACACACACCCTAGCAGTCACGTCCTGTTTCACAACCCAGTTGTGTGTGAGGCGACTTCTCGGGATATTAGATGTACACTTTATTATTATTGTTTTTTATTTTTATATTTGAGGTGGTTTGCGTTTCTGTCTTAAAAGGCTGCTTTTGTTTAGATTGTTTAGGCTCATAATCGCATAGATATAGATGTTCACAACGCTGCTCTCACTTTACCTTGGCCAAATTAAATGAAATCAGGTGTGTTTGTTTCGCACTTCGTCATGCCCCTCTCCAATGCACATTTCAACGCACAACTCATTTGTAAGAGACCATAAGAACCATAAGACCATAAGAACAATAAAGATTTAACCTTTGTGGTGGTGAGCAGTTGGCATACGTAAATGTTCGAGAGGAAGAGAGGCGGAGGATTCCCTTCCATAACAGAGAGGGACAGAGGAAAGCTGATTCCATTCCATAACAGCTTCAGTTAAATCAGCCGAAGGTGTTTATTTCTCTTGCTACCGCTTTGCATGGATGACTTCTTCCGGATGTTCTTACTTTTTTTGAAGAACATTTCTAACGTGCCTTGTTTCTGCCTTCTTTTAAAACCTTACGGAAGTGGCTCATGACCGCATAGTTAAAGGTGTTCACAGAGCTGCTCATGCTTTAGCTTAGCTTTAGTGCTTTAGCTTAGCTTTAGCTTAGAAACATACATACATGCATCCTCTTCAGCTTGGTTTAGGCGGTTATGCCTATAAGCCAATCTGTGAGTCTTCTGTTCAGTACTCTAAATCTAAATTTGTCCCTGGAGGTGGTATATGGCAATAGTGATTAGATAGCTTTAGTGCTTTAACACTAACTTTAGCTTTAGTGCTTTCGCGCTAGCTTTAGCTTTAGTGCTTGTGATACGTACATAGTACTGTATCAACAACTTCCGGACTTCCCCAGGACAGCTTTTACGGTGATACATAGTATCGACAACTTCCAGACTTCCCCAGAACATACATAGCATCAACAACTTCCGGAAGTTGCACACTTTTCCTCCCTCTTGGTCTCGTTTTTTCTCGTGCTTATTTTTGGTGGCGCTCCCTCTAGGAAGAAAAAAGCATTTCACACCCCACCGCCCTGCGAGCGACTATAAGTACTGTAGTATTATTTGTCTATAAAATTGTTATTAGTCCACCTCTGCATAACATTGTATCTTTACCATTAAAAACAAAAAAAGAAATAAATACAGTTCAAGTTACAATAAGGACAAACTTCAGTAACATATTTTAATCCGTAACAGAAAAACATTTAAAGTGCACCAATGTGCACTCCTGCCAACTACTGGAGTGGAGGTGCAATTACACGTAATTCTCGTACACGATTCCAGAAAAGCATGTTCCACAGGGTCATACGTGCTCCCCTGAAATCACACCGCGCCCCTCCTGGCATCATACCTATTTGAGAAGCACTGAGCTAAATGCCTGCTTCTGATGCCAAATAAGGGCTTAGACCTCAGACACACAAGACATGGTAGAAGAAAGAGCTTCTGAATAATGCTGTGAGGGTGTTGGCGTTATCTGCTTTAAATGTATTACAGCGGATTTTGTACAATGTACAATTTCCTGGATTAAGATTTATAAAGTCTTGCCTTTTGTGAAATTAGTTGTAACTAACATGGAAATTAAGTGGATTTAAATGATTCCCCACAAGTTAATCCAATAACAAGCTGCCAAAGCTAGAGTGTTTTGCTCTTAACTTTAATAATTCTGGAGGATTCTGTACATCATCAAGCACACAACTCTTCAGTAACAGACTGGCCAGATCAGTAACAGAGTGGCCAGAGTAGATCCTCCTGTAACACAATAATAAAATCATGGCTGGTTGGCATCCATCAACCACAACAAACTGTTTCCCCATCATGCTTTGCTCTTCTGTACAGGTTTTCCATTAGATGTTGGAGAAGAGCTTAGAACGAGAGCTGAGATACTGATGGTGGTTGCAAAGGTTGAGTGTACAGCCACATTTTCAGGATGTACATTGGGAATCTTGAGGTCTGTGCCCGTCACTGGGCTTCATTTGTTCCAACTTGGCACATCAATGGTGAGTCTGAAAATGGGACAATGCTTTTTCAGGAGAGTGTCAAACAAAACAATGAGGCATTAAGGACTGATCTACTGAGACCAATCGAAATCTTGTGTCCTGTCTTCGAAGGATCCTTCAAATTGCCCCACATGGAGGATATAATCAAAGTTTTATCCAAAGATTTTAGCGGAAGACACCTCAAACCAGACAACAAAACTGATGCATGCTCATTTAATCCAGGTGAGAAAATTCGAGAAAGTCTTTCAGTTCATGTGGGCACATATTTTTTACCTGAGACTTTTACTTGTGACGAATAACGTTACATGGATGAGTGATGAAATGCTTCTCCAACTGAAAACTGTGCTCAGATGAACTGAATCAAACTTCCTTGGATAGTGGACTGAAGTTCACAAATATACTTTTTTGGGCAGCACGGTGGCGTATTGCTTGGCATGGGTTCGAGTCCTGTGCCTGACAAGAACATTTCTGTATTGGGTTTGAATGTTTTCCTTGTGCTTGAGTGACTTTCCTCTGGGTACTCTGGTTTCCTCCCACTATCCTAAGACAAGCACATTAGGCTCATTGGATATTCTAAATTTGCCCCTAGCTGTGAATGGTAAAAGGTTTGTGTGTCTGTGTTTACCCTGTGATGATCTGTTCATTGTGACCACAGCTTTGCCTGGAGTCAGTTTCGGTGGACTCCAGGCTCTCCGTGACCGTGATAAAGGATAAAGTGGTTCAGAATATGAAATGAATATCTTTTTGGCTATTTTTGCTTCGAGTCTTCGAGTGCTTCGAGTTAACATTTTAACATCTTATAACCCCAAGACTGTGGAGGGACCGGTGGCATAGTGGTTAGGGTGCTGCGCTCATGATCGGGAGGTTGTGTGTTCAAATCCTAGTTACACCTTCATTGTGCTAAAACCCTGGGCAAGGTCTCAACCACAAATGTGCCTCTGTTCACCGAGTAGTATAAATGTGTACCAGTAAAAATATACTGGGAAGGTAACCTGCGATGGACTAGCGTCCCATCCAGGAGGAGTTGAATTGCTAATCCCTTCACGCTATGGAAACTGGGAGTAAGCACTGGACTGATGAGCCACTATGGCTCGGGTGTAAAAAGCCCGAGGAACATGCTTTTTTTTTCTGTTGACGTATTAGGATAAAGTGTAATTCTATATCCACTACAGCAGGTGGCAGTGGCTACCTCACTGTTAGAGTGTGCCCAGAGGTAAAATAAGAAGTGTAGTTAATAAACCCACCATGGAAATTTTTAACAGGGATGGAAAGAGAGGCGGAGAGAGAGACGGAGACAGTGAGAGAAATGAAGGTCTCCCGAAAGCTAAGTCGAGGAGGTATGATGAAGCGAACGTAGCACTCAACTTCACTGTGCTGCGGTGAGAAACGAGCAAAGACTGCTGTGTTTACTGTATCTGAAAACATTGGCAACGGACAGCATGAAGCCAAATAAATTCAGGAGTCACTTAAAGACTTCACACCCCGATCACGTGATGAGCCGTGTAAGTTTTTTCAGCGAAAACGTGCCGAGTATCGCCAACAACCATCCCGCTTTGTGAATGCTACTCCAGCAAACCAGCAAGCTGTGTTAGTATCAGATAAGGTGGAGGTCCAAACTGCTCAGTGCAGAAAACCCCACAGCAGAGGAACTGATCCGACCTGCAGCAAACACGGTCTCTGTCATGCTGGATGATGTGACTGCTGTGAAAATAAGTCCAGATCCCAGTTCAACATTGAGCAGGAGCTGAGAGTTCAGTATCATGCTTTTAAACCGGCTTCGAAAATCTGTGCACTGCGAAACGTGCTCATTATAGCCATTAATCTGGACTTAATCATTTTGACAAAAAAAAATATATATATAATAATAATAATACAAATTGTTTTATACATTTTTGTTTTGTAGGTTAAAGTGTTTTATATATTGTGCTCTTGAGTTAATATTGCTGCTCAGTTTGAATTTATTATTATTATTTATTTATTTTATTTTATTTTTAAGAATACTTTATTTCAGACAAATTGATGCACCCTGCTTCAAAAAGCTGTGCTTTTTAAACAAAAAGACTTAAAAAGTGTCAACAAAAGTTATTCTTTGTTGGAAGTTGATCTACAGTTCTTTTTTTTGTATTCATAATGTTAATAAGGACACCGTGTTATCCAGTGGATTACTTATAACAATTTTTAGACAAATAACGCTATTTATATTGGGGGGGGCGGCGTGAAATGTTTTCCTCTTCCTGGGGGGGCGCGACAGAAAATAATTGAGAAGCACTGGGCTACAGTGAAGCGAAGCTGTAATACTACACATGCAGTGCAAAGACATTCTAGAAGGCTGTGAGCTTCTAACATTGTCATAAAGTTTTGAGGAAGAACTGCATCCTGTATGGTCAGTAATGCTCTATAAACTTTAGGCTGAATATTTATAACTTCTAAAGTCTATTTGATAAGTTGCTGTTTTCCTGATCTTCATTAAGGCTGGATTAAAAAAAAAAATCCCTGTTTCACATTAGAACATTTCGAAAACAAAATGAGGCACATGTTTTTTTTTTTGTTGTTGTTCTTGTTGTTTTTTAATAAAGAAATTATGTGACTGAAGAAGCACCAAAGCCTTTAAAGTTAAATATAGGTAAAGTGACTGAAGCTGTACAATACAGGGATCCCTCACTTTCCGCAGTTAATTGGGCCCGAGATCCCCCTGCGACCACCAAATTCCGCGAAATAGGAATAACCCCCCAACTACCCCCCACCGAACGCATACGTACATGTATATGTGTATATAATATCAATAAATACATATTCAGTGCTATAAATGCTTATAATAACAATTAAACATTCAAAAATAATGCCTAAGATGTAAATAAAATATAAATACAGTACACACAAATACAGACGCGCGCACACAGCAATGCAGATGCGCACCTCACAAAAATGTAAGTAGTTTTGATGGGAGGTTTTGGGTTGGTTTTTTTGTGTGCTTGTTTTGGTTTTTGTTTTTTTTTGTTTTTTTGCATAATTAGCCTTGATTTTGTAGCATTTTACTTTGCAGACATTATTTTTTTTCCCTATTCTTCCTTAATTTTGTTATTTTTTTAATTTGATGAATATTTAAAAAAACAAAACAAAAATGTGATCCACTGAAGCCGCATGAATTAAAGCGCGAAGTAGCGAGGGATCTCTGTATACCCTAAAAGAGCAGACTTTTATATGTCTGTTTATCACAGGAGTCGGGAACCTATTGCTCGTGAGCCAGACGTGGCTCTTTTGATGACTGTTTCTGGCCCTCAGATAAATCAGGTGGCCTTTCTTAACATATTAACAAATACATAATTTCGCTGTCATTTAAATAAAAATAGAGAAAAAAAGGCATCAAATAAAACAAAAACAGATGAATAAACCTCATGCATTTAAATCTATACATCTATTTTTAATGCCACTTTTCGCTGTGGCGCGCAGCGGAGAGCCAATCCTTTCTGTACTCCAGTATGTGGGAGGGTCCGATACCTTGAGAGTTTAACTTTATTGGATTATATGCAACAGCCTGCGCGAGTTGTTTTTGGGTCAAGAGGTAAATTTCCCTCATTTCTGATCAGCTTATTTGTATGAAACCAAGCAGAGCTGGTAAGCAAACACAAATGGACAGACATGGAAAAACTTCAACTCGCAGACCAGCTGATTGACAACACTTGGAGCGTGCTTCACGTCAAATTGCAAACACTACAGAGTGTGAGTCTTGCCATATTGACCGTGTTTGGCTTTACATATGCATGCAAGCAGTCCTTCTCACCTGAAAAACATCAAGACCAACCTGCGGTCACATTTAACAGACGGAAGCCTAAACGCCTGCATAAAGCTGAAGCTCAGCACGTATCAACCTGACTACAAAGCCATCAGCAAAACCATGCAGCACCAGAAGTCGCATTAATAGTAAGAAGTATTTTTCTTATTAATAAATAACTTTGTTATAACAATGTTGTTTAAAATAAATTCAGAGTTTTATTATACTCTAAAATTGTTGGTCTTCTTTTTCCATTTAGTTGTATTCAGTATTAAAAAATATATGGCTCTCATTAGATTAGATTTTACAATATGTGGGGGTTTTTGGCTCTCTCAGTCAAAAAGGTTCCCGACCCCTGGTTTATCATATATGATATATATTAAACTCTGAGGCTGCAAAGTAGGCTGTCAGCATGTTTCTGCCCCTTGCTAAAGGGTTGTGTCAGGAAGGGCATCCGACGTAAAAACCTATGCCAAATCAAACATGCGAATCAGATGATTAGCTCTCGCGACCCCTGATTAAGGGAAAACGCCGAATGGAAAAGAAGAAGATATATATTAAACTCAAACTCTGAACTTAAGCACTTCTTATTTTCCCTATTTCTTTATCCATCACCGCTCATGGGTACAATAAATTATCTCCCGCACTTCAACTACAATTTAAAAATCTGTGTTTCCTCAGGGGCCCAGTGCGTACTGCCTCACACACGAAGGCTAAACGAAACTAAACGAGGGCTAAATGAAGTAAAATGAGATAAGCCTTAGAACACAGTGCTGCGCTGCACGGCTGAGAAGTAATTTACAGGAAGTGCTACACTGGGAGAAGTAAGCGTGTGAGGAACAATATTGAGAATAACATGCACATCTGGGGGCAAATAAACCCCGTTGGGTTCTTGATTTTCTGTAAACAAGCACTAATGTCTCAGAAAAATGTATTAACTCCAGCAGTGACAACGACCTTCAAAATCAAAGGATGTACAATAGACTGGAAGAGAATTAAATGCCACTTGCCAAGAGGGCAAATAAAAATGGGCCAGGTTTGAGCCCCAATGCTGCAAAACCATAATTGTTTATTGTCGCAGCCAACTGGAAGTGAGGGCTGGACAGCTCTCCAGGCCATTGCAGGGCAGAAACACACTGACGGCTATGCGGCTCCTCTTTACAAAAGTCAGCAATGGTTCTTTTACATGAACCTCCACCACAGAGACTGAGAGAGACAGCCAGCCTTTGATAACTCGGTCAGCGCACTGGACGGGACAGCAGGGACAACCCGATCTTGGGATCAGTAATCCAGCACCTAACCATCAGGCCAACACTGCCCAGACCGGGAGCCCATGTAAGCTAATTGGATGAGCTTTCACATGTGGAAGGGATTGCACACGCTCCCCTGTCACTCACAGCGATCGTCAACCAATCCTGGGGCGTCTGTGAGCTCATTCATACAAAAGGGGCGGAAAGCACTTTCCCTAGCAACGGTGTTAGGCCGGCTCCAAATACACAGCAATTCGTAAAGAGGTGGGTGGCAGCATCGCATGTCATGGAGGGGGCATGTGCATGCTTACATGCCTTCCCGGTTGGTGGTGGTGGTGGGGTATGTGATCGAGAGTCAACACTTGTGGGACACGGATGGGAATTGGATATGACTAAAATTAGGGAAGAAGAAAAGCATGGAAAAACAGGAAGATGCACTCAATATTTGCAAATTACAATATGAACAAGCAATATTTGGTTGCTTGTTCTAGAAGAGAAAGGATTGGTCATATATTTATCTCCATGTTCGTAAAAATGCGGAACAATGCAAAAATCTTAGCAGCAACTATGAAATCTGTGAAAATTTGATGAATGAACTTTACATAAACAAACCAGAAAATATAAACGAGTATCAGATAGTCTAGATTTGGAAAATGCCATCTTGTTAATTCTTCTTCTTCTTCTTCTTTCGGCTGTTCCCTTCAGGGGTCGCCACAGCAAATGATCTGCCTCCATCTCTCCCTATCCTCTGCATCTTCTACTCTTACTCCAACGACCTTCATGTCCGCCTTCACCACATCCATAAATCTTCTCTTTGGTCTTCCTCTGGGCCTTCTGCCTGGTAGTTCCAACCTCAGCATCCTACTACCAATATACTCACTATCCCTCCTCTGTACATGTCCAAACCATCTCAATCTAGCCTCTCTGACTTTGTCTCCAAAACATCTAACATGTGCTGTCCCTCTGATGTGCTCATTCCTGATCCTATCCATGTTAATGTTGTATGTAAATGTCCGTTGTTAATTATTACAGGTAAATTTAATAATCTTCAGCACAGAGGTGCCAATAAGAAGAAGAAGTAAAAGAAGGAGAAAAAGGAGAAGAAGGAGAAACACAGTGCACTTGAAAAAATATTCAATTAATTGGCTAGGGTCACTGATAGCATGCTATTCCTTTTAACACAGTGCCAGTAATTCTGGAGTTGACTTCATGCCATTAAAAATGCAGCACTGGCTGAGGTAGCAACGTCCTTTTGAGTAATGCGAGCGCTGACTCTGCTATAAGGTCAGAAAATTATGTCCTATTGCATATTTTTTGTATTAAATTGAGCATGTGATCGGAACAGGGCTGACACTGCACTCAGGATTTCAGATAACTACCTCAGGAGGGGCAATAAGTCCACACACACTCACACACGCACACTCACACACCCACTCACACACACCAAGAACAGTCGCCTGCCTCCTGTGTGTTGTCATGGTAATGTCACATGAAATATCACATTTTACAGTGTACTGGCCCTTTAAGAAGCTCAGGCTTTCACAACAAAATACTGCAGCATTGAAGGAATGCAGTAACTCTTTTTTGCTATTACACATGTACATGCACAGACACAGACAGACACACACACACACACACACACACACACACACACACACACACACACACACAGAGTTCAACTAAGCTGAACCTTCACACGAAACAAATCAATCGATTCAAATCAGAGCTTAATAATACAATAATATAGAGTTAATTAGATACCATTAACTGACAGGTGGCACCAAACACTGAGTCCCCAGCCCCTTTCTTGAGGGAAACGAGTACAAGTTGAATGAATCTGCCTACATCAACATCAATGATGAGCACATTTTTGTCATGTCTTGATATCCTGTGATTTAGAAGAATAATATCTGGAAATGATATGTTTGGGTCCACATTTCTTCTAAATGTGACTCTAAATGTGATTATACATTTACAAGGGGGCAACCATGGCCTAATGGTTATAGAAGCAGCTTTGGGACCTAAAGGATCCAGCAGGGAAAATATGAGGCAGCGGGAGGAATGAGCAGCACCTTCCCTTCCTCCGCCTTCATGGATGAAGTCCCTTTCAGAAAGGCACCTTGTGCCACAACTGATCTTAGGCTCTGCAATGTGTGGCAACTCACTGCTCCAATATGTGTGTGTGTGTGTGTGTGTGTGTGTGTGTGTGTGTGTGTGTGTGTGTGTTCACTGCTGACGTGGGTGTGTGCCCTCTCTGTATGGGTTAAATGCAGAGCCAAAATTATCCTTGTAGAATTCATACAGTACATCAAATCAGAAATAAGTAAATAAATAAATAAATAAAATCCAGTTAAATGTTTGTATACAACTTTTCCCAGTTTATGATGCACAAAAGACTCCGTTCGATTCTTGCCGTATACTGATGATGATTGTTGATGATTATGATAAAGGGACAGTGATGGCCCGGTGGTAAGCTTATTGATCCCAAATTTGGGGGTTCAAGCCCGACTATCACCAGGTTTTCTCTGCTGCTGACCCCCCCGGCCATGTCTCTCACTGTCTATGGTGTGAGGTTCATGTAAAAGAACCATTACTGACTTTTGTCAAGAGTAGCTGCATAGCGGTCAGCGTGTTTCTGCCCTGTGATGGCCTGGCGAGCTGTCCAGGGTGTACTCTGACCTTGCCTAGAGTTGGCCGAGATGGGTACCAGCGCCTGTAACTGTCAGACAGTGCTTCTCAATTATTTTCTGTGGCGCCCCCTCAAGGAAGAAAACAACATGTCACCCCACCACCACCGCCCACAAGCAACTCTAAATAGTATTATTCGTCTATAAAATTGTTATTAGTATAACATTGTATCTTTATTAACATTAAAAACAAAAAAAGATTGAAATATAGTTCAACTTACAATAAAGAAAAACTTCATTAACATTGTTTTTTAATCTGTAACAGAAAAAGATTTAAAGTGCACCAATGTGCCTGAAATAAAAAAAAATACATCCTTATTTAAACTCATTCAACTTATTTATGTCTTAATATCTCCATCTCTCTCCACCTTTCTTTTCGTTCCTGTTAGAAATTTTACCGTGTTGTTTACTGCGCTTCTTATCTTTTGCTCGTGCGAAAAACCGCTATACCATCGCATGACAATGAGAGCGCCACTGCCAACTACTGCAGTGGAGATGCAATTACACTTCTCGTACACTATTCCAGAAAAGCATGCTCCCCAGGGTCATACGTGCTCCCCCAGCATCACACCGCGTCCCCCCTGGTATGCAGTTCCCCTCAAATACCCCCCCAATATTTGAGAAGCACTGCTGTAGGAATAAGTGGTTCCAAAAATAAATGAATGAATAAATGAATGATAATAAAAAATAATAAAAATTCAAAGCTATTTATTATGATAATACAAACTACAATAAATGTAAATATTCTGAGATAATAATGATCTCCTGTAGGGAAGTTTGATCTTCATTTAAAAAGATGTTGATAATTTCCAGATGAAATTATAATATTCAGTAGCGTGAATAGTGGATATACGGCGGCAGATAAGAGCGGAAAGAAAACACGCGAAAACAGTTCAGGATATTCCCAGCATCGTGACACTGGCAGAATCATGAGGTATTGAGATCATATTGTATCAAGTGTTGAAGGTGATTTCCATCCTGATAGAAGTGGTGTATCAAGAGTTGATGACCACTGGGCTATTATTGTATGGATGAACCACAGCATGGACAAAAATTTTGTAGTTATGTCACCCAGTTCTAAAATAAAAAGCCTATCCGGTTTTGGAAACATTACATAACATTTATGCAGAATAGTAAAGAGCAGAAGGAAATAGGCCAATCAACTGTCGCACCGGTTTCTGAATAATGCAGCAAGTTTTGTCTTGATTATCCCACAACCAGCAGACTCGAGAGAGAGAGACGTACCGATTGGCTGAAATATGCTATTAAAAGACCATCTGTGGGTAACCGGCGAATGTTTATAGCACTGTAGTGTGCACTGCTATGGCATGACTCATATAACCATAAATAATGTCCCTCTGAAATGAAACTATGACTGCTTAGAATAGACACGAGAGTAAGGTCTCTATGGTGATGGAGGGAAGTGAGGGAAGATGCTAATGATGGGAACGAGCGCCATAGATATGGCACGCTGTGCCCGAGCTTCAATACGGATATTCTGTTCAGAGAGAAATTTAATCAGTGCTGTGATTTCTCCTAATGATGTCTGCGAGACGCAAGACCTGACATTGCATCGTCTGCATGCTGTTTGTTCGGGCAGGTTTGATCTTATTATTAGTTGCTTCTCTGTCCTCTTTATTCTCAGTTCCCAGCAGACTCACACTGGTACCATCCATGATTAATACAGATGCTGTTAGAAGCAGCACCAAGAATCTGTCTCGCTCTGTCTGTGACGCAGACCGGTCTCTGCACCTACGCTGCTGCACCTGTGGCTGTGATCCCAGGTAATAAATATGAGCGCTATCGTAATCACAGCTCTTTGATCTTTTTGATTTATAATAGTAAGTATATATTAAATTTTGCTTTTAATATGTCCAAAGTGAACACACACACACACACACACACACACAGACAACAAACAGACACATACTCAAATACACACAAACACACACACACACACACACACATACTCAAATACACACACACACACACACACAAACACACACAGACACACAAATACAAACACTCAAACATACACAAACACACACAAACATAAACAAACACACATATAAACACACAGACAAACACACACATGCACAAATACAAACACACACAAACACACAGACAACAAACACACATACTCAAACACACACAAACACACACACACACAGACACAAATACAAACACACATACCCACACACAGACACAAATACAAACACACATACCCAAACACAGACATAAACACACACGCAAACAAACAGACATAAACACACATACCCAAACACAAACAAACACATACACAAACAAACACACACACGCACAAACACACACACACGCGCACAAACACACACACACGCACAAACACACACACACGCGCACAAACACACACACACGCGCACAAACACACACACACACGCACAAACACACACACACACGCACAACCACACACGCACGCACAAACACACACACACACGCACAAACACACAAACACACACGTAAACAGTGAGCACACTGGAGAGCAGTTGGGGGTTAGGTGCCTTGCTCAAGGCCACTCCGTCCAAAGAGGTGGAGGAAGAAAGGTGCTGCTCACAGCCTTCTCTGCTGCCTAAAAACCATCAGAAGCACTGACTTACATTTACAACTAAAATTCTAGTATTTGTTCCATTAAATTGTACTGATTTATTCCCAAACAGTCTGTTCTCTTTATTTTGTAGCGTCGTCTCTTGGCTGTACAGCTTTCAGTCTGAATGTGGATGTCACATTTTTTTCTCCAATCAGATTTCAGCTTCTATTTACTGCCCAGAATCTTCAGAATCAGCAGCGTTGCCTGACGTCACTTACTATATTAGCGATGGGGCTGCTTTTTAACCAATCAGATTTCAGATTCACCTCACAGGACAAGCTAGCAGGTTTATAATAATATCAGCATTCTTCCCATCCTCTCATTGTTTGGTCAGAGCAAAACTAAATGAATAGTTTATAGTGACCTGCACATGATACATTTAAGGGTAAAGTCTGTTGGGCTTTTTACACCCGAGCCTAGTGGTTCATCAAGCCGGTGCTTATCCCCGGTTCTGTAGCGTGAAGCGACTCGGAGTTCAACTCCTCCTGGATGGGACGCTAGTCCATCGCAGGTTACCTTCCCAGTATATTTTTACTGGTACCCATTTATAATGCTGGGTGAACAGAGGCACACTTGGGGTTAAGACCTTGCCTAGGGGTCTTAGCACAGTGGGGGTCTAACTGGGATTTGAACACACAACCACTCGATCATGAGCCCAGCACCCTAATCACTACGCCACTGGCCCCACACGGTACATTTAAGTTGGGAGTTTATTATGCCCACACTTGCTGATGGGGGAGGAGAAATTGACTCTGTGTCAGACTTGATTCTTAAAAATCCATTTTCAAGGTTGACGTTTCCAAAAAAAATACAGTAAGTTAAACAGTACCGGTATTGATCATCCTTACAGCAGAATTCGTATGTAATATGCCAAAGCGACACAGAGCTTATTTTAACATAAATGACCATAAAAAGCACAAAACTGGGTGATTTTATCCCGTGGATCCCTGGCGGTGGCTGAACTGTGCGCGTTGGCAGTTTAACGTGGAAGTGACATCGTGTTGGGAGGGGTTGACGTCTATTGTGGAGAAAGTAGACGTCACATTCTAGTGACTCAGAGGACTAGAATACTACCAGGGATGAATGTGATGGTGAACATATGCAGCTGACATTTTGCTGACTTGACTTTCCTGTCGTCAGTTGTTTTAAGAAGAAAAATAAATGTTTCCCGCAATTTCTGCACTTATTATTTGTGCAGCACAGCACTGGATCATAATATGTTATAATGCACAGGGTCAATGACGTTCATGTCAAAGAACGATTTTACATGGATTTGAAGTTGTGCTCTCTTGTCACAGAACGGCATGTTGGGGACATTGAATAACAATACTGTATATTCATGGAGAAAAATCTATGATGAATATAAAATATGAATGATTTTTCAGCTAAAGGCAGCCAAGTTAGGAGGAAAACCACCATTGTTGCCACTGTCTCTTCATTCATTAACTTTCTGGTGTTCATGGCATGATTTGCTGAAAGCAAGGCATGAAATTAGGTACTGGTACCGAAAAAATGAAAGTCATCATAAATGGATGGTTTTAGGTTCTATTTGTTGGGTTTACCATTACAAATCCCCAGTCCAAATTTCATGTAATTATCTTGAACGGTTTCCGAGATAGAGGCCTGTTCTTTACCCCGGCTTCAAGCCTCTGGCGCGGACATCATTTGGAACACTTTATGAAACAAGAATTATTACTTTCTGCAAACAGTTAATGCCATTTCTCAGACACTTCTACAACCTCGTTCTGCATTATGGAGTTTCAGACTTCTCAGGTTATAGGTTTTGTAGTAAAAGCCAATTCAAAATGCATTTATTTTCAAATTATGGTAGCACCATATTGGCAAAGATGGCATATTTAGATGCCCCTATTTTCAAAATTAGACATCTGGAAAGCCCCATTATACTACTTTTCAAGATAATGTGGTAGACTAAACCACTATTTTTTTATGGAGGCCAGTTCTTCTCACTTTCGAAGTTATTGTCTCTCAAAAATGCCTCAAACTGCAATTTTCAACAGGAATGTATGCATTATCATATAACATAGGTTGTCTGTATAAACATTAAATGAATGAAAATAAAGTAATTATAAACAACACCATGTGCATTTGTTTACTTATTTTTCCAATCATGCATTACGATTAGGACACATGACCACATCAGCGGTACAGGAATGAACATATTACTAATATGTTTAATAATAATTAAATATTACATATGTAACATATTACCATATATTATTATATTAATTATAGAACTAATACTATTAGCAACGTTGAAAATATCATTTGAAATGGGTCACGATGACACACTATTCTAAAAGTAAGATTTCTCCATCAAAACACTCTTAAATAGCCTCAGACTAAGTACGAGTCTTAATTAACATCTGAAGAATTTTCTGTTGATTTTGACATTAGAACCCATAAATTAAATAAAAATCTGCCTGAAGTCGGAAGTGCCGATTCCGTTCATGTTTAACCAGCGAGCCGAGTGACCTGATCAATTCAGAGTCAAAGTCAATATTTATTGTAAGATTTCAACAAAACAGCTGCACTAGAACATTCTATACACAATAAAAGTTATATTCCGATTGTAGAAATATATATATCACTCACCCAGATATGGAATAAATAGATCAGAAATGACGGTATCCTGCTCAGACCCGTCCATCATGGTGGTGGCCATCTTGGCATGTGATGGCCAATACCACTTTTTTTAGGGGGACTCGCAATCGAATTGCCTGGCGAGTCGCGCTCGTTGATTCTTGAGTTTCGATTCTAATTTCATTTTAAACTAGATAAAAATCACTAAATTGTGGTATCTACTTTGTGGGGGTTAAAGTCTACCAATTTTTAAAGAACCGGAAATCTCCTTGGGAATATTTATAAACATGAAGTTTTCTCAAAAAAAAAAAAAAAAAAAAGGGTGAAATATACCCCAGACAAACCAGGTATGGCTGGAATGCTGGAGATTCACTGTTGAATACGGTAATGGTTGAGACCAATTTTGTCAGATCCTCGTGACGCGCGACCCGATTTCATGAACAATACCTTGCGACTGGGTAGAAATGCACTTGAGATCTCGTCAAAACAAAGGTGCTCTCATCAAGGTTGTGAAAAATCAACACAAACTCAGGCTAAAATTTAAATGTTCTTTTTCTGTGAACATGGTTGAATTTGGTACCGATGGAACAGGAATGAAGTGAACTTCGAACACAATTACATTTACTCAGCATTATTTGGTTGCAAGGACTGCATTTACAGGTTAAAGTTTGACTATTTTCAGCCGTCAGGCTTAGCTGTGTCACAATTTCTGAATGGATCGTGCATCACTGCCGTTACCTAATTAAATGCCCAAATGTTTGGTTACATATGTACACAGTTGTTACACGGTGATAAGTGATCGATCATGTCCTGGCATTCTATAGTCAACCATGATCCAAAGTCTTGTCAACATACAAAATAATCCATCCGTTTGCGACACTGAAATATTTCAGAATCACATCAGCCAGTGGAGAAGGTAGTGCTGTGTCTCCATAAACCTTGTGTATGCATCACGGTTCGAGTTTGTAAACCAGTATACTACCAGGTACACTGGTACTGTAACTTACGAATGTCTTTTATAACGAATTTTCAATGATACGAGCTTCGATCCCAACAAAAATCTGCCCCATCCAATGAGCAAAATTTTGATTT
>CM045751.1:18330000-18422500 GCA_024760905.1 Plotosus lineatus | reverse complement strand
TCTGCAAAAATTTCTGCATCCTGAGAAATGTCAAGATGGAAATAATTACACACAAGAACGGAGTCGTTAACAACAACAACAACAACAACAACAACCACAACAAACTAACTACAGCTCATAAGAGAACCCAATAGCTGAAGAAAGCTACTCCCTGTATTTATCCTATTTTTAGTATTGTACAATTCATTGCATAGTTTTGCTTACTCACTCATTTTCCAAACTCCTACAAGGATGCAGGTGGGCTGAAACCTGTCTCAACCGACACGGGACAAAGGTGGAGCTCACCCAGAACAGGCCCAACACACACAAAACCATTCACACTCACAATTAAACTGGAACAGCAAATTCAAATAACGTGCATGTATTAGGACCTGCAGGAAACCCAAGCAAGCTCAGGCAGAACATGCAAACCCCACACAGAAACACGCAAACCTGGGACTCCATTACAGGACCTTCTTGCTGAGGTGCGCTGAGACCGAAATGCGCACCAGAGCATAATAATATACAACTACTTAGTAATTGTTTTAATTTGAAAAAGCATGTTGGTTTTAAAAGATTTAGTGATTTATAAGTGATTTTATTGATTGAAACATTAATGGTTTAATATATATTATTTTATTGCTTCTACTAATGATGAATTTTGTAGTAGGGTGCGACTAATTACTTTAATAATCGATGAATCGATCAATTACTTTTTCGATTAATCGATGAATCGGAAAGAGCACAAAAAATTTTTAATTTACATTCCTATAGTAAAAAACAGACAATTTGTTTTCAAATTGTCAGTCCGAAATAGTACACAAACTCCAGAGTAATGCATTATGATAATATAAAAGACAACTTTCGCAATCGTACAACGTTTCGGTCGCACATTCCGGTAAAGAATAAACAACCTCGCTAGGAACATGACAGCTGCCATCTTGACTTGCCAGACATACTTTACATCACGTGACAAGCAAACACGCTTGTGTATTACTACTCTCAGTACAACATGTGCTGCCCAGGCCAGACGCCGAGGTTAGTTCTCAAAGTACGGAAATGGCGGAATGAGTCGATTCATTGCATTGTGGGCTTTTGTAATAAACTATTAAATACAGCGGGGATCACCAAACTTTTTCCTGTGAGGGCCACATAACTTTTCCCTTCTCTGATGGGGGGGGCCGAGGTCAGTTTGTAACAGAAACAGTGTGACGATAGCAGGGCTGCCTAAACGTAAACATTTATTGTTTTCCAGCAAGCCATGGATAACCGAATATTTATACAGTTTCCGGGACCTTCAGAGAAAAAAAAGTCAGGGAAAAAAAAAAAAAAAAAAACACGCTGGTGGCTTTCAGTTGAGCAACCCGAAAGCATCCCGAACAGACAACTGGTTCAGCCGAGCCTGGCGTACAAATGTATTCTCCTGAGCCATGTTTTGTAATGTTTATGAAGATGAAAAAATACGACACGTCCATTCAACTCCGTACTGAGTGACAATCGTCTGTAGTGGCTGATTACGCAAAAATCTACAGACTTATCGATAACGAGATTTGTTGCCAACACTTTTACCAATCGATTTTTATCGATTTTATCAATTCATTGTTACAGCACTACTCTGTAGTCTACCATACTTCAGTTTACCATACAAGAAATAATACACATTCTGGATGTTGTGATTGACCAATCAGCATTGAGTATTCAAATGAGCTGCATCTGAATACTGCTGATTCATTTTAGAGAGATTAGGGAGCCATGACGGTGTAGCGTTAAGCACATCTGCCTCACAGTAAGAAAGGACCAGCGTTCACGTCCCAGCCTCGGGTGGTTCTGTGTGACGTTTGTTTCCTCCAGGTACGCCGGTTTCCTGCCACAGTCCAAAGACTTGCATGTTAGGATAATTGGTTGTTCCAAATTGCCCCTAGTTGTGAATGTGAATGATGTGTTACTCTGCACTGGTCTGGTGAGCTGTTCAGAGTGTACCTGAATGCCCAATGTCGGCTGGGAATGATGGTATGAGAGAGATTTATACAAGTGGGCAAAACATTATTTCAACATCGATAATTGCTTGTTTATTCCCAAAGTTATTACACTAGTTTCACATATTTATACAAGAATAAATTAATCAAAATATAAACTATACTCATAGGATTTATATGGGCGATTAAATAATTCAATTTTTGTAAATAATATTATTCCAACTAAAGTTTTATCATCCTGCCAGATCTTAACAGGTTGAACTAAATCCAACTGTTAAGATACAACCGCAGAAATTTCACTGATTAATTCGAACAAAAAAAGCACATCAGACCCTTCGAGGACCAAAGAAAAAGAAAAGCTGTACGGATTTCACAAGCCCATCAGTTCATATGAACTGTCACACCTTTAGAGGATACGAAGGAGAAGGAACCCTTTCAATTTGGATGAAGTGAGGTCTGTTCCTCAGTAATAATGAGTAAAGAATGAGGTCACCGACACCCACAGTGACAGGACGAGACGAGCCATCATCTGCTATTTGGGGAAGAGCATGGAAACAGTGAATATCATCAGTGTATGAGCAAAGTTCCACATGAAGAACATTGCACCATCAAAACCACTGATGAATACGAAGCAACCAATTTATTATTAATGTATTATTTATTTATTTTCTTTCAGAAACAAAAAAGAACCAGAGCTCAATTACAAATAAGACCATTCAATAATATGTAATGCATGATCAGAAAGTTCACAAGGAAAAGAATTACATGATATTATCCTCAAATAAATTTTGAATCTTTGGCCCCGGGGTCGAACAATTATACTGATATTGTATCGAATAATAGAATACATGCACAATATAGGAGGCAGTGGTGGCCTGGTGGTAAAGGTGCTGGATCAGTGATCCTAAGGTTGGGGGTTCAGGCCCCACTGTCAACGCGTAGTCACTGTCCCCCCGGTGCGGCTAGCTGGGTTGTCAAAGGCCAGCCATGTCTCTCACTGTCCATGGTGTGAGGTTCATGTAAAAGAACCATTGCTGACTTTCGACAAGAGGAGCTGCATAGCCGTCAGCGTGTTTCTACCCTGCAATGGCCTGGCGAGCCGTCCAGGGTGTACTCTGCCTGAGTCTAGAGTCGGCTGGGATGGGCACCAGCCTCCCCGCGATCCTCATTAGGATTAAGCCGTTACAGAAAATGAATGATGGAATAATACAGCAAAGATTAAATGCTTGCTTTATTTACGTAAATATTTATTCGGTAAGGATACTTGCTCAGGTGTCAACAAAGCAAACAACATTCCCAAGAGACTTAACTGTAAGTCATGAAATAATGATAATAAAAGAAACAATAGCCAAAACGTATAATAGTTGAGGGAGTGAGGGTGAAACACACTGTAAGCAAAGCGATAACAGTGACAGTCGATGGTACTGCGACTGCACGGCGACAAATCAGGGCTACTGCACGGCGACAAATCAGGGCTACTGCACGGCGACAAATCAGGGCTACTGCACGGCGACAAATCAGGGCTACTGCGACTGCACGGCGACAAATCAGGGCTACTGCGACTGCACGGGGACAATCAGGGCTACTGCGACTGCACAGGGACAATCAGGGCTACTGCGACTGCACAGCGACAATCAGGGCTACTGCGACTGCAATGCGACAATCAGGGCTACTGCGACTGCAATGCGACAATCAGGGCTACTACGACTGCAATGCGACAATCAGTGCCACCAGGAAGTCAAACACCTCACTCACAGAAAACTATATTAATCACATAAGCTAGCATCTCATGGAGCAGTGATGAACAGCAAGTTTTGGGTTTCATCAGGGTTCTTAAACAGTTGCGAAAAAGTTTGCTATCCATTTTTCTGGGCACAAATTTTTCTGAACAAATTCTAATGTGAATGTTCGCGAGCTGTCTTTCACAAAATCACTTCCACAAATGTATTCACAAAATGCTACTAACACGCCTTTCTCATCAGAGGCGCCCTGAGGTGTAGAAGCGGAAAATGGAACGGTTTCTCACATTGGTCAATTCATCATCTTCATCTGTTTGCGATCTCTGCTCGGGTCAGCTGACTGTCATGATCAGCAGTGTTCCAAACATGTGTTTTCAACTTATAGCTTCATGGAAAAACTACAGTGAGAAAAATACTCATGGCATGAGTATTGGATCCATCTGCCATCTTTGCATTTATTTTTTAAAGTGTTATTTATTGTTCTAAACAAACACTGATAATGATTTGTCTGTAATTAGCTCTACCTACGTGACCCTGATCAGGACTGCGCCAAATCCAACAGGGATCCGAACTTTAATTTTTATATACGTAACTAGCACATACTTAAATTCTCTACACATGACAATGATAATGTGTCCATCATAAGGTAAAAAAAAAATTAACAATCAACTACTCGGCCCTGCTATGGACTGACAAGCTGTTCGATGTGCCCCACCCTTGCCCATAGTCGGGTGAGATGCACACCAGCCTCCTCGCGACCCTAATTAGGATTAAGCGGCTTAGAAAATGAATAAACGTAACCCAGATACGGCAAGTTCGAGTCCAGGTTGATGCCACAGCCATCCATGACCGGGATTCCATGGGAGATAATTGGCCGAGCTCTCACAACAGGGAGGGATGGCGGGCATACACTCACTTCCCTGTCACGCAACAGTGATCACCAGCCAATCATGGGTGTCTGTGAGCTCATTCGTATGAGGAGCGGATAGTGCTTTCCCTTAGAGTGTGTTAGGCCACCTCCAAATATGCATGTGCAGCAGTTCGAAAAGAGGCGGGTGGCAACACTCATGTCATTGAGGGAGGGGCCATGTGCATGATTACACCCCTCTTTGGTTGGTGGTGGTCAAATGACATGGAAGGGAATACTACTAAAAAATTAGGGTACCAAATTAAGCAGGGTTAATGCATGAAAATTTCTTACTCTCATTCAGGGAGAGTGGCGCCCATCTCAGCCAACACGGGGGCGAAAGTAGGGTACACCCTGAACAGCACAACAACCTATTGCAGGGCCAGCACACACAACCATTCACACCTAGCGTCAATTTAGAACAGCTAATTATCTGTGCATGTCCTTGGAATATGGGAGGAAACCAGAGTACTCCGAAGAAAACCAACGCACGCATGGGAACAGCGTACAAACATCACACAGGAACAGACTCTCCGAGCCCGGGACTTGAATCCAGGACCTTCTTGCTGTGTGGAGAACATACCCACCACCACCCCATGTTGTAGCTTTAACTATATCGTGATGTTATAAACTCCTTTCGAGCTTAGCTGTCACTTCTCCAGAAAGTGCTTCCTGTTTCATGGAGCTTCCGAGGTTCATTCATACATACCTTCATTTATTCATTCATTCACCGCCATAGTAAACATGCACATAAACAAAAGTGGACTTCAGACACGAGGGGGTTGGGGCTGATACATTTAGCTTGAGATGATACAGTAACATGAAAACACAGATTGCCCCTCCCCTATCTTGAGATGACGATACGCACAACTGGTCTCCAGCTTGGAAAACACCAACACTGCATCACATTCCATTCTGCAAGATGGAGCCGCAGTGAAAACCCGGTTCTGTAAATACCTCGTGCGCCACGCCACAAAGATTACTGTTTGTAAAAACCCCAAGAAATTTCTGAAATACTCAAAGCAGCACCCAGACCATGTCACTGATATCTCATTCTGGTGATTGATATAAATATTATCAACAGAATTTCATGCCTTGTGGTATTTATTTATTGATTTATGAACAATTTCTATGCAAAGTCAGGAATAATACAGATACAGCGTACGGAGATCCCTCACTACTTCGCGCTTCAATTCATGCGGCTTCAGTGCATCGTGTTTTTTTTTTTTTTTAATATTCATCAAGTTAAAAAATAAGGAAATTAAGGAAGAATAGATGAAAAACTTAAGGAAAATGCTGCAAAATAAGGCCAATTATGAAAAAATAAAAACCCAAACAAACAAAACAAAAAAAAAACGCAACCCAAAACCCCCCAACAAAACTACTAACATGGTGCGCACCTCACATAAAAATGTGTGTCTGAGTGTGTATTTATATTTATTTAGATCTTATGCATTATTTTTGAATACTTAATTGTTATTATAAGCATTTATAGCGTTGAATATGTATTTATTGATACATGTACGTATACGTCAGTCAGTGGGGTTGATCCTACTTCACTGAATTCGATGGTCGCTAGGTGATCTTTGTCCCAATTAACCGTGGAAAGTGAGAGATCCCTGTATATCCTGGACGTTGTAACATTCAGACGATTTTCCCAAACGTGGACGGGTTTCCCTTTTGGATCCGGTTCCTCTCAATGTTTCCTCCTCACATCTACTGAGGGAGTTTTTCCCTTGCCACTATTACCGTGGGCAACGCTCATTAGGGATGTTCAGGGGTTGTAGAAAATGTTTTAATTTTATAAACTCCTACTTTTACTGTGTAAAGCTGCTTTGCGACAACATCAACTATAAAAAAACGAAAATACAAATAAAAACAAACTACATTTTTTTAATTAATGGTTTATTATTATTTTAACTAACAGTAGTCAAAATAACCTTATACAGTAATCTCTTGCCACTTTGCGATTTGAGCATCACGGTCTTTTAATAAAAATAAAAAAAAATGTTCATAAAAAATTAAAAATTGGCAGGGACCCAAGGCAGGCTGCGTTCATTGTTTCCAAACAACAGACTGAAGTGCCCCTCCTCCCCAGTTCAGGCAGGGACCGCCCATTCAACTCAATCTTGCAAGCTGATTGGCTTAGACACGTGATGCTGTTGCGTCCCGCCCACTCAACTCAATCTCGCAAGCTGATTGGCTTAGACGCATGATGCGTTTGCCTCACACATTCCTGCGGGATTTTTTGTGATTTTGTGATGAACGTCCTGCACCGCGGAGAAGAGCTATTGTCAGAGTTGAGTACAGTACTTAAAGTATTTATATATAAATTATTTTTAAATATTAATACATTAGAGTATTTACATATGCATATAACTGTGTAACGTTTAATATACACTTCTTGATATTCTATAGAGGCGAAAACATATAGAAATGAGACAACATGGTAGAAATGGGGGCGGGGCAGGGCGTTCCTACTTCGCGGTTTTTCGAATATCGCGGCCAGGTCTGGTCCACATTATCCGCGATATTCAAGGGATGACTGTAATCATTTCTCATCTTGAAGAACATACAGCAGCATGATGGTGTAACGATGATCACATTCACCTCACAGCAAAAAGGTCCTGGGTTCGATTCCTGAATTTTTAGGTGTTTGTGTGTGGAAGTCCGCATGTTTTCTCTGTGCTTGCTTAGGTTTCCTCGGGGTAGTCCAGTTTCCTCCCACACTCCAAACATATGCACACTAAAGGCTAACTGGTTGTTCCACATGTCCCACTGCTGTGTAATTGTAAATGGCTGTGTGTCACCCTGGGAGGCTCTGGCGAGTTGCTCAGGGTTTAGCTCTCCATGTCCTTGTATTAGATGAGGCTCCGGCCTCCTCGTAGGATTAAGGTCGGCAAATGAATGAGTGATGAGATGTGCAAAATATTCTCTGGATGTAATTATCTTTTCATTTACTTTATAAGACAGAGTTCTCCTTTAAGCAGATGGATACACACTGGTGGCACAGTTCGAGCTCATTCTGTTCTGTTACATAAGAAAAATCCAACAGAACGCCCACAAAACACCTAGTTTACGCAGTGGATTATATCACAAGAGGAACCGACAAGCTGATGGATTACTACTCATCATTACTACCCAAATACATTCATTACTTAATTTAATATAAAGTGATTTTGTTTAAGTTGTTGTAATTAAACACTGCAGAAAACAATACACACAGAATGTTCAAGTTTTAAAGAGGCACTGCACATCTCGGTTGTTGATGTTGTTGATGTTGTAAACTGGACAATATGATTATAGTGCAATATTTAAAAAGAATAAAAAGAATAAACATTGGTGTTAGTATTGACAAATTTATTATTTTTCATCAAACTCTGGATATTATGTCTCATCCATATTTTTTTTTTTTTTGAGTCAGTACAGAAAGATTTCTCATGACATTAGTTTTCCACTAAAATCTTCAAATGTCAGAGAAAAATGTTAATCCAGTACTGAAAGCAGAATATTACATAACAGATCCATTTTCAGATTAAAAAAAGAAAGAAGAAGAATAACAATGAAGGCTGCTGCATTTTGCTACAGAAATAAGAAGCAAATGCTGCAGTCAAAACCTCCTGAAGATCTGCAGCTGGTTCTCCAACACCATGAGATCATGTCCTCATAAAACTACGACTACAGTCGACTACAAACAACTACATTTCCTTATAAAACTACAACTACAAACAACTACATTTTCTTGTAAAACTAAAACTACAACTAAAGTTCCTTATAAACCTACAACTACAAACAACCACATTTCCTTATAAAACCACAACTACAAACAACTACAATCAACTACATTTTCTTGTAAAACTAAAACCCACTACATTTCCCGATAAAACTACAACTAAAGTTCCTTATAAACCTACAACTACAAACAACCACATTTCCTTATAAAACCACAACTACAAACAACCACATTTCCTTATAAAACTACAACTACAATCAACTACATTTTCTTGTAAAACCACAACTACAAACAACTACATTTCCTTATAAAACCACAACTACAAACAACCACATTTCCTTATAAAACCACAACTACAAACAACCACATTTCCTTATAAAACCACAACTACAAACAACCACATTTCCTTATAAAACCACAACTACAAACAACTACATTTCCTTATAAAACCACAACTACAAACAACCACATTTCCTTATAAAACCACAACTACAAACAACCACATTTCCTTATAAAACCACAACTACAAACAACCACATTTCCTTATAAAACCACATTTCCTTATAAAACTACAACTACATTTCCTGATAAAACCACAACTACATTTCCTTATAAAACCACAACTACAAACAACTACATTTCCTTATAAATCTAAAACTAAACAACTACATTCCCTTATAAAACTAAACAACTACATTTCCTGATAAAACCACAACTACATTTCCTGATAAAACCACAACTACAAACTACATTTCCTTATAAAACCACAACTACAAACAACTACATTTCCTTATAAAACCACAACTACAAACAATGACATTTCCTTATAAAACCACAACTACAAACAACTACATTTCCTTATAAATCTACAACTAAACAACTATAGTTCCTTAAAAACTACTACTAACATTTCCTTACAAAACTACAACTACAAACAACTACATTTCCTTATAAAACTACAACTACAAACAACTACATTTCCTGATAAAACCACAACTACAAACTACATTTCCTTATAAAACCACAACTACAAACTACATTTCCTTATAAAACCACAACTACAAACAACTACATTTCCTTATAGATCTACAACTAAACAACTATAGTTCCTTAAAACTACTACAAACATTTCCTTATAAAACTACAACTACAAACAACTACATTTCCTGATAAAACCACAACTACAAACTACATTTCCTTATAAAACCACAACTACAAACTACATTTCCTTATAAAACCACAACTACAAACAACTACATTTCCTTATAAAACCACAACTACAAACAACTACATTTCCTTATAAATCTACAACTACAAACAACTACATTTCCTTATAAATCTAAAACTAAACAACTACATTCCCTTATAAAACCACAACTACAAACAACTACATTTCCTTATAAAACTACAACTACAAACAACTACATTTCCTGATAAAACCACAACTACAAACTACATTTCCTTATAAAACCACAACTACAAACTACATTTCCTTATAAAACCACAACTACAAACAACTACATTTCCTTATAAATCTACAACTAAACAACTATAGTTCCTTAAAAACTACTACAAACATTTCCTTATAAAACTACAACTACAAACAACTACATTTCCTGATAAAACCACAACTACAAACTACATTTCCTTATAAAACCACAACTACAAACTACATTTGCTTATAAAACCACAACTACAAACAACTACATTTCCTTATAAAACCACAACTACAAACAACTACATTTCCTTATAAATCTACAACTACAAACAACTACATTTCCTTATAAATCTAAAACTAAACAACTACATTCCCTTATAAAACCACAACTACAAACAACTACATTTCCTTATAAAACTACAACTACATTTCCTGATAAAACCACAACTACAAACTACATTTCTTTATAAAACCACAACTACAAACAACTACATTTCCTTATAAAACCACAACTACAAACAATGACATTTCCTTATAAAACCACAACTACAAACAACTACATTTCCTTATAAATCTACAACTAAACAACTATAGTTCCTTAAAAACTACTACAAACATTTCCTTACAAAACTACAACTACAAACAACTACATTTCCTTATAAAACTACAACTACAAACAACTACATTTCCTGATAAAACCACTACTACAAACTACATTTCCTTATAAAACCACAACTACAAACTACATTTCCTTATAAAACCACAACTACAAACAACTACATTTCCTTATAAATCTACAACTAAACAACTATAGTTCCTTAAAAACTACTACAAACATTTCCTTATAAAACTACAACTACAAACAACTACATTTCCTGGTAAAACCACAACTACAAACTACATTTCCTTATAAAACCACAACTACAAACTAGATTTCCTTATAAAACCACAACTACAAACTACATTTCCTTATAAAACCACAACTACAAACTACATTTCCTTATAAAACCACAACTACAAACAACTACATTTCCTTATAAAACCACAACTACAAACAACTACATTTCCTTATAAATCTACAACTACAAACAACTACATTTCCTTATAAATCTAAAACTAAACAACTACATTCCCTTATAAAACCACAACTACAAACAACTACATTTCCTTATAAAACTACAACTACAAACAACTACATTTCCTGATAAAACCACAACTACAAACTACATTTCCTTATAAAACCTCAACTACAAACTACATTTCCTTATAAAACCACAACTACAAACAACTACATTTCCTTATAAATCTACAACTAAACAACTATAGTTCCTTAAAAACTACTACAAACATTTCCTTATAAAACTACAACTACAAACAACTACATTTCCTGATAAAACCACAACTACAAACTACATTTCCTTATAAAACCACAACTACAAACTACATTTCCTTATAAAACCACAACTACAAACAACTACATTTCCTTATAAAACCACAACTACAAACAACTACATTTCCTTATAAAACCACAACTACAAACAACTACATTTCCTTATAAATCTAAAACTAAACAACTACATTCCCTTATAAAACCACAACTACAAACAACTACATTTCCTTATAAAACTACAACTACATTTCCTGATAAAACCACAACTACAAACTACATTTCTTTATAAAACCACAACTACAAACAACTACATTTCCTTATAAAACCACAACTACAAACAACTACATTTCCTTATAAAACCACAACTACAAACAACCACATTTCCTTATAAAACCACAACTACAAACAACTACATTTCCTTATAAATCTACAACTAAACAACTATAGTTCCTTAAAAACTACTACAAACATTTCCTTATAAAACTACAACTACAAACAACTACATTTCCTTATAAAACCACAACTACAAACAATGACATTTCCTTATAAAACCACAACTACAAACAACTACATTTCCTTATAAAACCACAACTACAAACAACCACATTTCCTTATAAAACCACAACTACAAACAACTACATTTCCTTATAAATCTACAACTAAACAACTATAGTTCCTTAAAAACTACTACAAACATTTCCTTATAAAACCACAACTACAAAAAACTACATTTCCTTATAAAACCACAACTACAAACAACTACATTTCCTTATAAAACCACAACTACATTTCCTTATAAATCTACAACTACAAACAACTACATTTCCAAATTTAATTTCTTTCCAAACTGACTTTGATCACTGATATATTTATAAAGTTAGATTGTCCTATACAGACAGATAACTTTACTAATCATTACAAGAGATGCCAATAGTCTTGGAATGAGGAGTGAATTATTGAGTAAAATAATAATAATAATAATAATAACTCACTTTTTCCATTGTCATGTATAAATATTGCCACCTCTGGTAAAACTCTCGAGCCTTAAAAACTATTATTATAAAGTTTTATTGTGTTCGTGCTGTTTTATTGCAAAAGCTTTACATTTTTACTGTTAAATGCAGTGGGCCAGTGTTCGTGGCACCTTTTCTGGTTGCTTTTTATGTCTGTAAAAAAGAAAACCAGTAACTAATTCCTTCTGCAGTGTTTTTATCTTGTTATTCTGATGATGATCAGCAGTGGTGTAAAAGTAACAGGATCACGATCAGCATTCAATATAATCCGCTTTTAAATGATAATAAAAACCAAGGACAGAAATCACAGAGACTTTTAACATGGATTCCGATTTAAATGGTTTGCCTCTTATTTCCCATGGCTGTGGAGATGTATACAAATATTTTTCAATTATATATGACCGCTTTAAAACAGGTTTATTTCCCAGGCACAGAAGAATTAAAAAAAAAAGTGGGGGGGGGGGGGAGAAGTGAAGGAAAGGAAAGGACGCCACCTACCTGTACCAAAGGCTTTGGCCACGAGCCATGTGAGGCTTGCTCGAATTTTAGCTCTGTTAAAGTCATAATGCTCAAAAGATTTGATGGCAGGAACAATGAAAGTCTTTTTGCAGTGGCTGATCTGGCTCAGGTCCCCCATGTCCACACACCAGGAGGGACGGAGGGAGGGTCAGCAGCACTTTTACAGCTTCAATAGGGCCACAGAGGAGGAAGAGGAGGAGGGTGATGATGATGATGATGATGATGATGACATTCTCCCGAAGGAATTCAATGCACCAAAACTGAGTAATTTTATTATCGACGCCTAGAATAAACACTATCTCTCATCCTATATCCTGTCCGGGGATGTCCACTCGATCCCGGGTTAGATTCCTCTAATCACAGGCTGGGTGGGATCCTGTTCGATCGGAGAAACGAGTGCGGTCCAGCCCGAGCAATATTTCCATCCATTCTGATGGGATCTGATCCTGGGTCTGTGCGCCGCTTGCGACTCTCGCTTCCTTAAAGGAGAACAGTATTCCCTGATTTTAAAAAAATACATAAAATTATCACCAAACGCAAGATAAGACACGGATGGGAGTCGGAGTAAAATCGAAACGCGCTTTGATATCCAAACAGATCAGCATATTTACAATAATCCTTCTTTTCTCCGCTCTGTTCATCCACGCTGTTTTCTCGTCGTGCCGTCTTTGATGAGGCGCCGGAATGCGCATGCGCGGTCCGCCCAACGTTCCCACATAACGCATTAGAACAAAATTTGGCCCCGAGCACAAATACAGCATAGAAACGCAAACCAAGTTCACAGAGCATGTATTCTGACCTTACATTCAATCGTACTGTCATATAAAACAATGGGTTTGAGATTAAATCGAGATTCACATGTGTACCGCAGTGTTTTGTCCTTTTTGTATGCCTTTCTATCCTTTTCACCCTTTTACGCTACGAAACTGTAATGCAATTAATGTTTCAGTATTTTATTCTGATACCCAAATCTATACATATGTATAGAAAATAAAATGCCAACAATGAATCTCCATGAAATGCAGAACGATTGTTTTTTTTTTTTTTTTTTTTTTTTTTTTACACAAACACCAATACCCATGATTCCACGCGGGAGATGTCGTCATAGTTCCGCGACGGTATTAGCATAAAAAAACAAGGTAGCACAGCAAGCCGTCGTGTGCAGTTTTGTTTAAACTCTTTTTCGGTTTGTGACACTTATTTCTTCTCCCAATTAATGACTTTTTTTTAATCTTAATGACATTTCTGTAATGTATTCGTGTGACGTATAGGAAGATGTTCACTCCTCGATCATTAAAAGTTAAGCGGGCGATTGACAGTCAGAAAACCACTGAGGTAAAAAAACTCAAAGGGGACTTAAATGACACGCTCATTGTTTCTGATGGTGCTGAGTTGCATAATGTGGAAACATGTTTGTCGGTGAAAAAAGAAGATAAATCGCACGAAGACACCATGAAGCTACAAAATGACGTCCTAACAAATGAAACCGAGGCGACTGAAGAAATGCATAAAGAGGAGGAACCTGAGGAACCTGTAAAATCCTTCAAGAAAAGCCAAAGATGGCCGAACCCAGGGGAACCTGTGTGTGTCATGTGTGGCCGTTATGGCGAGTACATTTGCGACAGCACTGATAACGACGTGTGCAGTCTGGAGTGCAAAGCCAGCCACTTGGCCAGTATGTGCATGGGACTTCGAGAAAAGGTCTTCTCCAGACTGGAACAACAAGGTGCAGACATCCCTCTATCATCCACACAGACCGAACACGGGTCAGAAAGTACTGGATTTTGGAATTCCTACAGACAGGACGCCTTCATCACAGATCTGACCGAAGAGCAGGTTGAAAGGGTGAAGAAAGAGTTGGCTATTGTCACACAAGGTCAGGATGTCACCAGGCCCATCCTGGAATTCGATCACTGCCATTTTCCAGAAGCACTCAAAATTAACCTGAAGAAGGCCGGCTATGAATCCCCAACTCCTATCCAAATGCAGATGATTCCTGTAGGGCTGGTTGGAAGAGATGTCATCGCCACAGCAGACACAGGATCTGGAAAGACTGTCGCTTTTGTGCTTCCAGTGGTGGTGCATTGCATGGAGGTAAAATCCATAGAGAAATTCTAATCAGGTATTCGGTAAAGGGCAAAGGAAAGATTTTAGTCTAAAACACAGGATAGCTTGGAGGTAATAAAATTAAAGTCAGGAAAACTGATTTATATTTTAATAAAGTGCGACTGGATGTCGTGTCACCCGAGTATCGTGTCACCCGAGTATCGTGTCACCCGAGTATCGTGTCACCCGAGTATCGTGGCACCCGAGTATCGTGTGGGAATGTAGTCATTTCATGATTACAACTACTACAGACCTCTCTTTGATTTAAGGCTGATGTGCTTGAAATAATCAGTCATTATTCATTTTCTGAACCTCTTACTCCTAATTAATGTCATGGCGAGGCTGATGCCCATTTCAGCTGACTCTGGGCATGTGCAGGGTACACCTGGACAGCTCACCAGGCCATTGCAGGGCCAACACTCAAACAACCTTTCACACTTAGGGGAGATTTGAAACAGTCAATTAACCTACTGTGCATTTTTTGGACTGTGGGAGGAAACCAAAGTATCTGAGGAAATCTATAGAAACAAGGGAAGAACATGCAAACGCCACACAGAAACGCCCGAGCTGGGCACTGTGCCATCGACCTAATAATCACAGGACATAAAGGTGCTGTACAACAAGCTAGTTTTGTTAGTTTTGTCTACTTTCCCATTCTGCACTGCTACAGCCAAACACATTTTGCTGATTCTCTCTTGGCTGTAACCTGATTCAGTATTGCTTTTCAGCAGGATGGAATTAGAAAACTCAGAAGTAGTTCTGTACTAAGATCTATGTAAAGTCGGTGTGTCATCAACTGTACAAAATGAACACACTGTTTTTATTCTTTTTAGCTGAATGGACCTCACCTGTTTGAATCTTAATGGCTGACACGATAAACCTTTGTGTAGAGGTTTGCATGTTCAACCCAGTGGGTTTCCTCTGTGTCCTCCAGTTTCGTCCAACAGTCTAAAGTACATTAGTATATCCTCCAGGTATCCTGTTGAATTTTAGTGTCAACACATGCAGGAACACCAAGGCTGAAGTGGTATCCGAGAGATGAAGAACGTCTTCAGGTGTAGAATGAGAGAGAGAGAGAGAGAGGTGGTGAAAGCTAGACAAATGGGTATGGTGAGCTGGATGAGAAACTGGAAAAAAAGGACGAAGAAGGGAACTGTACCAACTGGTCAGATAAGAAGGATCGCGCAGGGAAGGATGTCCTGCAGAATGTGTTGGCAAGCAATACAAGAACTTTAAGGAGCCTGATTAGTGGAGAAAATGAGAGAACATGCAGCCAGCAAATCTTAGAATAGCAGCATTTGGTAAGGATAAAGCGAAGCCAGCTCTGAATTGGAGTGGAGAAGGGCTTGGTCCTGATGATAGACCACTGGAGGTCTGGATGGAGCTACTGTATTTAGGTGAGATGGCAAGTGGTAAGATAATTCAGTAACAACTGGAAAGGCAAGAGAATTCCTACAGAGTGGAGAAGTGCGTGCGGGTTCCATCTGCTCAAATGACCCGTTAGTACTTGGAAGGAAATAACACGAGATCACCAAATTTGAGTACGAGTTCTCCTCAGGTTAAAATAAGGTGGGATTGTATACGAGTGACCTTGACCCTGTTTCAAGGTCACTTTTTCTATATTTAGCTTGTTAGTGTGATCGATGGACATGAGGCTGTGATGTTCTTGGATGACAGCGTTGTCTGTGGGAAGTGTATTCTGCAGTTTGAGTTGAGTCTGGATTAGAGAAGAGAGGAGGTCAGGGAGGATATTTAGGTGGTCAGGATGATCGGTGAAATTGTTGGCTCTGATGGATGGATGGAGACTGATGAGCTGCTGTTGCAGCCAAAAGACGTTCAGTACAATTAGATGGTAGAAAAACATGTGATCATTGATGGATTGTTCTTGTATGGTTTTACTGATTTGCCTAACCGCTTAATCTTACCAAGGTCCCTGAGCTCAACACAGTCAACAAATGACTAATGCAGGGTACACCCTGAACAATTTGCCAGACCAGAGCAGGGCAACACACACACACTTAGAATTAATTTGGAACAACCAGTTATCCTAATATACATGTCTTTGGACTGTGGAAGGAAACCCGTGTAAACTCCACACAGGATTTGAGGTGCTAATGATTACACCACCTTGCCACTCATCATACACTTCTTCTTTTCCTTTCGGCTGCTCCCTTCAGGGGTCGCAACAGCAAATCGTCTGCCTCCATCTCACCATCTCAGTTATCCCCTGCATCTTCTTCTCTTACATCAACTACGTACCTTCATGTCTTCCTTCACCACATCCATAAATCTTCTCTTTGATCTTCCTCTAGACCTTCTGCCTGGCAGTTCCAACCTCAGCATCCTACTACCAATATACTCGCTATTCATCTCTTATTTAAAATCTGCAGTGAGAAAAAGAAAAACGTCTGGTAGTTAAAGGTTCAAGGCCCACTATCACCAAGTTGTCACTGCTGCACCTCAAGTGCAGCTAACTGGGTTATCAAATCCAGCCATATCTTTGGTGAGAATCATTGCTTTCGTTCCTAAAAAGGGTAGAGTGCCATTAGCGTGCTGCTGCCCTGTGGTGGCGCGAGCGGTTCAGGGTGTACCCCGCCTTCATCCCGAGTCAGCTGAGATGGTCGGCCTATATTTCTGTGTGGAGCCTGTTCTCCCCATGCTTGTATGTCATTCATCGTATAATCAGTATTATAAACTGTAAGGAGGTGGAGCACGTCTGTCTCACAACAAGAATGTCTTGGGTTCGATTCCCAGCTCGGGCATTTCTGTTTTTCTGTTTTGAGTTTGCATGCTCTTCCCAGGCTTGCATCAGTTTCCTCTGGGTACTCCGGTTTCCTCCCACAGTCCAAAAACATGCTTGGTAGGCTGATTGGTGGTCTCAAATTGCCCCAACATGTGAGTGTGTTGGTCAGGTCAAGGCTTAGCAACGTTATGTGGCATAGAATGACATCAGCTGACGACCTGATTGTAATGAATACCACAGTACTGGACCTTTCCTTCCCTGATGGTACAGTATAGTGAAAGTGGTTCAGTGAGTATGAGGAATAATTTTCACATGAACTGATACCACAAAGTCCTGATCTTAACCCCGCTGAAAGTTTTCGGGATGTACCGGAGAAGACTGTCTGGAGGGGTTTAGTTTTCCCTCAAGATGTTGGTGAGAAATGAACCTGACACTGGATGGAAATAAATGCTGTGATATTGTTTACGTTTAAACAATGTCGTGATGATAAAGTGCTGTCATCGGGGTTAAAGTTGGTCCAAATAAATTGATGTGCAACGTTTTTTTTTCTTTTTTTTTTCTTTTTTTTTTTGACAGGGTAGTGGTTAATGTTATTACTGTTTCTCCCCCCTCACCCCAGAAGGCAGCAGATACTTCACCGAGCCCTGTGACTGTGATTTTGACTCCAACCCGGGAGCTAGCTATCCAAATCGAGAGTCAGGTGAAGGAGCTGATTATGGGCCTACCCAACATGAGGACTGCACTACTGGTCGGAGGGATGCCTCTACCCCCTCAGCTCCATCGGCTCAAACAGAAAATCAAGGTAGCCCTTCAAAGCCATACTTAAGCCAACATCACTTCATTCAATATGACATACCACTACAGTGTATGGCCAAAAGTTTGTGGACATATGGCCGTCACATCCGTATACTGCATCACAAAAACAAACTGTCCAAAGAGTATAAATATATGATTTGAGAGTCTGAATTAAAGTGTGCGTAACCCTCCTTTCCACTTCCATTCCCTGATCTCATCATGCTATTAGTTAGTGTATATATAAACTGGCTCATTTACACCATCACTACATAAGGAATATATAGCTTTTATTTCCTGATGTGACTAGAGAATAATGTACAAGAGACAAACAAGAAGACTAAGAAATGGAAAGTCACACATGTTTTGTTTTTTTTTGTTTTTTGTTTTTCCCCGTGTTTGTTAAAATGGTATCAATACCAAATTATTCACGTGCAGAATTTGCAATGTGCCTCATTCTCTGAAACCAATGTGGGCTACAACCCAAGTTTTAAAATAAACTGGGATTCTCACATCGTAATCACTGCATGGGCTCAGAACAATCCGAGAAATCCTTTTTTGTGAACACTGTTCTCAGAGATGTTGGTTTTTAAACTGAGCTCTGATAAGCTGAATGGTCCCTTTCCTATTTAGTTGAGCACCTGGCTATTCAGTTTGTGGCCCACTTTCTACTGGCACTTTCGGTTGGCTATTGATTTATACTTTGTAAAGTATATTGTTAAATAAGTAGATCAATAATAATGTAAAAAATGATGTCACAACTGTTTGTTTGATTCTGTGTAAGAACTGTTTCTTGACAGGTTAGCCCCACCTCACTGTGCCACAGTCTGCCATCACCAAACACCTTTTGAAGTCTTTGCCCTCTGCTCTCTTTCCCTGCTCATAATTTTCTTATTGTTAGCGCAGTAGCCGGGTAACACAGACAAGCTGTCTCATTCTACTTAAAAAATAAATAAATAAGTTGATTCGGAGAACAGGAGTTTTAATACAGAGCTTGTCAATTATTTTCTGTGGCGCCCCCTCTCGGAAAAAAAAGAAACCATTTCACCCCCCCACCCCCCCGTCCCACGAGTAACTACAAGTAGTATTATTTGTCTATAAAATTGTTATTAGTACACCACTGCACAACATTGTATCTTTTTTAACATCAAAAACAAAAAAGAAAGAAATATATAGTGGTGCCTCAGTATTCGACCATAATTCGTTCTAGACGGCTGGTCGAATTCTGATTTGGTCGAATTCCGAATCCGCTTTTCTCATTACAAATAATGTAAATTGTCTTAATTCGTTCCGTAGTCTTTTGAACAGAAGTTAACGGTACCATAACTCGTACCATAGGTCTGCAAATTAAGTGAAAAAATTACTGAATACAGTACATGATGTTATGGTCTGTGTTGTGAGAGACTCTAGTTTTGGCGTCTCTCTCTCTCTCTCTCTGCGTGCTGGAGAGGGGTGTGGCTGTCACACGCGGGTGGAGCGCTAAACACACCTGATTCCACTTAATCATGGGCTATAAAGATGAGCAGAGCGCTCCTCCCGGTGCTAGAAGATTGTCCCGCTTCCCCGCGATCTCTCTGGCTCTCGGCTCCGTGCTCCACCAGTTCACACTTTAATTTGATTTCTGTGTTTCTCCACATCTCTAACATTAACTACGATATCCCTGTGCTCTAGTGCCTTCCCTGTGAACAATAAAGCGCATCCGTTGCATTTTTGGGTCCGGCTGAATGTTCCTGGCGTCACAGAATCTTCTAGCCCTTCTATGACGCCAGGAACATTCAGCCGGACCCAAAAATGCAGGAGATCAGTTCAGTTGTTTACATGAGCAAAGCCATGTGTGCTGCTGCTTGGTTGAAATAAAAACCTGCAGCCACACGGCCCTTTGTGGCATGAGTTTACATGAAATTGGAAAATATGGATTCATAAGACTTGCACTTAATTGCATTTTGTTTCTCTTCATAATTTTAAGTGTCTTAACTTTTATGAAAAATGAGTTGTCCGATAGTTCGCGTTACTTGCAGGGTATAATTAGGTGAGGGATCAGTAGTGGTCTCTGCAATTAATTACTAAAGCAGTGCACCTTTTTGTCTCATGATTGAGAAATTAGGTGCATCAGTAATATTTTTCACACAGCAGTCACGTTTCGAACCCCAGAGCCCTGATTTCAGGAGGTCCCTCAGTGTTTTCCTGAGTTCAGAAAACAGTTTTCACGTTAAAGAAACAAGCCAAACTATGGGCTTGAGTGGACCCAGGTCGGCACCGAAAGCTCTAGTTTGAAACCACTTTTAGTCAAAGTCTGTGTGGGGGGTGAAATAAGAGTCCGTTTCCTTTTCCTGTGCATGCAGATAGTGATTGCCACTCCGGGCCGTCTCATCGAGATACTGAAGCAGAAGGCTGTCCAGCTGGACCATATAAAAGTGGTAGTTGTTGACGAGGTATGATTTATCCTGTATTAGTATCTTTATTTAAAGCTGTTTGACTTCCAGCTTATGTTTATGAAGTGAATAAACCCTGTGTTCACCGTGTCAGGTCGACACCATGCTGAAGATGGGCTTCCAGCAACAAGTGCTTGAGATTTTGGAGCACATTCCCAGCGAGCATCAAACTCTACTGACGTCTGCCACGATACCCGAAGGAACAGAGCTGCTCACATCGCGTCTGACCTGCGAATCTGTACGCATTACTGTTGGCCAGAAGAATCAACCATGCGCCAACATTCGTCAGATCATTGTCTGGGTCGAAGAGCCGTCGAAGAAAAAGAAGCTGTTTGAGATTCTGAATGTGAGAAGCGATGTTTTTGATGGAGTATTGAGGAGTATTGAGTTTGTAGTGATGTTTGACATGCCGCAAGCGTGTTGCACCGCAAGCGTGTAGCATAAAAAATTTGATGTTTTAATTTTTTACAGTACACAGCTAAACATCCACCATCGAGGTAAACATGAACCATATTTGTTTCTGATATAGTGTAAAATATTCTGTGTTTTCTGATGCAGGTGATTTAATACTCGCGCTCCTGTATCAGTGATGCAATGTGAAGAAAATCAGATAAACCTGGTTGTATTATCGTCTTGTAATGAAATTCATGTCCCTACAAGCATTCTGACTTTTCTTAATATCCATTTATCATGTGACATCACTAATTCTGTATGCAGTTCGACTTGAAACCGAACCCAGAAGTAACGATATACTGGACCTCATGTAGACAGGCTTGAAAAGCCCTTTTCCTGCTGGGTTAGTATAAGATAAGATACAGCTTTATTAATCTCACAATGGAGAAATTCGAGTTTTGAAATTCGTTTCAGTCAGTGCCCATACTCAGGCTAGTTTCAGATACTCGTTCTTGGCTTGGCTGGAATGATGTTTAGTGCAAGTTGAGAAGCGTTTCTGCTCACCATGGTTGTAAAGGGTGATGATTTGGGATACCACACACATCCTGGCAGCTCAACTCAACATGAATTACTACTTTCTTCTGAGTTCTCATATCAACACAATGCTGCACTCGGTGTGTTTTTTTTTTTTTTTTTTTTTTTTTTTTAAATTGGGTTTTTTTGGGCATCATTCCCTGTAAAATCTACAGATAATTTTGTTTGAAAATTTCAGAATCTATTGATCAGGTATACCAAATGGGTACTGATAACAATGTCATGATCAGATATTTTCTTCATGACCTCCTCCAAGGATGGGGAAAGATTTTCATGGCAGCTCTACCAAAGGTTGGACAAGGAAGACTCCATGAGATTTTTGGAGAAATCTGGATCAAATTCTGGAACCAGGAATTTTTTAATGATTTTTTAATATTGTGAGATTGCTTGTATTCATGCATGCAGGTAAGTGGGTATTGGTCATGCTACAGCTAGTAGGAGGTGCTGTGTACTTTTTGTTGATTTCCAAAAGTTACATGCAAGGTTTATGAAATTTCTGCCAGAGGTAGGGATTTTTTACATTTTGGTCCATGAAGGATTGCTAGGCTTGGCAGAGGTTTGCGCTTGCAAGGTGCTCTTGTTCTGATATTTGTCACAGTGCTGAATGCTTCAAAAGATGAAAGTCCCTGCCAGGTTTTGGTTAGTTACTTCAAAAATTAATTTTCGTCTTCATTCCCACTTTGCTGTGATGGGTCGTGACCTGTATCTGCACGATTTTATATTTGCATTGTGCCACAGCCACATGATTGGCTAATTAGATAGCTGTGAGATTGTGGTTATGACTGAGCATATGGTGTAGTTAATACATCATCACAGTAGTGTGGCCATGTGATTTGATCACTGTGCGTCTCGGGCGTAAACTTCACTCGGTATTATCATGTGTCTGTCACTTGATGTTATCAGCTACAACCCAGCTTAACGGGAACTTTTTTTTTTTTTTTTTTGCTACAGGATGAAAAGCTTTACCAGCCACCAGTGGTCGTGTTTGTCGAGAGTAAACTTGGAGCTGATCTTCTATGTGAAGCTGTACGCACAGTTATGAGTTTAAATACGGTCGCGATTCATTCTGACAAGACACAGTGGGAGCGCAACAAAATTCTGAAGGTAACCCAGTTTCTGGAAAGATGTGACAAGTCAGAATATTCGCATACTAGTGTTCTCAGGTGTTTGACCGTGTCATGGTTATTATAATTTTGCCTCTCTACACCACTACAATAGATTTGAAACGAAGCAGCCACGGCATGTTAGAAGTCGAGACTCTCCGCTTTAATTAGAAATATTTTGTTAACTGTTGAATTTCCGCCATTTCCCCTACAGGCTCCAAAGTAATCGAACAGTTGTCTGTAGGTTCATGGCCAGTTATGACCTGTTTCTTCATTATTTCAGCACACATTCATGATTGAATGTATTTTGCCAAACTGCTTAATCCTACTGGGATTGGCTCCTGAGTGGAGCATCGACAAGGTGAATGACTATTAACCCGGAGATCACAAGTTCAAATCCGGGTTAATTCCACAGCCGTCTGTAGCCGGGAATCCTTGGGATCTTATTGACTGAGCTCTCACAGGAGGGAGGGACAGCATACTCATTTCCCTGCCACTCACAGCGATCGGCAGCCAATTATGGATACTTGTGAGCTCATTTGTACAAGGGGACAGATAGCGCTTTCCCTCCGAGTGTGTTAGACCATCCTCTAAATATGCATGTCCCGCAGTTCAAAAAGAGGCGGGTGGCTAGCATCGCATGTCACAGAGGGGGGAGGGGGGGGGGTGCCTGCTTTTGCCCCTCCCTGGTTGGTGGTGGTTGTGTGATAAGGAAGGCAATACCTGATGGGTGGGAAGTGGATATGACTAAAATGTGGGAGAAAATGGGGGAGGTCTCAGCTGACTCTCAGAAAAGGGTGGGTACCCCCCTGATGGGAAGAGAGGGATATGGGAAAAATGATGGAAAGGCTTGTGATCCCACATGACCGGCCAAACATGGTCTGCATGGGCATGTATGGCTGCGAGAGGAACTAATCACTGATGTTTATTGAAGTGACTGCTGAAACACGATAAATCTTTGTTTACTTTCTGCTCAGATTCAGTGAAATCTTACAAAACAGGCAAGATTTTTTTCGCTGTGTATTGTTGCTTTAGGGTCTGCTTGAGGGCCAGTTTGAAGTGGTGGTTAGTACAGGAGTACTGGGTAGAGGACTGGACCTGGTCAATGTCAAGCTGGTGGTGAATTTCGACATGCCAACCAACATGGATGAGTATGTTCATCAGGTACGTTGTGCCTTTTTTATTTATTTTTTTATTTTTAACCACGATGTAATAAGCGCCCTGCTCCAATAAGGCTCCCCCCTCCCCCCAATGTTTTTGATTTTGCGTCTAATAACCATCCATGTGTACTGGGCGCAAAATGGTAGATCAAACTTACCAATTTTATTCGATCAGTCTCTGTAACCGTAAAATGAGGTGTTCACTGCCTGTAAAAGTGAGTTTACACAGTATTTCAAGACCCCCTGCCATATGTCTATAATGTTCATCAGTAACAACACATTTGATTTTTCCGCTGTGCTTTAAAAAACAGGGAAATATTCTGCTTTGTTCTCTTGGTAAATGTCAAACAAGATGAAACCTTAGAAACTGCTACAGCAAAACTATGGGATGCTCTGAATGAATGGAGCGATGAGTCAGATATGGACTTATCAGAAAGTGAGCACTAGTATTTTTCACTGGATTCTCTTGCTCATGAATTGACATTCATGTTGATTGGCGCGATTTTAAATGGGGGTAAATATTTAAAGGAACAGCACCGGGAGGGAAAATTAAAGGGTTTTCTTTCTTTTTTTTTTTTTTTTAATTTCTGCTGTTTTCTGTTTTTTCAGCTTTCATGTAAGTAGTTTGGTTGATACCGAAAAATGAATAACAAAAATACCAGTAAAACTTTTATTGTTCTGTTATTATTCATGTTTTCCACCTCAATGGTAATAAGCACTTGCCGTTACACTCCGCTGGTAAACATTTTAATAAGCGCCCACCCATGCCAATTTTTTTAAGCACCCTGGGTGCTTATCACGTCAGTACGGTATATCACATGGACAATAGAAATCCACAGTGAATCCGTCACTAGTGGCTGCACTTCAAAGATTAGACCACGAGGTGCCACTGTTGTATACTGAAAGTGTTTATGAATTCTTTCTCAGTCTGAATCAAAGGGAAACCTTGTGGGTCCAGAAAGAGGTTTTTTATTTCCATCAATTCTCTTTCTGTTATCGATATACATGCACAATCTGATATAATGACTTGTCTTTATATTATATGTATATGTGTGTGTGTATATATATATATATATATATATATATATATATATATATATATATATATATATGTATATATGTGTGTGTATGTGTCTCCAGTGCAGCTAACTGGGTTATCAAAGGCCGGCCATGTCTCTCACTGTCAATGGTGAGAGGTTCGTGTAAAAGAGCCATTGCTGACTTTCATCAAGAGTAGCTGCACAGCTGTCTGCGTGTTTCTGCCCCTTGCTAAAGGGTTGTGTCAGGAAGGGCATCTGACTTTAAAAAAAAAAAAAAAAAAACTATGCCAAATCAGACTTGTGAATCAGATGATTCGTTGTGGCGACCCCTGAAAAGGGGAAAAAGCTGAAACGAAAAGAATGTGTGTGTGTATATATATATATATATATATATATATATATATATATATTTATAGGATTTTCTGAGTAGATCCTTCCGTAGGAGAGTGCTCAATACTTTTTGGTAGAGCAAATAAACAAAAATAAAAGTACAGGACAAAGACTTTCTATTGAAACTCCATTTATCACTACAGATCTGTTTCGAGGGGTGGTGAAACCATCCTCTCTCTTCAGGTGATTATAGAAGATTCTTCTATAATCACCTGAAGAGAGAGGATGGTTTCACCACCCCTCGAAACAGATCTGTAGTGATAAATGGAGTTTCAATAGAAAGTCTTTGTCCTGTCCTTTATTTTTGTGTGTGTATATATATATATATATATATATATATATATATATATATATATATATATATATATATATATATATATATATATATATAATAATATATATATATATATATATATTATATATTTATATATATATATATATAATATAGATATATAGATATATATATATATATAGATATTATAGTGTGTGTGGATATAGGTGTATGTCTTATTTGATTTGTGTGGTGTTTTTTGGTTGTCGTTTTTTTTTTTTAAACACACAAACTTGCACTTGCAGATTGGTCGAGCAGGACGACTCGGACACAGAGGGACAGCAATCACCTTCATGAATAACAACAGTAAACGCTTGTTTATGGACATAGTGGAGAGAGTAAAGCCAACGGGCTCCCAGCTTCCACCGCAACTCCTCAACTCCCCACATCTACTCGAACAGCAAAGAAGAGCCAGAAAAATCACCAAACAAGGACGGGATGATATTGTGACCAACGACAATATTATTGATATTATTAAACGTCATGACAGGAGTCATTTTAAAAAGTGACTGTTTTTTTAATACGCATACATATTCAGTGGTAATTTAAATCATAATAAATACTACATTTTGCATTAAAAATTGAAAATACAACCACAGTCATACATGGTGTCAGTGTCATGTACTGATAAACTGTATACAATGGTATACAACTAATATTCACAACTTTACTGAGAATCTGGTATTCCAAGGTACAGGTAGACGCCGCCTCGTTTACAGGGACAATGTGTAAGATTTGATGCTGAGGTGCCAGATTGCAACCAACTGTATGATGTTTGGTTCCATGGCAGAAACATGGTGGTGTAGGATGGCGGCCTTTATGAGAGGGCACCCACACCCGTGTAGATATAAAGAACTTATTCAAGTGTTTCGAAAACTAGTACAATGTTCTCATGAGCATCACTTCCACAGCTATCTCCGGTGTAGATGCAGAAAACGGGTGCTTCCTTGTCCTCTTCCCTACGAAGAAACCAATGGCTGAGGTGAAGATTCACAGCCTTGTATGTCACAGAAAGCATTTAAATTGGTTACCACGGGGCAAGTGGCATCAGTCAGAAGGGGCGTCAATGACTTCATTTATTTTCTAAACCACTTCCTCCCAAGTCAGGTCATGAGGAAGCTGGCACCTGTCTCAGCCAACTCTGTTTACACCCTGGACAGCTCGCCAGACTATCGCAGGGCAAATACTCACACTTTGAGGTGATTTGGAGCTGGCAATTTGCCTTCTGTGCTTGTTTTTGGACCGTGAGAGGAAACCCATGCAAACTCCACACAGAAACAACCGAGCTGGGACTCGAACCTTCCTGCTGTGAGGCGGACATGCTAACCACTCCGCCACCATACCGCCTCAGCATCAACGACTCGTAAATTTTTAAATGTTGCTCGATTAATGAAAGGGCTGTACTGGTTCATATGTCCACCTCACAGCAAGGAGGTCATGCATTCGAGTTTGCATGTTCTCCTTCTGCTTGTGTGGGTTTCCTCCAGTCTGTCCGGTTTCATGGCTTTGGAATCACAAAATTCAACTCCGTATTTATTCTGTTTTCGGTGTTGACCATTTCATCCTTTAACCTTTATAATAATAATTCTCAATTCAATTGTTTTGAAATATCTTTCTGTAGCATTACGTTTCAAATAGTTTATAGCCGGCAAGCGGGGTACAACCTCAACAGCTCGCCAGTCTATTGCAGGGCCAATACACACACACTACCATTCACACTCACAGCAAGGGGCAACTTGACACAACCAGTAAACCTGATGTGCATGTGTTCCGACTGTGGGAGGAAACCTACGAAAACACAGGGAGAGCATACAATCTCCATACAGTACCAGAGTTGCTCAACGTGGGACTCGAACCCAGGACTTTATGGTCATAAAGTGGACGTGTGCACCACTGTGCCACCTTAAGATTAGCGTTCTAGCTTTAACAGATTGTTACATCTCACATTATTTTCCCGTTGTGTCCATCCAAACAATAATAACATTAAAGCTTTAAGCATGCAGCAGAGATGAGAATTTTCAGCCGGTTCATTGGTTGCTGCATGGCAGGCCTGGCTTATGGCCCTTATTCTCCACCCAAATGTACCCTGGACGTCATCCTTATGTGCTGTTGCTGCTGTGATAAAGCCTTCACTGCTTAGACATGACAGTTTAGTACATATACATAAGCTGTTTGACTGTTGAAGACGTGCAGCACGTAAATTGATTTCTGATTGGCTGTCCATTGGTCCAATCATGAGCGATGTTAAAACAAACCAATTCTGCTGATATCTTAAATATTCATGATATACCAGAATCATAGAATGACTACCACTAACAAGGTGGGAATGTAAAATTTGTCAATAATGTTATCTATTATAGTATTCATTTTCTGAACCACTTACTACTAATCTTGCGCCTGTCTCAGCTGACTCCATGCAATGGCAGAGGACACCCTGAATGACTCACCAGGCGATCACAGGGCAGAAACATGCTGATGGCTATGCAGCTCCCCTGTACGAAAGTCAGCAATGGTTCTTTGACACGATCCTCTCATCACAGACATTGAGAGACACGGCCGGCCTTTAATAACCCAGTTAGTGCACTGGAGGAACAACAGTAACTGGAGCTTGAACCCTCAATTTTGGGATCAGTGATCCAGCCTGTTATCAATGGGCTACCACTGCCCTGATTTCATATTATCATGTACAGTACCATTAAAAATAGCCTAACAAGGGACTTGTTCTTATTCCTGATAGACACATCATAAACGTGTGTGTTTCTAATTTTATACAACAGTTTCTGAAGACCTACATATCTTTATATGTAGTATAAGGTCAAGTATAGGTATAGAGGTCAAGTGTATGTTTGTATGTGTGTGTACAGGGATCCCCTGCTACTTCAGGCTTCAATTCATGTGGCTTCAGTGCATTTTTTTTTTTTTTTTTTTTTTTTTAATATTCATCGAATTAAAAAATAAGGAAATTAAGCAAGAATAAGGGGGAAAAGTTAAGGAAAATTCCTCAAAAAAAATCCCCCAAACAAACAAAAAACAACCCAAAACCTCCCATCAAAACTACTTACATTTTTATGAGGTGCTCATTTGAGTGCGTGCATTCACGTGTCTGTTATGTGTGTGTTTATATTTTATTTACATCTTATGTATTCTTTTTTTATCTTTAATTGTAATTATAAGCATTTATAGCATTGCATATGTATTTATTGATATTACGCATACAGGGACTGCGCATTGGGGCCGGTGGTGTAGTGGATAGAGTGCTGGGCTCATGATCGGGAGGTTGTGAGTTCAAATCCCACTGAAATCTGCACTGTGCTAAGACCCTTGGGCAAGGTCTCAACCACAAGTGTGCCTCTGTTCACCCAGCAGTACAAATGGGTTCCAGTAAAAAAAAAACATATACTGGGAAGGTAACCTGAGATGGGTTGGTGTCCCATCCAGGAGGAGTTGAACTCCTGGTTGCTTCACACTACGGAAACCGACGATAAGCACTGGCCTGATGGGCCACTGGGCTTGGGTGTAAAAACTCAACAGACTTACCTTATCTAGGGATTGTGCACTACTTTGTGCTTCAATTCATACGGCTTCAGTGCATCGTGGGTTTTTATTTAAAAATCATGAGCCCAGCACTCTAACCACTACACCACCAGCCCCAATGCGCACTCCCTGTATACGTAATATCAGTAAATACATATGCAATGCTATAAATGCGTACACGTGCATCTGCGTATGTGTCGTCTTTTTCTCATGCAATACCATCTTTATGTGTGTGTATTTATATTTTATTTACATCATGTTATTTTTTTGAGTGTATAAATGTTATTATAACCATATATAGTATTGGTAGGTAGGTAGGTAAAGTCTGTAGGGTTTTTACACCCGAGCCTCATGGCTCATCAGGCCGGTGCTTATCCCCGGTTTCCATAGCATGAAGCGACCAGGAGTTCAACTCCCCCTGGATGGGACACTAGTCCATCACAGGTTACCTTCCCAGTATATTTTTACTGGTACCCATTTCTACTGCTGGGTGAACAGAGGCACACTTGTGGTTGAGACCTTGCCCAGGGGTCTTAGCACAGTGAGGGTCTCAGTGGGATTCGATCTCACAACCTCTCGATAATGAGCACAGCACCCTAACCACTACGCCACCTGTCCCACATATATAGCATTGAATATGTATTTATTGATATTATATACACATATACATGTACGTATATGTCAGTGTGTGTGTGTGTGTGTGTGTGTGTGTGTGGGGGGGTGATCCTACTTCGCGGATTTCGAAGGTCGCGTGAGGATCTCGGTCCCAATTAACCGTGGAAAGTGAGGGATCTCTGTATACACATATACATGTACGTATACATCAATCTGGGGGGGGGGGGCAGCAAGATGGAAGTGATTAGCACGTCCACCTCACAGCCAAAAGGTTATGGGTTTGGTTCCCAGCTTGGGTGTTTCTGTGTGGAGTTTGCATGTTCTCATTGTGATTGCATAGGTTTGCCTAGGTTGTCTAGGCTAGAACTTCCGAGGTTGAAGTATGAATGTTTGTGTCAGTGTTGGCCCTGGGATGGCCTGCTGGGCTGTCCAGGATGTACCCCGCCCTCACCCAGAGTCCTCTGAGACTGGCACCAGCCTCCCTGTGACCCTAATTGGGATTAAGTGGGACAGAAAATGAAAAAAAAAAAAAAATATATATATATATATATATATATATATATATATATTTGTGTAAACGCCCTTGTGAAACATCAATGACTCACATTTCCAACAGAGGTACAGTACTGTCAACATCGGAGTAGAAGACGCCGTCATCTACCTTCTGCAGCGGGCACTCACCCACCTGGAGATCGCCGGCAGCGCTGTGAGGGTCATGTTCTTTGACTTCTCCAGCGCCTTCAACACCATCAGGCCAGCGCGCCTGCGGGGGAAGCTGGAGGACGTGGGAGTGGACGGGCATCTTGCTGCCTGGATTATTGACTACCTTACTAACCGTCCACAGTACGTGCGGCTGCGCGGCTGTAAGTCAAAGGTGGTAGTCTGTAGCACGGGGGCACCGCAGGGCACCGCCCTCTCCCCCTTCCTTTTTAACATCTATACCTCGGACTTCATATATAACACAAACAGCTGCCACCTCCAGAAGTTCTCGGACGACTCCGCCATCGTGGGCCGTGTGTCAGAGGGGAACGAGCTGGAGTACCGGTCGGTCATCGTCGACTTCGTGGACTGGTGTGAGCGCAACCACCTGTGCTTGAACACTAGGAAGACGAAGGAGATGGTGGTCGACTTCAGGAGAAGCACTCAAACACACACACACACACATTTACTAGTGAACATCCAGGGACAGGACATTGAGACAGTGGACAGTTTCGAGTACCTGGGTGTTCACCTTAACAATAAACTGGACTGGTCCCACAACACCAACGCCCTGTACAAGAAGGGCCAGAGTCGCCTCCACCTTCTGAGGAGACTCAGGTCCTTCGGCATATGCAGACCTCTGCTCAGGACATTTTATGACTCTGTGGTAGCCTCTGCAATCCTCTACGCTGCCATCTGCTGGGCCCCGGGCAGCACAGAGCGGGACAGAAAGAGACTGAACAAGCTGGTCAGGAGGGCCAGCTCTGTCCTCGGCTGCCCACTGGACTCTGTGGAGGAGGTGAGTGAGAGGAGGATGGTAGCAAAGCTCACATCCATCCTGTCCAACAGCTCTCACCCACTGCACCAGACTGTCGAGGAGCTAAGCAGCTCCTTCAGTGTACGACTGAGGCATCCTCAGTGCAGGAAGGAGCGCTACCGCAGGTCGTTCATTCCCACCGCTATCAGACTGTACAACGCCACTTTGTAACTGTCTGTGAAAATACCGGTTATGTGCAATAAAAACCCCCGTGTACTTTAATCAGCCACATCTACCCCACTGACTGTGAACCATATCAACCCATCTACTCTGCACTCAGATACATTACACTTTAATATAGGCCAGTCTCTAAAGTTGCTCCATTCTTTTCTTTTCTTTTATTGTTTATTGTTTAGTAATTTATACTATTTATGTATCTATTTATTTATTTACTTATATAATATATATGTATGTGTGTATGTTCGTACTTGTACCTATTTTTGCACCCCCTACTGATAGTACCTCAAGAGCCTGTAACAGTGAATTTCTCCATTGTGAGATTAATAAAGCTGTATCTTATCTATCTTATCTTATCTGTCCTGCATGCTGTATTAATTAGGCTCCACTACACCGCTTCCTTCTTGGTGACGTCACGGCGCCCGACGGCCCAATCACGTTCATCCACTGAGTTTTTGAATTGAAGCGGCAAGATGGCGGCGCTGACAAGAGCAACTTCTCCTTGTGCTTAAAAGGTAAACAAAGCCTTTTCGTTCGGTTTCTTTGCGACTATATACAAGAACGAAAACTTTTATTTTGATTCTGTTACATAATAAAGCTGACACTAAACGTGTTCAAAGCCTTCAAACGGTCGAATGAACCATCAGTTTAACGTAAAGTAAGATTCAGTGACCACTAGTTCCTCAGAACTTTACAAGTAATAACAAAGTCGTCATTCTTTCAATAAAAAAAAATCCAGAAAGTCCAAAATCTATTATTTAGTGAAGGTCTGGCCGAGGTGCTGGGAGGCAGTGGAGAGGAAATGGATGCTGAAAAGGAAGGTGTGAGTCTCTCCAAAGAAATCAACAAAACCTACACAGTCCTCAACCTGAGTCCTGACAGATGTGCTGAGACTTCCAGTACAGCTCGTCTTACTCTTCAGAGAAGAAACACACACAGTAAAAACCTTCGAGGAGCTGATCAGACTCAGGAAGCATGTGAAGATACCGCAAACCAAAGTCATGGGAAGAGATTAACTTTACAGAGGAGAACCAGAGCAGGAACAGGCTCCAGTGATAAAAGTTCTCATCTGCACACATCTGTCATCACAGAGAAGAGATCATGGACTGGTTCAAAGGTTCTCTCAGAGCCAAACACCCGGGCAGGTTCAGACCTTCCTCTGCACTCTGCCAGTGTGAGAGAAGTCATCCTGAAAAACAGCATCAAAGATAAAACCAAGCCAGAAATCACTTCTGGAAAAAGTACAGATAAAGCACCGAGCAAGGCCCGAGACCAAAAGACCTTCTCTACCCCAACCGGGAAAACCCAGTTTGAGAGAATAAGTCTGAAGAAAGACGTTTTTGAAAGGTTATCAGTGAAGGATCACTCCAAACTATCAACCGCAAAACAACCAGGTATCGAATGGAAAAAGCAAGCAAGCTCTGATTCAAGTGGCGGCGCGATCCCAAGTGCAGCCAAGAAAAAGTTGACGGTTATCGGTCAAAATCACAACACGATACCCACCCCCAGAAAGACTACCACTCCACTTTCGACAGTTCCAGACTCAAAGTCTAAACCTCACTATGAACCAGGGGGTTCCATCGAATTTGGGAGTCAAACTGCAGTGATATCACCTAAAGAGTTGAAGATGGAGAACAGTGCAGTGACGGTCGCGGTGCGAGTGAGACCTTTCAGTCACAGGTAAACAAAACCCTGTTGATTATTTAACAGCTTTTTGTTGTTTGGTGAAATATTTCTGTGATATTTGATTTGCTATTGAATGAAATAATTTCTGTTGGCTGGTTGTTTGTAATCAAGGGAGAAAGCTGAGAATGCACATCAAGTGATTTTCATGAAGGACCGTGAGACTGTCGTTCAGCATCCTGATACTCATCAGACCTACAGCTTCTGCTTTGACTTCTCCTTCTACTCAGTTGATGAAGTGGACCCGAATTTCGCTAGTCAGCAGACAGTGTATGAAAAGTTGGCTCAACCGTTGCTTGAAAGAGCGTTCGAAGGGTTTAACACCTGCCTTTTCGCTTACGGACAAACAGGTTCAGGAAAATCCTACACGTGAGTGACGCTTTCCTTCCTCTTAAAGTTTTGGTTCCCTGACCATATTTGCAGGTCACGGTTTCATGTACATTTTGTATATAGATCTTTAAAAAAATGAACAAGAAGTATTGACTTGTCTTCAAAAAATTCACATAAATTTTGGACAAATTTGAATTTCCCACTTGAAAAATTCTCAGGATTCCAACTAAAATAATTTTTAACGGATGATGCGTTTCACGGAAATTTTTCCATTCAAAATGAGGTAACCATGTGTCGTTTAATATTGAATTTTTTAACTTAATGCGTTGATGGTTGTTAACCATCTCCTTCTTCGACCAACGGTAGCCCAGTTTCCACCAGCATCCTGTTGGTTAACAGCATTGATGGTGGTCGTTGTTAACCCGGGCCTCGACCGATCCGGTATGAAAGTCGTATTGATGATTTGCATATCAAATTTGGCGCATGTTTTACGTCGGATGCCCTTCCTGACACAACCCTCTGCATTTATCTGGGCTTGGGACTGGCTTGAGGATGAACACTGGTTTGCATTGGTTCTCTTTGGGAGTTACGAGGATGGATAGGATCAGTAATGAATACATCTGAGAGAACGCACATGTAAGATGTGTTGGAGACAAAGTCAGAGAGGCTAGAGATGGTTTGGACGAGATTGAGATGGTTTGGACTAGTTTGAGATGGATTGGACATGTACAGAGGAGAGATAGTGAGTAAATCAATACACTTGCCCTACAGTAAACACTAAATAAATAGTGTAATTAATATTTAGTTTAAAAAATGTAACCAAGTAAAGCTGAAGCAAAGCAGAGACCTGCGATTGAGAAAGTCAGGAATGTTCTTCTGATAAATCTGATCACGGATGTGCATCAATCCTTTTATAAAACATCTAGAGAAGGAGCTGGTGTGTTCAGGGTTGTGTTTCTTCACATGTCTTCCAGTATGATGGGTTTTGGTGAGGAGGCTGGAGTTATACCAAGGTTCTGTGAGGAGCTTTTCTCAAGAGTTTCCAGCGCTGACAAAAATAAGGTGAATTTTAAGTTCACATAAATATTTCTACATTTTTGTGTGGAGTGTTATTAACTCTTAAAAGCAATCACGTAGGACTTTGGCATTTCTTTCTGCAGCATCAGTTTTTGCCCCTTTGTCAATGACCTTTATCACAATATGCAAATTTTTTTAGAAGGACCTGTACATGTGAGGGCTGCGACACGGCATGTCCAGAGACAGGTTGCCTTTCTTACTGGCTATTCCAGCTTGGTAGTGAACCAAACTTGTTTGATTGGCTGGGCTATGTCACCGATCACATGCGTCATAACACATTATTAGCCACTGCGGAGCTACACAAACAACAAGGGCAGAAATTGCGGAAAACATTTCCTTTTGTTCCGAAACCAACTGACGACAAGAAAGTCGAGTCAGCAAAATGTCAGCTGCATAAACAGATGAGAGTCGCCGTCACGCTCGTCCATGGCACTGTCCTCGTCCTCAGAGTCACTGGAATGCGGCGTGTTGGCTCAAAGGCCTAACCATTTTACACACATTCCGTTGTTTGAAAGCCGCACTGTTTGAGATTTGATGTCCATTTTCCCACTTTCGCCATGATGGAGTGTTGATGGAGAGGCTTTAGGACTACATTGCACATGGACACAAAACTGCTGCACGATTTTAATGCGTTTGTGTTCATAGGTAACTTCTCACCTGGAGATGAGCTACTTTGAGGTGTACAATGAGAAGATCCATGATTTGTTTGTAGTGAAGGATGAGCCAAACCAAACGAAGATGCCTGTAAGTAAAAGCATTCTAAATTTCAGTCAGATTGTTGGGAACTCCATATTATTATTATTGTTGTTGTTGTTGTTGTTGTTATTTTACATTGTGTCTCCAAGCTTGTTAATTAATGTCTCACTTGGGGAGGGGTTGAGTGAATGTGAGTGGAGAAAAAGTCATGTGAAATCTGGACCTGAGGGGAGATGTAATTTTTCTTAAATAAATTTAAAATAAATTAAAATTTTTTACACTGAATTTAGTTTAAAACCAGAATGTTCTCGGGTAGCGAAAGACAAAGTAAGACTTGTATTTTGTATTATTTTATACAATGATTTCTAAAATAGGAGAACCCGAGGGGTTGAAATGCTTCCACTGTATTTTATTTCTCATTCCTGTCTGTACGGATGGGAATTTACGAGTTGAGCGACTCAGTCTCAGGCGCTTTGTTTTGATGACCTTTTCTAATCTGTTGTAGTTGCGGGTCCGGGAACATCCGACGGATGGGCCGTATGTCGCAGATCTATCAACGTAAGCACGTGCTGACATTTGATCAATTTTTTTTTTTCTGGTTAGTGTCGTCAGTATTGTTGATGTTTACATCTTTATTTCATGTTTTTCACAGGAATGTGGTCAGCTCCTACGCTGATGTGCAGGTAATGTGGTGATATTAAATTACGATCATTGTGTTAAATTATCCAATTTTCAGAAAATGTCTCAACACCTCACCTCAGATTTTCCTCAAAAATATGTTTGAATCTGCTTCATGAAAAAAGTTTAAACTTAAAATTCCAGCAGGATTGGACAATTATTGATAATTTTACAGCTGTTTTAATTAAAAAAAAATAATAATATTATCGGGTCATAATAATAATAATGATAATAAGGGGCCGTGGCGTAGTGGTTAGGGTGCTGTGCTCATGATTGAGATGTTGTGTGTTCAAATCCCAGTTAAATGCCCACTGGGCAAAGACCCCTGGGTAAGGTCTCAACCACGAGTGTGACTCTGTGCACCCAGCAGTATAAATGGGTACCAGTAAAAAAAAATATATACTGGGAAGGTAACCTGTGATGGATTAGTGTCCCATCCAGGAGGAGTTGAACTCCTGGTCGCTTCACGCTACGGAAACTGGGGATAAGCACCAGCCTGATGAGCCACTTGGCTCGGGTGTAAAAAGCCCAACTGACTTTACCTTCATAAAAAAGGTTTAAACTTAAAATTCCAACAGGATAATTTTTGTCGCCACAAAGTTGATGACATTTCTGATGCTTTATAAATGCTAAACTATTCCTCGAGGATCATTACACTTCACGTACACACACAATATCAGAACAGCATTCATATACTGTAGTTAATTTCTATCGCATTCAGGGAGAGATGAACCATTACTGAACTTTGTTTTCCTTGAAATTTTTTATTTTGAAACCATTATGAGGCCAAAAAAATATAACGCTTCAGAAGAGCCACTGCTGGACCCCCAAAAAAAAAAAAAAAAAAAAAAAAAAAGGTTGCTCTAGTCTAGTCTGAGTCCATTAACGTGCACCATGTGACTCAACAAAATCATGTTACACAATTTCATCATATTTCCAGGAGCCATGAGGTGCGGGTTACACCAGCTTAAAACGCCACATAAATATTCATTAAATGCTGCGTGGCTGCAGTGCACAAAAACATTAGAGATGTGTCCAGAAATTGGCTCTGCATGTTGTTCTAACTATGTTAAATTTCATAAGTTTTATCTCCTAGTGAGAAAAATCAATTGAGAATGGCAGTCTTTCAAAATTCAAAAGTTGTCGAATCATCAATAATTATCCGACCTTGCTAAAATTTTAAGTTTCAGCTTTTTTTCATGATGCAGATTCAAATATATATTTCTGAGGAAAACCTGAGGCTACCATCGGATGATGTGACATGGAATGACCCTCATATACATTAACATTAACTGGACCTGGCTGGTAAAATCTTGGTGATATGTACCACCAATAGATATTTCAGTAAAGGCAAACAAAGCACTAGGTGTGTGTGTGTGTGTGTGTGTGTGTGTGTGTGTGTGTGTGTTTTCCTTTCGGCTGTTCCCTTCAGGGGTCACCACAGCGAATCACCTGTCTCCATCTCACCCTATCCTCTGCATCTTCTCCTCTTACTCCAACTACCTTCATGTCCTCCTTCACCACATCCATAAATCTCCTCTTTGGTCTTCCTCTCGGCCTTCTGCCTGGTGGTTCCAACCTCAGCATCCTACTACCTATATACTCACTATCCCTCCTCCTCACCATCAGCATCATCCTGCACACCACCATCCTATGCTGTTTGGCAACACTCTCACCCACTACTACTTTGCAGTCACTGACTTCCTTCAAATTACATCACCTACACAAGACGTAGTCTACCTGTGTGCTCCTACCTGCACTTTTATAAGTCACCCTATGCTCCTGTCGCTTCTGGAAGAAAGTATTTACCACAGCCATTTCCATCCTTTTTGCAAAATCTGTCCTTCTGCGTTCCTGTCCTGGATACCACCCTGCCCATCACTTCCTCGTCCCATCAATTGTTTGCACCAACATGTCCATTGAAGTCTGCACCAATGACCACTCTTTCACCTCTGGGGTTACTCTGCATCACTTCATCTAAGTCACTCCAGAATCTCTCCTTCTCTTCTAGCTCACATCCTGCCTGTGGGGCATAAGCACTAACAACATTGATCATCACACCTTCAATTTCTATCTTCAGACTCATCACTCTGTCTGACACTCTTTTCACTTCTAGAACATTCCTGACAAATCCCTACTTCAAGATGACTCCTACTCCATTTCTCCTCCCATCCACACCGTGATAAAAGAGCTTAAACCTGCTCCTAAGCTTCTAGCCTTGCTACCTTTCCACCTGGTCTCCTGGACACAGAGTATGTCCACCTTCCTCCTCTGCATCATGTCAGCCAGCTCTCTACCTTTTCCTGACATAATTCCAAAATTCAAAGTCCCTACTCTCAGTCCTAGTTCCAGTCCCAGTCCATGCCTTTCCTCTTTTCTCTCTGCCTATGGACACGCCTAGTCCAATTTCTGCCAGCACCCTGCTGGTTAACAGCACTGATGGCGGTCGTTGTTAACCCGAGCCTCGACCGATCCGGTATGAAATTCGTTTTTATGATTCACATTGAACTTTTTGCTCGAGTTTTACACCGGATGCCCTTCCTGCTGCAACCCTCTGCATTTATCTGGGCTTGGGACAAGCATAAGGATGAACACTGGCTTCTGCCCCCCACCCCCCCTTACACACACAGCTGTGCGTGTGTGTCTTTAAATGTGGCAGGTTTTAATTCGTCGACAGGACCTGGGGTCCAGCCATGACCCTGTAGCATAACCTTGTTACTGTTGTAGCACAAGCCCAACTCTACCTTGTTTTCGTAAATTTCGATAACTCCACTGATTATGGCCCCTGATATTCTCACACATTTATCAGAAATCATAATATAATGTCCAAAACATGAAGCAAGTTTAGTCTTAAATTATCCTTATATTTATCACGTTCCAGTAAAGACTTGATGGACAAGTGCACGATTTGACTTTCAGAAATGCCAATATGTTGACGCCCACAAAAAAGTGTAAAATAATTTATATGCTTTGTACTGTGGTCACACAATTATAAATACAATTATTTCACAAAATGTGGATATTTCCTTATTAAAGGAAATTCTTTAATTATTTCATTTAAATTTAAGCTAGCAGGAAATCACATAAATATGCAGAGTCCGGGGTACAGGCTCGAACTCGAAGCATGTTCATAAAGAGTCAGTCATGTAACAGCTGTCATGTCCGTCTGTACCATGTGACCAAACAATTTTAGCAGGATTATGAGTTTCATGCAGCTTTTCTTTCATGTGTTTTTGTTTGTTTGTTTTTATTTTTACTCCTCAGCCCAGTGGTCATGAGGGGTGTCATCTTGTGCAATTTCTGTTTGTCTATTCATCTGTCCACAGTTGCTTTCCGCGCATTACCTCAAAAAACGCCACTGATCATCACCATGTTTGGTGTGGGACTTGGGACTGTGTAAACACAGAAGCCTATCACTTTTCATCTCTGTGCGATTTCCAATATGGCTGCCACCAATGTAATCCTGAATTTGTATTCTGTGCACCAGCACAAAATTGGCATGACCGATCATTTACATTTTTCGTGTCCATCTTGGGACTGATGCACCTTTTGTCATGTGGCAGATGGGCTGAGGGGGATTCACCACTTTTTCAGGGATGTTTTACTTTCTTTCAAGCTTTCCTGTAGTCCTATCTTGTGCTTTCGTTCATGCATAAATGACATTCTTTTTGTGCTTCTTCTTTCTTTCACCCTTCTGAGGGGGGTCACGTCGTCCTTTACCTTCTTTCTTTTTCGCTTTTTCTCTTTTTCCTTCCTTCTTCCCTGCTGACATGCTTCCTTTAAGGAATTATTATAAGAAGTCTAATGAAAGATGTCTGTAGTTTATTGCTCACCCATGTATTGTTTTCAGGCCTGGCTTGAACTTGGCAATAAGCAGCGAGCCACCGCTGCGACAGGCATGAATGATAAAAGCTCCAGATCTCACTCAGTCTTCACTCTGGTCATGACTCAGACTAAGGTCGGTCTTCAAAAATAAAGAACAACTTTTCCAGTCTGTTCCTTGAACTTTAAGGTGTTACTCCTACAAAAATATCTCTATAAATATAAAAGTACAGTGGTACCTCAGTTTACGAAATTAATCCGTTCCAGCGCCTTTTCCATAACCTGCATTTTTCGTAAGTTGAACGCATTTTACATTTAAAACGCGTGATTCGTTCCAAGGCTCCCAATACTACCCCTTTAAAAATGATAAAAGTACACCAGTTTTGTATGAAATATGTGTTAAACGTAAAAGAAAATTATTTACCTTTTTTTTTTTCTTTTAATCTCTCGAACCACCCACACGACGCTTTAAACTCTGGGGGTTGCTGGTCCGAAGAACCCCCACCCTCCTTTTTTTTATCATGTCCAGTTTAACTTTTACTGATAACGGAGCCCGCTTCTTCTTTTCAGTCTCACTGAGAATTACTTTCTTGGGGCTCATGATTAATGACGAAAAATAACGCTGCAATGAGCACACTCAAAAAAACCTCACGAACCAACAGTACAACTCTCCTTCACACGTGTGTCGAACAATGGATCGAAGGCACACGAAAAGCATTATGGGTACAGTTTTGGATTATGGAGATTCAGCTCCCTTCTAGACAATGGGAGGCCAGCGGGGCGGGGTGTTGGGAGACAACCAATGGGAAAGCAACTTGAGCAATGCTTGAATGGAGCTTTTGAATTTTTAAGATGGCGCTTTCCTAACGTAAACTTGTTTCGTATCCAGAGACAAAAATTTTAGGAAAACGCGTTTCGTAATATGAATTTTTCTATTGGTGAGACTTTCGTAAATTGAGGTACCACTGTACGGTGTTTTAAAATTTGGGGTTTTATTTTTTGAACAGACTGAATTAGTGGAAGGAGAAGAACACGATCACAGGATTATAAGCAGAATAAACTTGGTGGATTTGGCGGGCAGCGAGCGTCGTTCCACAGCACAGACCAGTGGAGAACGGCTGAGGGTACACAGGACTTATTTAACATCCAATTGTTGTCAAGTTTTTATTTCTGTTTAGTAATGGTTTGCTTTTGTTTTGATTAGGAGGGAGTGAGTATCAATAAGTCCTTGCTCACTCTGGGGAAGGTGATCTCTTCCCTCTCTGAGCAAGCTCAGGGCAGAAAGAAAATCTTTATTCCATACAGGGAGTCAGTTCTGACCTGGTAAGATTTGAATTTGTTTTGGATGTCGACCCTCAGGGTAGAATTATATCAACCTGAAAAGGTGAAGGCAAGTTTCCACGGCTGCTCATGTAGTGTGCCAGGGTTCGCTGGGCTAGTTCATGTAACTGATCTTAGCAGCGCTGCTGAGATCTATCTAGTCTTGTTATGATTTACCGGGAAGAAAGGAATGTACTGCCATGTCAGACTGAGACCCCCTCAAAAACCCTCAGTTATCCCTGGATAACGGCCATTGGTGGGATTTCCACACATGAACCTTCAGACAGTTTGGAGACTGTTGAGTCATTTTTAATTTTTAATCTTAAATTTTCTTTTCACCAAATATCACTACATTGTACATGAAAGTACAAGGAGCTGACTCATCCTTCCCAGAATCCTCGGTAGCCTAGTAACTTGTGTCTTGAGAGTTGCTATTGGTTGTACAGGATCACCATTGGATACTCGGAAGCATGAGCTGGTCTGCTTAATCTAACGGTGCAGTCATTCTCATAAAGTGCATTTGTGTTGTCAGATTCAGCAAATACAGGGATCCCTCACTTTCCGTGGTTAATTGGGACCGAGATCCCCACGCAACCATCGAAAGCCGCGAAGTAGGATGACCCAACCACCCTGACTGACGTACACGTATTTGTGTATATAACATCAATACATATTCAATGCTATCAATGCTTATGATAACAATTAAACATTGAAAAAAATAACATAAGAGGTAAATAAAATATACATACAGGGATCCCTCACTTTCCGTGGTTAATTGGGACCGAGATCCCCATGCGACCATCGAAATCTGTGAAGTAGGATCTCACACACACACACCCTACCGACTGATGTATACATACATGTACTATATGTGTATATAATGTCAATAAATACATATTCAACGCTATAAATGCTTATAATAACAATTAAACATTAAAAAATAACATAAGATGTAAATAAAATATAAATACACACACATACAAATGGTATTGCATGAGATGACGATATACATACACGCGCCCGCGCAGATGCACGTGCACACACTCAGATGCGTACCTCTCAACAATGTATCCATTTGTGATGGGAGATTTTGGGTTGTTTTTGGTTTTATGTTGGTTTAGAGTTGTTGTTTTTTTTTGTTTGTTTTTTTTTTTTTTTTGCATAATTGGCCTTGTTTTTGTGGCATTTTCCGTAACTTTTTCCCCTATTCTTCCTTAATTTCCTTATTTTTTAATTCGACGAATATTTATTTATTTATTTTTTAGAAACCGCGATGCACTGAAGCCGCATGAATTGAAGTGCGAAGTAGTGATGGATCCCTGTACATGTCCTCATGGTTTGCTAACTGTTTGTGCTTGGTGTACCTAAAAAAAAAAAAAAACGGTCCAGTGTTGGTTCATGGCAATGGCTCGGTAGATATTGTGGATCAGTGTGAGCCACACAACACTATTCCAGCCACGCAGCAAGATTGAACACAAGTGCATACAAATTGTGTTGCTGTTTGGCTAAAGTGGTGCTTACAGGGCAAGCGGGGCCCTAAATTAAAAGTCTCGTTGCCTTGGCAAAGTGTGCCCATACGTTTATAGGGTTGAGATTTTGAAGGAGTGCTGATAGCGGTGTGTATTTTTGGTCAAATATCAACAATCTGTCTCCAGGATTTGCACCTTTTTAAAGCAAAAAAGAGTCAATCCTACGTTGATCTGTAATAAGGTTCTGAAAGGGAACTTTAGGTCAAATTCATCTATGCTGAGATTTCTTTCGTCCTCCACTTTGAGACAGTCATGCAATACTGTACCTTGCACGCAGGTTACTCAAGGAAAGCCTGGGTGGAAACTCAAAAACGGCCATGATTGCAACACTTAGTCCAGCCACAAGTAACGTGGATGAGAGCCTGAGCACTTTGCGCTATGCTCAGCAGGCGCGTCTGATCATCAACATCGCCAAGGTCAACGAGGACACCAATGCCAAGCTGATCCGGGGTCAGTGCTTCTGTTTCCCCTGTTCGCTACATACAAGAACTGTCTACTTTCTTCTCTTGCTGCAGTTCGCAATGAGATTAATGGGTACTCTGAGAGCACAAACCTCTACCAAGCCCAGAAATTCTACATATGAACCAAATTGTCCAAAATTTGCAATATTTCATGACGCGAGTGTGACTCATTTAAAAAATTTAATCCAGATGTTCTTTAAAACCTAATGCAGTCTCCGTCTTTGGTAGAACGTATAGGAAAATCCACACACACAGTTATCTGTAGTCCTACTAACAAAAAAAATCTGTCCATGACCCTGGTTGAGGTCATTAGAGCTAGTCTCTGTTTAATAGCTTGGGACCTTCCTATTTTAATCGTCCCCCCTGCAGAGGGCAGTAAATGAGCAAGATATGTACTTGGATATACCAAATTAATCCAGTGTATTGTACGTGTTTGAAACCAGAGCTGAAAGCAGAGGTAGAGAAGCTGCGGGCCGCCCAGATGAGCTCACAGGGCATCGATCCAGAGAAAATGAAACAATTCCAACAGGAGATTTTCACCCTGAAGACCCAACTCTCTCAGCAGGAACGTGAAATGGCCGAAGTGCACAGGTAACCACAAAACACCCACGTTCCCTTCTGCAGGATTAAAGCCACGCCCTTTCATACATTGTTCTCATCTGACGTAGAACATGGAAGGAGAAACTGGAGCACGCCGAGAAAAGAAAACGTGAAGAGACCAAAGAGCTCCAGGTTGGGGTTTGCTGTTTATTCTCTGTGATTTCTTGCATCTAACGAGAGCTTTATTGTGCGATAATGCAGCATGAGAACATTATTCTCTTCCCTCACCATATATCAGCGTGTAGGCATCACATTTAAAGTGGATAACCGGCTCCCTAACCTTGTGAACCTGAACGAGGATCCTCAGCTGTCAGAGATGCTCTTATACATGATTAAGGAGGGGCAGACCAAGGTCGGAAAGCTCAAGTCTGAGTCGGCCCACGATATCCAGCTCTCAGGCGCGCTTATTGCTGATGAACATTGGTAAGCTGCCATCATAAACCAGCGGAATATCATGTCATGGTATCAGGTACCTTGAGTCCCACAAGGACGTCTCGATTTTTAGAGGTTTCACTGTTGGTTTTTGAATAAGGTAGGAAGTTGCATCTGATTCGCTGCCATGTTTGTCTGTCATCCTTTATAATTTATGACATGCTGATTCTTTTATGTAAACTGGTCTAGAAGGTAGTGTTCGCGTTTACAGTGGAAAGCAATTTCTCTTGGGAAAGATTCAACCTCACTCGGTTTATGTATCAAGGTCATATCACACAACCCAGACTGTAATACCCCACTACATTTCAGGTTCTTAATTACAGAGTGATGTCTTTTATGCATTAAAGAAACCATTCATTTATTCGTGTACTTTTTTAAAATGAATTAATTTTTTTATCAACCCTCTGTACATCTTTAAGGGAGGTTTCGAAATTTACACGATAGGGTAGTGGTTAACACGTCCGCGTCACAGGAAGTTCGAGTCCTGGGCCCGGCAAAGGCCTGTGTGGACTCTGCATGTTGACTGCAAGGGTTTGACCATCTGGGTGCCCCAGTTTCTTTCCACTGGTTTAGAGATCTGCACATTAGAAAACTGGCTGCTTCAGATTGCCGCTAGGTGTGAATGTGAATACAGGGATCCCTCACTTTCCGCGGTTAATGGGGACCGAGGACCCACCCCCCCCACCCCACAATCACCGATTTCCGCAAAGTAGGATCGTCAATAAATACATATTCAACGCTATAAATGCTTATAATAACAATTAATCATTCGAAAATAATGCCGTAGGATGTAAATAAAATATAAATACACACACAAACAGACGTGCGCGCGCACACACTCAGATGCACACCTCACATAAAAATGTAAGAATAGTACAGAGATCCCTCGCTACTTTGCGTGCCAATTCATGCGGCTTCTTTTTTTTCTTTTTTTTTTTTTTTAATATTCATCAAATTAAGAAATAAGGAAATTAAGGAAGAATAGGGGAAACTTTAAGGAAAATGCCGCAAAAACAAGGCCAATTATGCAAAAAAAAAACAAAAAACAACCCAAAATCTCCCATCAAAACTACTTGCATGTTTGTGAGGTGCGCATCTGTGTGCGCGTGCACGTCTGTATGTGTGTATTTATGTTTTATTTACATCTTTATGAATTATTTTTGAATGTTTAATTGTTATTATAAGCATTTATAGCATTGAATATGTATCTATTGAGATTATATACACATATACACGTACGTGTACATTAGTCGGGGGGGGGGGTGTGATCCTACTTCGTGGAATTCGGTGGTCGCGGTGGGACCTCGGTCCCAATACCCCGCAGAAAGTGAGGGATTCCTGTAGTTTTGTTGGGGGGAAGGGTTGTTTTTTTGTCTTTGTTTGTTTGTTTGTTGTTGTTTTTTGCATAATTGGCCTTGTTTTGCAGCATTTTCATTATTTTTTTTTTTTTTTCCCTTTCGTTCCTTTTTTTTTTTTTTTTAATTTTCGATAAATATTTTTGAAAAACCCGCAATGCACTGAAGCCGCAGAAACTGAAGCACAAAGTAGTGAGGGATCTCTTTAGTTGTGTGTGCGTGGTGGCCCTGTGATGGCCTTGCGAACTGTTCATGTGTGCCCTGCCTGTACTCTAGTAAGATATGAAGTGATTGAATAAATACCAAAAGTAAAAGTATTTTCTTTTGAACCATTGCGTTGTTCAGAGAATCTTAAAGTATTTTCTGTCGATTTCTTTTTCAGTGTTGTCTCTAATCTGAACGGTACAGTCAGTATCACCCCGATGGAAAATGCCAAAACCTTTGTGAATGGAAACCTTGTGTCTGAAACCACCGTCCTCCACCATGTAAGAAGAATGAAGCGCACCGTTAGATCATAGTTATTCGAGCTCCTGTCTAACATGGAGTTCAGTGAATGTTTTTATTTGTGTATTCTGTGAGTTTTAGGGTGACCGGGTGATTCTTGGAGGAGATCATTATTTCCGCTTCAACCACCCGACCGAAGTGCAGTGTGGAAAGCGAGTGTCCTGCTGGAACAGTGGAGATGGTCAGAAGGACTTTGAGTTTGCCAAGAATGAGCTGCTATCAGCTCAGAGAGCTCAGTGAGTTCGTCCGCAATGCTTCTTCCTTCCCATATACAGCTATTTCCTGTTCGACCGTAATTCTCACTTCGTTCCATTATGTACGATGTTTTTAGATTATGTGTACCTTTCCTAACAACACAGATTTTAGAGCAGGGGTGTCAAACTCGTGCCACAAAGGGCCATGTGGCTGCAGGTTTTTGTTTTAACCAAGCAGCAGCACACCTGACTTGGCTCATTCAAACAACTGATAAGAGTCTTCAGGCAGTTGATTGGTCAATTTGTGTGCTCTGTCCAGAGACTGACCAATCAAATGCCTGAAGACTCTTCTCAGTTGTTTGAATGAGTCAAGTCAGGTGTGCTGATGCTAGGTTGAAACAAAAGCCTGCAGCCACATGGCCCGTTGTGGCACGAGTTTGACACCCCTGTTTTAGAGCGTTTGATCAGCACCTGTATATAAAGAGTTCTTATGACTTTTTTTTTTTTTTTTTTTTTTTTTGAAGTGAGCAGATCAGAAATTATAGAAATACAATTTGTTTATCCAATGTTTTTATGAAATTTGGAGCTAAATGACATGATCTCCATATTTGGTTGATGGGTTCCCCTCAGAGTGGTCTCGGTTCGGATTGTATATGGATGACCTTGAGTTTGCTTCAAGGTCACTTTTTTAATGTATTCAGCTTGTCAAGGCTTGTTAGTGTGATAACAATTAACAAAAAATTAAAGAAATAAACTAAATAAATAAACAAGAAACAATAACAAAGCAATAAACAAACAAACAAACAAAAAAAATCAATTGATAAAAAAATGGTCGCCACATGAGGTGTCTGGGTTCCCTTCAGGAGCGAATAGTGCCGAATTAATATGGATCACCTTGAGCTTATTTCAAGGATACAGAACCTTTTCTATATTTGGGTTGTAAACGCTTGTCAGTATAATAACTTTGAAAGGAAATGAAATTGGATAATCTGTTCACCAGCAGTATAAATGGGTACCACTAAAAATACTGGGAGGGTCACCTGCGATGAACTAACTTCCCATTACGTACCGGCAGTGATGCACGATACATTCAGGAATTGTGACACAACTAAGCCTAATGGCTGAAAATAGTCCAACTTCACCCTGTAAATGCAGCCCTTGCAACCAAATACTGCTGAATCATCATCATCATCATATCTTATTCCCGTAGGGTAGTGTAGCAATTGTCTCTTTCGGAGAAGATTAACCGGGACTCAGGAACGTTTGCTACTTGTCCCCCAGAAACACGCTGACGGCTTTGCAGCCAAACACGTGGTATTGTTTATAATTACTTTGTTTTAATTCATTTAAAATTCATAAAGAGAACCTACACTTATATGATAATGCATACATTCCTGTCTAAAATCAGCTACTGCATGTGTGCTCGAGACCACGCCCCAGTCACTCAAGGTAGAATAATTATCATTATCAATAATAGGATTGTTTATTCATATAATCCATTTCTTTTTCCAGTGAATGAAGAGTACAATACTTTGAAAAAGATTACAATTATTACTCATTACAATACTCTGAATTTTCCAAAATGATTATGTATTAGACTTTTCCAATACACGGGCAGTGGTGGTCTAGTGGTATAAGGTGCCGGATCGCTGATCCAAAGGTTGGGGGTTTGAGTCCCAGTCTCCACAAGGTTGTCACTGTCCTCCCAGTGCAGCTAACTGGGTTATCAAAGGCCAGCCATGTCTCTCACTGTCTATGGTGTGAGGCATGTAAAAGAACCATTGCTGACTTTCGACAAGAGTAGCTGCAAAGCCGTCGGCGTGTTTCCGCCCTGCGATGGCCTGGCGAGCTGTCCAGGGTGTACTCTGCCCTCGCCCTGAGTTGGCTGGGATGGGCACCAGCCTCCCCGCGACCCAAATTAGGATGAAGCGGTTACAGAAAATGAACTGATGATGATGAACTTTTCCAACACTTTGCCATTTAACATGTTTTGACCTTCACAGCTAAAACCATGGGAGATCGCCGACAACTGATACTTTCAGTTGATTAAGCAGGTCATTTTACTTCATAACAAAAGTTTCATGCTGTTGGTTTGGTTGGTTGGAGTTCAATGGATTTTTAAAATTTGACTATTTTCTGCATTTTTGTCAAATTTCACTTGTCTTCTTCTTCTCTTTCGGCTTTTTTCCCTTTTACTCGGGAGTCGCCACAGCGAATCATCTGATTCGCACATTTGATTTGGCATAGGTTTTTAAGTCAGATGCCCTTCCTGTCACAACCCTTTTAGCAAGGGACAGAAACATGCTGACGGCTCTGCAGCTACTCTTTACGAAAGTCAGCAATGGTTCTTTTACATGCCTCTCACCATAGACAGTGAGAGACATGGCCCGCCTTTGATAACCCAGTTAGGTGCACTGGGGGGGACAGTGACAACCTTGTGGAGAATGTAAATTGCAGCTTGAGGCATTTTTGAGGGTAAATAACTTAAAAAGTGAGAAGAACAGGCCTCCATAAAAAAATTAGTGTGGATTAGTCTATCCCATTGTCTTGGAAAATAACATAATGGGGCTTTCCAGATGTCTAATTTTCAAAAATAGGGGCATCTAAAAATGCAATCTTTGCCAATTTGGTGCTAACATAATTAAAAAAAAAATGCATTTTGAAATGGCTTTTACTACAAAACCTATTACCTGAGAGGCCTGAAGCTCCTTAATGCAGAACGATGTTGTAGAAATGATTGAGAAATGGCATTAAGTGTTTGGAGACAGAAATAATTCTTGTTCCAAATGTTGTCCGAGCCAGGGGCCTGAAGAGGGGGTAAAGAACAGGCCTCTATCTCGGAAACCATTCAGGATAATTGTATGAAATTTGGACTGGTGATTTGTAATAGTTAAGCCAACAAATAGAGCCTAAAACCATCCATTTATGATAACTTTTATTTTTTCGGTGCCAATGCCTAGTCCCATCCAGGAGGAGTTGAGCCAGGTATAAATGCCAGCTCTGATCAGCTGCTAGGCTCGGGTATAAAATGCCCAGCAGATTTACCTTCTCATATATATATATATATATATATATATATATATATATATATATATATATATATATATATATATAGAGAGAGAGAGAGAGAAAGAGAGAGAGAGAGAGAGAACCATATTCAACTTAATAAGTGCCATGCTCCAATAAGCCCACCAATGTTTTTGATATTGCGTCTATTAATCGCCCATGTATACGGGGAGCAAAATCATTTATCAAACTTAGCAATTTTATTCGATCAGTGTTTGTTACCTTAAAATGTAAAGTGAGTTTACATGGTATTTCAAGACCCCCTGCCACTGGGGAATGTCTATAACGTTCATCAGTAACAACACCTTTGATGGTTCCTTCTTGCTTTAATAAACAGGAAAATATTTTGCTGTGTTCTCTTGGTAAATGTCCAACAACCGATGAACCATTGGAAACTGCTACAGCAAAACTATGGTATGCTCTGAATGAATGGAGCGATGAGCCAAATATGTACCTATCAGAAAGTGATGACGAGGATTTTTCACCCGGTTCTTCTGATCACTAAGTTCATAAATTTAAAGACGTTCCTGGCCATGTGCTTTTGTTTATGTTCGTGTTGATTGGTTCACCATGTCATGTGCTAAAGTTGACATTCATGTTGATTGGCTCGATTTTACTTCCGGAAAAATGTTTAAAAGGAACAGCACCAGGAAGAAAAAGTAAGGGGTCTTTTTATTAGAAATTTATGCTGTTTTCTGTTTATTTTCAGCTTTCATATAAGTAGTTTGGTTGATACCGCAAAATGAATAATACAAATATCTGTAAAACTCTTTTATTGTTCTATTATTATTCATGCTTTCCACCTTGATGGTAATAAGCACTTACCGTTCCACTCCGCAGGTAACGCCCATAATAATAAGCCCCCACCCACTCCAATTTTGAAAGCCACATCGACTACAATGTATGTGTGTGTGCGTATATATACTTGTGTGTGTGTGTGTGTGTGTGTGTATATACATATATATGTATGTACACACACACACACATACATACACATACATACATATACACACACACATATACACACACATATATATATATATATATATATATATATATATATATATATATATATATATATATATATTGTGTGTGTGTGTGTACATGTACACACACACACACACACACCTAGTTACTGTATTTATTAGTCATATTTAAGTGTGTTTTGTTTTTTCCTCCTCTGTTTTTAATGATCTCTCCAGGCTAGCAGCAGAGATTGAAGATGCTCGACTGAAAGCCAGAGAGGAAATGATGCAGGGGATCCAGGTGGCCAGAGAAATGGCCCAGAAAGAGTTGTCAGACCAGAAGCTTCAGTATGAGAATCGGATCAAAGTCCTGGAGAAAGAACTTGTACGTCAAAGCTGAAAGAGCTGCTCATTGTTTAGTCTCCACTTTATTTTCTCAACTGTAAATAAGGAAGACCTGTGTGACTTTTTAGGTGGAGGAGAGCGAAAGAAAACGAGCACAGGAACTCGAGAGACTGAAGGTCACCAGCAAGGTAGAGGAACTGCGGAGTGCCAAGACGATCCTGGAACAAGAAATGAGCGTGCACAGGAAACGTTTACAGATGGAGGCCCAGGCTGCCAGACAGGTACACGGCTTTAGATCAGGTGCAACTGTGTGCCTCGGTAACCATGGCAATGGTGATGAAGTCTGAAATAGTGCAGTACTTTTAACTGAAGGTGCTACAGGTCTATACAGGGGATTCCTGCTTTATCCAGAATTTTAAAATAAAAGTTGTGGGTAGAACCGGTGTTGGAGTTCTGTCTGTTTTAAAGTGTCACCTTTATCTGCAGGCGATGGCTGATAATGACATCCGTCATGCTAAAATCCTCGAAGCTTTGGAAGCGGAGAAAAGGAAAATATCTGAAGAGCTATCTGACATTCAGAAGAAACGTGCACTAAAGCTGAGCCAGACTCCCAAGACCGGTAGGTTTAATGTCTCTCTGCAGCATTAGTGACTGGTGCCTGATACATGCAGGATATTAAAATTATGTTAGACATTATCTAATAATATTTGCTTATATATTTCCTCAATAAATAAATGACCAAGCCTAATATTGTAATCTTGTAAATTTTTTGAAGGCTTCTGTGACAGTTTGAAACTTTAGCTTATTCTTCATGGAGGGCATTTATCCACAATCACAGCATGTAATCTTCATGGCGTTGTTGCGCTGGTTGTTCTGGTCGAGGCTCAGCAACATTAATGAGGTAATAAAATAAAGCAGCTGATGATCTGAATGGATTGAATGACCAGTTATCACATCAGTGACTGTTTTCTTCCCTGATGGCTCAGATATAAAATGGGGACTCAAATGATGAAAGAATGGTTCAGGGAGCGTGAGAAACCATTTTTATGAACATATTGGCCCCCCAGAGTCCTGACAGTTTTCGGGATGTACTGGAGATGAATTTTTGGAGGGTTCAGTTTTCCCTCATCAGTTCAAAACCTCAGTGAGAAATGAACCGGAAACCAGATGGAAATAAATGTTCTGTTGCATAAATTTGTTGAAACATGACATGAAGATTACATGCTGAGATTAAGGCGAAAGGCTCTCCAATCAAATAATCTCTCTCTCTCTCTCTCTCTCTCTATATATATATATATATATATATATATATATATATATATATATATATATATGCTTCAATTCATAAAGTTTCAGTGCATCGCGGTTTTATAATAAATATTCATTGAATTAAAAATGCCGCAAAAACGAGGCCAATTATGCAACAAAAAAAAAGAAACCTAAACAAAGAAGAAAAAAAAGAACCCAAAACCTCCCATCAAAACTAGTTACATTTTTGTGAGGCATGCATTTGCGTGCGTCTGTATGTTTGTGTATTTATATTTTATTTACATCTTATGAAATAGGGGGCAGTGGTGGACTAGTGGTATAGGGCGCTGTATCGCCGATCCAAAGTTTGGGGGTTCGAGTCCCACTCTCCACAAGGTTGTCACTGTGCCTCCCAGTGCAGCTAACTAGGTTATCAAAGGCCAGCCATGTCACCCACTGTCTATGGTGTGAGGCATGTAAAAGAACCATTGCTGACTTTCGTAAAGAGTAGGCTGCAAAGCTGTCGGCGTGTTTCCGCCCTGCGATGGCCTGGCGAGCTGTCCAGGGTGTAATCTGCCCTCGCCCGAAGTTGGCTGGGATGGGCACCAGCCTCCCCGCGACCTAAATTAGGATTAAGCGGTTACAGAAAATGAACTGAATTTATGAAATATTTTTAATGTTTGTTATTATAATTATTTATAGCATTGAATAAGTATTTATTGATATATACACACAGACATGTACGTATACGTCAGGTGGGGGGGGTGGATCCGACTTCACGGAATTCAGTGGTCATGGGGGGATCTCGGTCCCAATTAACCATGGAAAGTGAGACATCCCTGAGTGTATATATATATATATATAGTGGGTGGGTGTGATTTTCTTTTTTCTTTCGCCTCCCTTTGGCCGAAGGGTGCATGTAATTCATTTATGATGATATACATTTTAATAACGTGTATTTTATTTTTCATTCTGTTCTGCAGTTCCACCGCAGTGGGACGCCATGAAATTGTCACTTATGATTGAAGAAGCAAACAAAATAAGCGTGAAACTCAGGAAACACACTGTGTTCGCCAGGTTTGTTTATTTTCACCATCTTCACTCGTAGTCTTGAATTTTTGGGTTTAATTATTTGCTGAAAACAAAGTAACTGAAATTCAAACACCTTGAATTTTCCCACATTTGCAGACACTTAGTATCTGAGATGGGGAACGATGTGGAAAACGCCGAACTGCAGATCCAAGTGCAGAACACTAAACTTGGGATTTCCACCTTTTGGAACATGGAGAAATTTCAGAGCAACTTGGCTGTCATGAGGGAGCTGGAACAGGTTTGATGTATCTTCTATTTGTCAGATTCATAGAAAGGTCAACTTCAAGGGTTTTATATATGATGTTATAGCTGAAATTATGTAATTTTTATACTGATGGGATGATCCATAGAATCAGTCGTACACTGTGTTGCTTTTTTCAGCTGTAAGGTAAAAGTAGGGCATGCACAATTTTGGTTTTCTTTTATTTCTGTGAAGCAAGGGGCATGTGTCGAAATCAGAGACCCTGCAGAGTCAATGTACTGTAACTACTTTTTTTTTCAAGGCGATGTAAATGTAGGTAAGTAATAATTCAGATTGAAGATCAATTATTTGTATTGGCCAATTTACTATTAGTTCATCTATTTTTTTGCCTTTCAGTCACTCCTTTAAATCCGCAGTGCAGACAGAGTTACAGGGATCCTTCACTTTCCGCGGTCAATTGGGACCGGGATCCCCAGAAAGAGCACCACAGATGCAGTGTTTGCTATAAGGATGTTAATAGAGAAGTACAGAGAAGGTCAGAGGGAGCTGCATTGTGCCTTTGTGGATCTGGAAAAAGCATATGATGGGGTGCCAGGAGAATAACTGTGGTATTGCATGAGGAAGTCTGGAGTGACAGAAAAGTATGTTAGAGTGGTGCAGGACATGTATAAGAGATGTAACACAGTGATGAGGTGTGCTGTCGGTGTGATAGAAGAGTTCAAGGTGGAGGTGGGACTGCATCAAGGTTCAGCTCTGAGCCCCTTCTTGTTTGCTATGGTGATGGACAGGCTGACAGACGAGGTTAGACAAGAGTCCCCATGGACCATGATGTTTGCAGGTGACATTGTGATCTGTAGTGAGAGCAGAGATCAAGTGGAGGAAAATCTAGAGAGGTGGAGGTATGTCCTGGAAAGGAGGGGAATGAAGGTTAGCCTCAGTAAGACAGAACACATGTGTATGAATGACAAGGACCCAAGAGGAGCGGTGAGGTTACAGGGAGCAGAGATAAGGAAGGTGGAGGATTTTAAGTACTTGGGCTCAACAATCCAGAGCATTGGAGAGTGTGGAAAAGAGGTGAAGAAGCGTGTGCAAGGAGGTTGGAATGGTTGGAGAAAAGTGTCCGGTGTGATGTGTGATAGGAGGGTATTGGCAAGAATGAAAGGAAAGTGTACAAGACGGTGTTGAGGCCAGCGATGACATATGATTTAGAAACAGTGGCCCTGGGGAAAAGACAGGAGGCAGAGATGAAAATGTTGAGGTTCTCTTTGGGAGTAACGAGGATGGACAGGATCAGGAATGAGCACATCAGAGGGACAGCACATGTAAGACGTTTTGGAGACAAAGACAGAGAGGCTAGATTGAGATGGTTTGGACATGTACAGAGGAGGGATCGTGAGTATATTGGTAGTAGGATGCTGAGGTTGGAACGACCAGGCAGAAGGCCTCGAGGAAGACCAAAGAGACGATTCATGGATGTGGTGAAGAAGGACATGAAGGTAGTTGTTGTAAGAGAAGAAGATGCAAAGGATAGGGTGAGATGGAGGAAGATGATTCGCTGTGGTGACCCCTGAAGGGAAAGCTGAAAGGAGAAGAAGAAGAATTGGCTTGTTTTTGTGGCATTTTCCTTCACTTTTCCCCTATTCTTTCTTAATTTCCTTATTTTTTAATTTGATGAATATTTATTTATTTATTTTTTTAAAACCCACGATGCACTGAAGCCGCATGAATTGACACGTGAAGTCGCGAGGGATCCCTGTATACTCATCACAGGCTCCGAACCTGCCTCTTACTGTGTTTACAGTATTAGCCTCGGCCCTTCGTCGATTCAAAAACTTTTTCTTCTTTATTTAAATCAATTGATTTTGTTGCTTGTAGGGGGTTTTCACCTCTATGGATGACGATGATGTGTTTTATGATCCCAACGATCACTGGGAACCTGATCTATCGTCAGCATCTACAGAGTCGACGTTTTCTCGTAGAAGGTCATTTGTGCTCTTTTCAGTATTCTGTAATGTATTCTTTGAACCCCTCCCCCCATTCATTCCTCCATTTTGTGTGTGTGTGTGTGTGTGTGTGTGTGTGTGTGGATGTGTGTTTCATTCACTTTCTGAACCGCTTAATCCTAATTATTATTGATGCAAGGCTGGCGCCCATCTCAGCCAAATCTGCGTGGGGGCGAGGTACACCCAGGACAGCTCGCCAGGCCATCGCAGGGCCAACATTCCGTGTGTGTCTGTGTGTGATTTACCTGTCGTGTATTTTGTGGTTTAGAAAGGCACATTTACTCAATGTATTTTTTTTCTCTGAAATCCTCTGGCATGCAGTGTGAGCTTTCTCCCATAAAACATTCATTCATTCATTTTCTGAACCGCTTAATCCTAGTCAGGGTCATGGGGATGCTGGTGCCCATCTCATAGATAGATTTTACATGGCCGGCCTTTGATAACACAGTTACTGCACTGGGGGGACAGCAGTGACAACCTGTTGACAATGGGACTTGAACCCTCTCCAACTTTCGGATTGTTATTTCAGCACCTTACCGCTTGGCCACCACTGCACTTCCTATGGTAAGGTAAAGTCTGTTGGGTTTTTACACCTGAGCCTCATGGCTCATCAGGCCGGTGCTTATCCCCGGTTTCCATAGTGAAAAGCGACCAGGAGTTCAACTCCCCCTGGATGGGACGCTAGTCCATCGCAGGTTACCTTCCCAGTATATTTTTACTGGTACCCATTTCTACTGCTGGGTGAACAGAGGCACACTTGTGGTTGAGACTTTGCCCAGGGGTCATAGCACAGTGAGGGTCTCAGTGGGATTCGAACTCACAACCTCCGGATCATGAGCACAGCACCCTAACCTCTACGCCACCGGCCCCACACACACTTCCTATCAACAATGTAAATAAATGCATGAGGGTTTTTTTTGTTTTTTTTTTGTTTTCCCGGCAGCAGTTTGTTGGCTCAGTCTTTGATTTTCCTTAATGTACCCGTATAACAAAAGAGATAAATTTGATTTAAAAATATCCTAATTTGAATTAGTCATGGAAAATTTTGAAACTATATGAATCAAATAATAAAATGAATTATTATAAACAAATGATTATGTCCAGATAGATATATAGATAGATAGAGATCTTTGTCAACTGCTGTGTGAACAATGAAAATCAGTTTAGCAGTAATTTTAAAAAATCCACAAAAGACAACAAAGGAACTACACTAACACAAACACACACGTATAGTTTTTAACAATTAAACATTCAAAAATAATGCATAAGATGTAAATAAAATATAAATACACACATAAACGGATATGCACACACATGCGTACCTCACAAAGATATACTGTAAGTACTACAGTGGTACCTCACCTTATAAAATTAATCTGTTCCAGAGCCTTTTTCTTAACCTGGATTTTTCGTACATTGAGCCGCATTTTACATGTAAAACCAGTGATTCATTCCAAGGCCCCCAATACTACCCCTAAACCCTTTAAAAATTATAAAAGCATACCTTTAAAGACCTCCTTCTGCTTCAATATCGTACCGATGGTTGACAGGTTTGGCCATATTCCTTTGCGATATCATGAGCCCGCTTCCTCTTTTCACTCGCACTGGAAATCACACACGCGCGCGTCAAAAAACAGTAACTCTGTCCTTTACTCGAAAAGCATTATGGGAGATGCAGCTCCATAATAGCCAATTGGAGGGAGCTGCGTCATCCCTCCTCGCCAATAGGAGGCCAGCAGGGCGGGATGCTGGAATTGGGATGTTTGTTTTTTTATTTATTTATTTGTTTATTTGCATAATTGGCCTTGTTTTTGTGGCATTTTGACCTTTTCCCCTTCTCTTCCTTAATTTCATTATTTTTTATTTCTATGAATATTTAAAAAAAAAACAAAAAAAAAAACACGATGCACTGAAGCCGCATAAATTGAAGAGCGAGGGATCCCTGTGTGTGTGTGTGTGTGTGTGTGTGTGTGTGTGTGTGTATGTATGTATGGATAGATGTATGTATGTGTGTGTGTGTGGATGGATGGATGGATGGATTGCTTGATTGATTGATTGTACCTAGACTTACGAATTTTCCATGATACAAGCTTCAATACCACCAAAAATCTGCCCCAACCAACGAGCAAATTTTTTGCTTACGAGCTCTGGGGAAATGGCTTGTCAGGGTTGGTCAGCCTGGTATGACTTCTGCGCGTATTCTTCTGTGCTCCGAGAGCATCTTGTGCAGTGCTTCTCAATTATTTTCTGTCATGCCCCCTATAGGAAGGGAAAAAAACTTTTTACAATGTTACGTTTATAATAATTGATTTAGGGGTGTTTTATGAGATACGGTAATGGTATTTATGGATGTATAGTACAGTATGAGCGTCATACGTCACTGTAACAACTTACGTTCAGCCGTCCGGAACCAATTAAAAACGTAAGTCGGGGAGCATCTGTGTGTATGTGTGTGTATGTATATATATATATATATATATATATATATATATATATATATATATATATATATATACTAGTCCTTCTCAAAAAATTAGCATATTGTGATAACGTTCATTATTTTGTGTAATGTACTGATAAAAATTAAACTTTCATAAATTTTAGATTCATTGCAAACCAACTGAAATATTTCAGGTCTTTTATTGTTTTATTACTGCTCATTAAAACCCCAAATTCCTATCTCACAAAATTAGCATATCATGAAAAGGTACTCTAGACGAGCTATTAACCTAATCATCTGAATCAACCAATTAACTCTAAACACCTGCAAAAGATTCCTGAGGTTTTTAAAAACTCCCAGCCTGGTTCATTACTCAAAACCGCAATCATGGGTAAGACTGCCGACCTGACTGCTGTTCAGAAGGCCATCATTGACACCCTCAAGCAAGAGGGTAAGACACAGAAAGAAATCTCTGAGCGAATAGGCTGTTCCCAGAGTGCTCTATCAAGGCACCTCAATGGGACGTCTGTGGGAAGGAAAAAGTGTGGCAGAAAACGCTGCACAACCAGAAGAGGTGACCGGACCCTGAGGAAGATTGTGGAGAAGGGCCGAATCCAGACCTTGGGGGACTTGTGGAAGCAGTGGACTGGGCTACAGGTGCCGCATTCCCCAGGTCAAGCCACTTTTGAACCAGAAACAGCGGCAGAAGCGCCTGACCTGGGCTACAGAGAAGCAGCACTGGATTGTTGCTCAGTGGTCCAAAGTACTTTTTTCGGATGAAAGCAAATTTTGCATGTCATTCAGAAATCAAGGTGCCAGAGTCTGGAGGAAGACTGGGGAGAAGGAAATGTCAAAATGTCTGAAGTCCAGTGTCAAGTAGCCACAGTCAGTGATGGTCTGGGGTGCCATGTCAGCTGCTGGTGTTGGTCCACTGTGTTTTATCAAGGGCAGGGTCAATCAGGGTCAATCATCTGCTGAAAAGCTTTATGGAGATGAAGATTTCATTTTTCAGCACGACCTGGCACCTGCTCACAGTGCCAAAACCACTGCTAAATGGTTTACTGACCATGGTATTACTGTGCTCAATTGGCCTACCAACTCTCCTGACCTGAACCCCATAGAGAATCTGTGGGATATTGTGAAGAGGAAGTTGAGAGACACCAGACCCAGCACTGTGGATGAGCTTAAGGCCGCTATCGAAGCATCCTGGGCCTCCGTAACACCTCAGCAGTGCCACAGGCTGATTGCCTCCATGCCACGCCGCATTGAAGCAGTCATTTCTGAAAAAGGATTCCCGACCAAGTATTGAGCGCAGAACTGAACATAATTATTTGAAGGTTGACTTTTTTGTATTAAAAACACTTTTTTTTTTTATTGGTCGGATGCTAATATGCTATATTTTGAGATAGGAATTTTGGGTTTTCATGAGCTGTATGCCAAAATCATCAGTATTAAAACAATAAAAGACCGGAAATATTTCAATTGGTGTGCAATGAATCTAAAATATATGAAAGTTTAATTTTTATCAGGACATTACAGAAAATAATGAACTTTCTCTCAAGATGCTAATTTTTTGAGAAGGACGAGTGTGTGTGTGTGTGTGTGTGTGTGTGTGTATATATATATATATATATATATATATATATATATATATATATATATATATAACCTCTTCTTACGAAAAGCACCAAACGCGCCATTCTGGCTGTCTCCCAACATCCCGCCCTGCTGACCTCCCATCGGCCAAGAGGGAGCTGAACTGTACCCATTCCTGTACCCATACTTCCTATTTGTCACACGCGTGAAGGAGAGTTGACCAGGACTGTTGGCTTGTGAGTGTTTTTGAGAGTGATCATTGCAGCGTTATATTTCGTTATCCATCGTGTACTCCAAGAAAGTCATTCCCGGTGACACCGAACAGAAGGACCAGAAGGATTATCAATCCAAGTGAAGCAGGAGATAATAAAAAAAATACGAAAGTGGGATGCAGTTGAGCGAAATCGCAAAGGAGTATGGTCGAAACACCTTTACAAATGGGACGATATTGAAGCAGAAGGAGGCATTTAAAGCAGAGATACAGTGACGGGGTAAAGGAGAGATGTACAGTTGGTTCGTGAGTTTCGTGAGGTTTTTTGTACTCATTAAAGCTTATTTGAGGAGGTCCGGATGAGCCGCGGACCGTATCAAACGCTCCACATTCGGTATTTTTGTGCACGGAAGTGGGCGGCGCCACAAATGTTCCACGCACAGAATGCTCTGTGGGACAAGACCTCCAATCTCTCGAGGAAGCAAGTTAATATTGAATCTGGACCTCAGATCTTTCAAACAAGTAATTCAGCTTTAAATACAACATCCCGTCTCAAATGCTCCGTCGGCTGAGCGCGCCACTCAAAGAGAGACAGAGAGAGAGGTGTGTGTGCGTGTGCGTGCGTGTGTGTGCGTGTGTATGCGTGTGTGTGCGTGTGAGAGAGAGAGAGAGAGAGACAGTGGTGTGTGTGTGTGTGTGTGAGAGAGAGAGAGTGTGTGTATGTGCATTTATAAAAAAAATGTTTAATAATGGTTTAATATGTTAATAAAATGTTTAAATGGTTTAATAAATATTTTTCTTTTACTTTTAACACGCATTCATACATATTTCATACAAAATTGGTATACTTTTATCATTTTTAAAGGGTTTATGGTAGGGGTGTCATTGAAAACCTATTATTTGTATCGATATGTTGATAAAAAAAATTCCGATGCATCGATACATTGGAATATTGCTGTACTGTTCCATAAATGCATTCAATAGAACAGACTAAGATGTATTACAGTAGTTTGTATAATGCATTGAATACAGTGAGTCGTCGACTCACAGTGAGTCACCGCAAAAGTGGTGAAGCATGATTGATGGCAGTGCAGTGCGAGTGTTGTGTACGACGGTTGTTTGTGCGACCGGCAGCGCCAGCATTTTAAAAGGCCAAGCAGGACATGATGCAGATTCACTTTCTAACTGCTCAGAGTAAATTTATTAATCTGCTTTCAATGCCACATCACTGTGGCGCGAAGCTGAGAGCCAATCCCTTCTGTGTGGGCGGGTCCGATACCTTGAAGCTCTAATTTTATTGGACTCGCACGCTGCAGTATTTATGTGACAGGAAGCGCGTCCCAAGTTTTGGCAATCAGCTGGTCTGCGGGTTGAAGTTTTTCCATGTCCGTCCATTTGTGTTTGCTTGTCAGCTGTGCTTGGCTTCGTGGAAATGAGCCGATCAAAACGAGGGAAATTTATCTCTTTATTCAAACAACACTCGCAGTCTGTGGCTGTTGTTATAATCCAATAAAATTGGAGTTTGAAGCTATCAGACCCGCCCACACAGTGGAGAACAGAAAGGATTGGCTATCTGCTGCGTTTCACAGTGATGTGGATTCGAAAATAGATGTATAGATTCAGAAGATACACATATCTGCATTATCCGGTGATAAGTGTCTCTTCTTGTTCAAAATGTGCCGTGCTGTTGAGAGAATGCGCTCTGACGGCACACTAGAAGCAGGGACATACCATTTACCATACGGAGAGGCGGGACGTACCATTTACCATATAGAGAGGCGTACCATTTACCATACAGAGAGGCGGGACATACCATTTACCATACAGAGAGGCGGGACATACCATTTACCATACAGAGAGGCGGGACATACCATTTACCATACAGAGAGGCGGGACGTACCATTTACCATACAGAGAGGCGGGACGTACCATTTACCATACAGAGAGGTGGGAGGTACCATTTACTCGGGGTGTCATTGAAATGGCATTTACTACAGATGCTGTCATGAACACAGGAAGCTATAACGTTAGAAGTATCGATACCCCTTTTATAGGTATCGATTATAGATCGACATAATTATATCAGCGATATTCCGATTGTCAATGACATCCCTAGTTTATGGGGTAGTCTTGGGAGCCTTGGAACGAATCACGCGTTTTAGATGTAAAATGCGCCTCTACTTACGAAAACTCCAGGTTCCGAAAAAGGCTCTGGAACGGATTAATTTCGTAAGTAGAGGGCTGACTGTGTGTGTGTGTGTGTGTGTGTGTGTATATATATATATATACTTACAAATGGATGGATGCTTTCCTTTGCCAGTTCTGTGCTCTTCATGGACGGGCAGTAATTTGTTTTTCTCCAGTAAACTTTTTCAGGAAATTGTTAATGAATGTCACAACTATGGTTACTAACATTAAGTTTTTCTTATTTCTGGATAAATTTATTTAGGAGCAGGAGTTTACTGAAGAGCAGGCGCATCTCTGGGAGGCTGTATGAGATCCGTGGGCACCCCACTCAGAGCTTAAACTGCACCTCCTTACAACCCACAGGTAGGAACGCTTGAATATTTTTGATCAACTTTATTTTTTTTGTTCTGAAATTACTTTAATTCCATAATCGTGGTTGATTTACTGCAGATGTACTTGTATCCCTCTATATAACAATTGCCGTGTTTTCTGGGCCATAAGGTGCACTTAAACTTCTTTGACATCATCAGAAATTGACAGTGCGCTTTATAATCTGGTGCACCTTATGTATATTGACGAAGGTGTGGTGTGTTTAGAACCCCAATATGGCACCCGTTAAGAGACATGCAAAAAAAGTAATTGTGCATCAAAAATTTGATCGTGTTTATTTTAGTGTAGCTACAATATGTAGATCAGTGGTCCCCAAACTACGGCTTGCGGGCCGGGCCGGATACTCCACATTTGGCCCGGCCCCCTTAACAATACAAGAGATGCATTATGATATTTTTTTTTAGTGTGGCCACATGATCAAGACTAATACACACCTAGAACATGACACCCTTAAGCCACCCTTCTGTTGTCTGTTGCCCCATCTGGAACCCCCCATCCCCAAAAAAAACCCCCAGAAAAACAAAAATCCGACAATCTCCCCCTGTCAAATAGAATGGAATAATGGTGAAAAGGTTATTGAAGAGAAAAATTGATTCAGAATGCAGGGTATTTAACCTGCAGTGGACAGTTATTTGTTTTGTTCAATGCAAAGAAAAGGTTGTTTGTATCATCTGTTAAGAGGCGGTGGTGATATTCAAAGAATATAACCTGTATCGACATTCTGAATCCCGTCACAAAGACGAGGATGATCGCCTGCAAGGCCAAATGCGAGTAGACAAACTCTCAAAGCTAAAAAGTGGACTGTTAGCTCTGGAGAACACATTTGTACACCAGGCTCGGCTGAACCAGTAATCTGTTCGGGCAGCTTTCGGGTTGCTCAACTGATAGCAAGCAGTGTTTTTATTTTATCATTTATTTCCTGACTTTTTTCTGTGAAGGTCCTGGAAAGGGTTTCTAATATTTGGTTTGCGTGGCTTACTGGAAAATAATAAATGTTTATGTTTAGGCATCCCTGTGATCTTTATACTTTTTCTGTTACAAACTGACCTCAGCCCCCATCAGAGAAGGGAAAGGTTATGTGGTCCCTGCAGGAAAAGGTTCGGGGACCCCTGGTGTAGATCATCAACATTCAACTTCTTTTTCTTTCTTTTCTAGGACTGATCAGCCTCAGCAAACCCCCTTGTTTTCACCCTTCCAGCACCTCACAATCGGCTTTACCCAGCATCTGCAAAGATGTGATCTCTGCCACGATTTCTCATTTACGTACCAGTTCATCAGTAGAAGAGAGTGAAAGCCTGGCAGACAAACTCATCCTAGATCTTCTGTCCATTTATAATGCTGCAAAATCCCTCGCAGGCTTGTACACACAGCTGGATGACAACAGCCAGGAAAACTGTGAGCTTCTCTTAATTTAAACAGCCGTACATCATCGGTTGTGTTTTCCCTTCATGCTTAACCGCAATCGTTTATCAGTGTCAAATGTATATGAACACTCAGGACTGTAACCATGTTGTTACGTTATGCTGTTATGCCAACACTGTTCAGATATGGTGTGTGTGTGTGTGTGTGTGTGTGTGTGTGTGTGTGTGTGTGTGTGTGTGTGTGCAGTGTTTGCCTGCAGCACTGAAGCACAGACCCATCTTGTGAGAGCAACCTCAGCTATCGAGAGAGCCACATTCGTCACCATGTACTGGGTCTCCAATGTCGACTCCAGTACTCATTCAGTCTCCCAAACTATAGAGGAGCTCAAGACTGAAGTAAAGAATACAGGAGGATATTTTCAGCTCCTTATTCAGGTACATGAAAAGTGTTGGGCACCTGAAAAATCACATGACTAGTATAAATATTACTGTGTAAATATTATGACATTTATGATTATTTATGCACACAGCATAAACAAAACCATAAGCTTCTATTAAAGCTTTTTGTTTTCACGACACAGCAGGTGCTAGAAAATGGAAGAATATTGAAAATAGATCATTTCTTTTATTATAATTCTTCAAAATAATGTATTCAGTCTTTATAAGTGTTATAATTTGATATTTTAATGATTGGAATAAAAATACACAAAAACACAAGTGGTAAAGAATAAATGATGGTCCAGTGGAATCCCTGTCGTCATTCAGGAGTAGCAATGAATGAATCTTCTTGTGATAATGCTGGCCGATTGTAATTTAAGCTGTGGTTGAGTTGAGGACCAGAGGATGCCAGATTTTCAGTACTGACTGTAACCAACAGGAACCAGAAACACACACACACACACACACATACACAAAAAAGGGGAACCAGATGCCAGGTAGAGATTATAAATCAATCGGGTATACTGCAGTAGAAGAATAAATATTTAGTATGTGCGTGTAGGAGTCCTCTCATGCACGAAGTACACATCAGGAAAATCCTAAACCATTACATGAGCCAGGGTGCTGGCATTTATGCACCGCCATGGTGATAGAGGAGACACTGAAAAGCTTGGCTTTTCTGTCTTCTTGATCTAAATCAGTGTTCAGGCCCACAGATATCATCCACATTTTTTTTGCTCAAACAATCTTATCTGTGTGAACTTTGAGCTCAGGTTGTCTTGTGACACATTACAACAGAAGAAATGAGGACTGTGGTCTTATTCATCAGTAACTCAATGGTCGGAGCTGTTGCTAATTATTGCTAATTAAAACTATACAATTCCATGATTTTCATACTGTTGCTTGCTGATGTGTCATTTCTAACATTGTTTTGGTTTACGTCTTATTTATCTGATGGCTATATTGTACTAATATAACAAAATAAAATTTGGTTTTCCACAAGGTTCGGTTTTAGGTCCTCTACGTTTTTTATTTGTGCATGCATAATTCGGATAATAACATTAGTAAACCTGCATAGTGGAAACTGCTACAAGGGTGGTAATGGCACTCTGCTGCTCACTGTACCATACCATACCATACCACCCAAACTTACTTTGTACATCATAGTGGTTTGTTGTTTCTTATTCCAAACATGTTGCATGATCAGTGTCCCAGACCGACAGACAAGTAAATACTTTTTTAATCCCAGAGGGGAAATTCACATTTCTATGATGGTCTGCCGAGGTGTTCTGGGTGTACTTTGCTATGTGTCGCCTACCTCCCTGCAACCCTAGTAAGATTAATTAGCTTTGCAAATACATGAGAGAGAGTGTCTGTGTGGATTGTTGGAGTCTGCCCACTCAATACTGTTTTCAGTGCAAATCCTGTTGGTTATCGCTCAGTCCTGTCACTGGTGCATTCATCTACAGTCTGAATTACAACAAATCGGCAAACCTGGTTCTACACCAACATTTCCAAAAATGTTGGAACACTCTGGCTGGATGCCCATCATGTTCAGGCCTTCACGCAACAGTGAATTAAAATCAGGCATGATTCTCTCGTTTAAATCGCTGCATGAACTCAGGAATACTTCCAGAATTCATTGTCTATGAACAAACAGGTGCACGTCCACAGCATTCTGACTTGAGCTTCATACACACATTATTTTAATAGTACAGTAATGCCAAAAGTAAATTGAAGATTGCTTTTCAAAAGTGTTTCACCTGTCCACTGCTATAGCTCCCTTCACTCTTCCAACAACTCGCGCGGGTTTTTTTTTTTGGTTTGGATTTTTTTTTTGGCTGTGCAGATTGGAATTTTTGCTCACACCTGTACATCAGATTTTTTTTTCCTCTTTGACACTTGGTGTCGATTTTACCTCGGTGTCAATTCTCTTTCTTCAGGGATGTGAATCTGAAATCTCCTCAATGGTGACTGAGGCCCAGAGGAAGATGAGTAGGAGTGCAGACGCAGCTCTGAGTACCACTGCTCACCTGGCAGCAGTAACTGGCACACAGCTTCTCCTGACTGAATATGGATCAGACAATGTAGGCAAAGTGAGGTTCCATTTGTGTCTGCTTTATATTTAAACAATGTTTTCAAATACCATGTTATAGCCGTGTAAAGAATTGGATTGTATGTGTGTGTTCTCCGTCCCTGTGTCTGCACAGGGGCCAGTTGGAATGTGTCTGCGGGAAGGAATGTGCCGAGGTCTGAGAGCTCTTCTGGACCAGGCGCTGCTCATCAGTCGAGAGATGATCAGACATGCTCAGTTAGTGCAACCCAGGAGTCAGGTTGTGGGGAGTTTTTGTTTTTCTCCTTATAGTTCATTTGTTCCTTTGTTATACTCAGGGTGTATCTCATTTTTCATCTTAATACCATTTTATCTTCTAGATTTTACAACTTCTGAAAGTGAAAATGCTGAAGGTGGCAAATGCTTTGCAAAGCTACATTCAGTGCAGCATGCTGGTACGTATTAATGAATATTTGATGCTGAAAACCGCAAAATGGCATAAAATAACATAAAAATCTGACTTTATCTGACAATTTTGCTGAAATCCGGCAAAAGTCGGAAATTCCGACTCGTTACAGACACTGGTTATACGCTGCTGGCAGAAAATCTTTATAATGTCTCTGAAACTTCAAGTACTAATGGTGTATCTGTGTTTGTTCCTGATTCAGGAGAAAATTGACCCTGCGGAGGATGATCCAGAAGGAGCCGATGCTGTGCACATGGATCGTTTGAGAAATACAGCATCCAAGTTCTTTCAGTTGAACCACGCTGTCCAGCAGCTTCACTCCTCTTTGTCTCACGCTCTCAGAGGTACGTGTTCCTGCTCCTGCCAGTTAGTATTATTTAGATGATAAAAGATTTATAATGAATCACGTGTGCGTGTGGATTGTTCCACAGGTAGAGGCAGTGATGTTGGGCTCCGGTCATTCAGAGATAAAATCCAATCTCTGACTGGAACCGTTAGTGCTCTTGTGCATGGATTACCAAAACAGACGGACGTTTGCGCCGGCGATACTCTTCAACTGCCATGTTTAAAGGGCGTCATGGATGCACGAGATGATCTGCACTCTGCATTATGCTCTCTCATGGAACTGTTTAATGAGGACAGCGAAGGAGACGTGGAATCCAAGATCTTAGTGAAGGATGAAGTCCAGGAAGCTGTTCAACAGCCAAGAAACAGAACTGTTCTGAAAATGGTGTATTCGGTGTCCTCGGGTGTCAGCGCCTGCCCCAGAGACATTCGCTGGGTTTGAGACCGAGGAGAAATGACCTTCGTGTTTGTGTAAACACCAAGAAGAAATGTCCAATATACACCTTTCCCCTGAAGTGGTACTATAATATTAAATGCACATCTCCAGATGTGTACAGATCTCTCGTGTCTACTTGTTTGTTATAATATAATATGGATAGTGGTGAGAGATTTGTATATTATTAAGTGCATAGTAAAAATGACTTTATCCTTTCATTTTCTGAACCGCTTAATCCTAATTAGAGTTGCGGGGAGGCTGGCGCCCGTCTCGACCGACTCTGGGCAAAGGCAGAGTACACCCTGTATGGCTCGCCAGGCCATCGCAAGGCAGAAACATGCTGATGGCTATGCAGCTGCTCCTGATGAGTCAGCAATGGTTCTTTTACTTGAACCTCAGTAAATTGACAGTGAGAGACACAGTCTGCCTTTGATAACCCAGTTACCTGCACTGGGGGGGACAGTGACGACTCCCAACTTTAGTATCAGTAATCCATACCACCATTCCACCACTGCCTTCTTTTTACTTTTTATTTTATTTTCATTTCTGTAGCTCACTCATTACATTTGTATGTACTGTATTTTTGCAGCTTTGCACAACAGTTACACAAGTCTTCTTATAGGCTTCTCCCTTCACACGGACCTCGAACAATAGCATTATCCTTAGAATCATGTAACTCCATTAGCTGTGTGGTATTTTTCATAATAAACACTGAAGACGTCTGGTCATTGGTCAGGAACTTCTCTGTGTGATCTGGCTTTAGCTTTTCCGTTTCCGTTTATGAAATCAGCTGTGAAGGTCATTCACCGTTAATACTTTATAAATCTGCTCAAGTTTATTTCAAAACTAGAAATGCATTCTTGTCACAGAACACTAAGCATATCCCCGCATCGTCGGCATCACAAGTATCGTTATGTTTAAGCGTTTGGATCCTAGTGACATGAAACTAGGTAAAAATGAGATCCATGGGAATATCTGGTGTAAATAACAAACAATCCTCTGCTAAAATTTACATGGCTGATGTTTTACAGGACCACATGCATTCTTTTTATGACTCTGCGACCTTGAAACTAGATCAAGGTCACCCTGTTTCAACAGGCTCGATCATGGTACTGAGCATAACAGGTATGATTTAAACAAACCACCTGACTGCACCTGTTAGAGAGGTTAGTGTTTGAATTGAGCTCTTGACTAGAGTGGAGTGAAACATATAGTTTTTCACAATCAATTCAGCAGAGTGTAGAAAAGCCGTAACAACACCAGTTATAAACATATGCAAAATATTAAAAATCTGTAAAAAATTTCTAGGTTCCCCCAACTCACTCGAAATAAGGTATGTCGAGTCGATTTTGAGAGAACGCAAGCACTCTATTGCCGACAAAGGGAATAACTCTAAATAATTAGAACATTCACAGTTCACAGATTTGGTATGACTGGAGAGGTCAGGACTCGGTAGTTTAGTAGAGGAGACTATCGCCAGGTGGCGACAGCATATGGCACATCCGACAGACGCCCATGCCACACACAAGCTGTGGAGAGGCATCAAGGTGGTGACTGAGGCATGACAGTCTATATGTGGCAATAATCGACGAGATGGCTTCATCTGTACAAGACTGGAGTCGAGGGCAAAAAATGCGAGTTTTCGAGACAAAACGAGACTTCAATATGTGAGTTATATCGACTCATCTGAATATGTGTGGGGGTTTTTTTGAGACAATATATGTTAAAACTGTGCCAAACTGCCTAAAATATGTTTTTGATAATATATAAACAAATTGGATCACTATATCGGAATTAAACATTTTCAGTAAAAAATGCCCAAATATGGTAATTTTCATCGCTCTTGGGGGAGCCCAAGATATCAACTTATCAAGATGAACTTTTAAAATCTTTTAAATTACATCTCTCCACATCTTTTTATTGCTATTCCAAGTAAAAATAATCAAAAATTAAATTTTTCACAATTTTCACTCCACCCTACTCTTGACCTTAAAGAATAGGTTATGGTGTTGACCTTCAGTTTCAGTGCTTTACTCTGATAGGGCAGTTTCAGTATTCTGATAGCACAATAGACTATTGAACTTCTTTCTTTTCCTGCACTGCTAATGTTAATAACAGGCTGCGGCTGGGGACAACCCCTGAAAACATGGCATCCCTCATAATTTGCAGGGATACAATAATTACTTTTTTTACAGATTTTCGAACTTGGACATGCTCTTTTGGACTTGTAACTCAGACAACGTCCAGTGTGACTGCAGGACAAAGGGAGTGTTTCTGCTACTCATACTTAATGTTATATATTCCCCACTGACTGGTTACATTTTGATCTTACAGTTTTTAATCGTACAATTTTTTTTTTTTGTCAGATTGTTTACAAACAAAATCCTGACCACACAACCATCCAGTCCATGACTTTCAATATGCATTACCCTCCCTGATTCTCAGAGATAATTCAATAATGAAAAGTCAATCCCAAAGGTGAAAGTCATAGAGCAAGGTCATCGTTTTAAAAGTTTTGAAGATGGAGTACTTATAACTTTTTGAAATGATTCCCATGCAAACCCAGCCATCTTGAAAATCCTTCGAATGTTTGTGTTTTCATGCTAATTTGGTCTCATCCATGAAATAAAGAATACATTTGTAAAATAAGCTTAAGGCAAAGTCCGTGAGCTTTTTACACCCAAGCCATAGCGGCTCATCAGGCTGGTGCTTATCCCTGGTTTCTGTACCGTGAAGCAACTAGGAGTTCAACTCCTCCTGGATGGGACGCTCGTCCATCGCAGGTTACCTTCCCAGTATATTTTTACTGGTACCCATTTATACTGCTGGGTGAACAGAGGCACACTTGCGGTTAAGACCTGCCCAGGGGTCTTAACACAATGAGGGTCTCAGCTGGATTTGAACTCACGACCTCCCGATCACAAGCGCAGCACCGTAACCACTACACCACCGGCCCCACTGTAAAACAAGCTTATGGGTAATTAAATCAAGACCCTATATACAGCTGACTTGGTTCTTTTACATGTATCTCATCACAGACAGCGAGAGAAATGGCCGGTCTTTGATAACCCAGTTAGCTACAGTGGGGGGGACAGCAGCGATAACCCATGCAGAGCTTTACTATTAGATTTAATATTATTATTATAAGAATTATTATTTATTCGTTCCTTTATTTTCTAAGTTACATAATCATAATTAAGGTCATGACAAATATCATAAACCCTAATAAATTGAGATGACTTAAGAACGCTCATCACTATAGAACACGGCTGGCTCAGTAGCGCAGTGGTTAGCATGTCCGTCTTGGGTACTATGGTTTCCTCCTACATTTCATGGACAAGACATGGACGTCGGGAATCAATACAGTGATCCTTTGTGGTGATTAAATTTGCTTATTGATGGAGACTTGACATATGAAATATGGACAATGACTGTTTCAATGTGCCTTGAGCTCTACATTCATTCATTTTCTGAACCGCTTAATCCTTATTACGAGACTATTGCTGGAATTAAAATGGACTGTTTGCATCAACTGCAACTTTGAAGATGGGATTTTTTTTTATTATTGCGAAACAAACAACAAATAGGTCAAAAGAACAAAACTTCGGCATGCATAACTATTCACCCTTAACTCAGTACTTTTTGGAGACATCTTTTGTGGCAATTACAGCTGCAGGTCAGGTCACTTTAGATGAGTTTCTGTGAGTCTGCCACATCTTGCCACTGGGATGTTCCTTCACCAGTTCCTTCATGTTAGATGGTTTCCGCTTATGAACAGCATTTAAATGCTTCCCCTTAAACCTGTCTAATGTTGCTTTAGCAGTATGCCTCAGATCATTGTTCTGCTGAAAGATGAACCTCTGTCCAAGTCTCAAATCACAAGCAGACTGAAACAGATTTTGCTCAAGAATATCCTTGTACTTGACACCATCCATCTTTCCCTCGATTCAGATCAGTTTTCGAGTCTCAGCTGCTAAAAAAAACATCCCCACAACATGATGCTGCCACCACCATATTTCACTATGGGGATGGTATTCTTGGGGTGATGGGATGTGTTGGGTTTGCAGCAGACAACATTTCCTTGGTCTCCGAAAAGTTAAATTTTAGTCTGATTTGACCAAAGCACCTGCCTCCATACATTTGGGGAGCTGCCCACATGCTTTTTGGCAAACTCAAAATGGGTTGTCTTAGTTTAACAAAAAGTAATGGCTTTTTTTCTAACCACTCTCACATAAAGCCAAATTCTACTGGAGTGTACGGCTTATTGTGGTCCCATGCAAAGATACACCAGTCTCTGCTGTGGAACTCTGCAGCTCCTTCACGGTTACCTTTACTTTCTGTGCTGCCCCTCTGGATAATGCCTTCCTTGCCCGGGCTAGCTACCAAAATTCATAGACTGCTGCTTCTGGGGCCTTTCAGGAAAGGTGTGTTTTTCCTTACAGATCATGTGACACCTAGATTGCACACCTGTTAAAAGTATGATATCTGAATTGTATGACTCGCTGATAATATCATCTCCTGACTCCTCTGCTGCTAAGGTTAAAGCACGGAGTAATGATTTGCAAGAGGAATTGACAATGGAATGGAGTAAAGCATGTCAGCCCAAACAAGATGGGTATTACATGTCTGAAAATATTGCAATTCAATTGAGTAATTTGAGTGTATATAAAATCAGAAAAACTTTATAAATTTAATATGCATATTCCTGACCTCTAATCAATATGGGGGAAGAAAGGGCACATTGTTTCGTTGTCTATAGTCATGTCCAAAAATAAAGGGATTTTGGGAAGAGGTTAAAGTAATAATACAGGAGATCTTGTCAATTAGACTTGTGTTGGAATCCAAATATTTGCTTTGGGCTTATACTCTGTAGGGCACAATATAAATTGCGCTGAAAAAATCTTTATAAACATGGGAATATTACAAGCAAAGAGAGTGATGGCTCTAACATGGAAAAAAATCGGTAAACCAAGTACAATGGAACCTCACCGTACGATAGTCCCAATATCCGAAAAATCCAGGTTACGAAAAACATTTTCCTAAATTTTTTGTCTCTGGATATGAAACAAGTTCAAATTACGAAAGCGCCATCTCAAAAATTCAAACAATACTCTCTCATTGACAATCTCCCAACATCCCACCTCGCTGGCCTCCCATTGGCTAGGAGGGATGACACAGCTCTCTCCCATTGGCTATCCCCCGACATCCTGCCCCGCTGGCCTCCCATTGGCTATGAGGGATGATGCAGCTCCCTCCCATTGGCTATCTTCCAACATCCCACTCCGCTGGCCTCCCATTGGCTAGGAGGGATGCTCCCTTGAGCAGCAGCTTGTTTCGTGTGTTTTTCCGAGTGTGCTCATTGCAACTTTTATTTTTTGGCTCAGGCTTTTAGCCTTGCATAAACATTTGTAAGATTATAACTCTGCTTAGAAGACATGGTCAACACACGCGCGTGTGATTCCCGGTACGAGTGAAAACAAAATGCGGGCTTGTGGCGGCTGAGTGATCATCATCATATCTTATCCCTCTAGGTTAGAGTTAGGCTAAAGTGCAATTGGTCTCTTCCGGAGAAAATTAACCGAGACGCAGGAACACTTGTTACTTGTCCCCAGAAACATGTTGACGGCTTTACAGCCTACTCTTTATGAAAGTCAGTAATGGTTCTTTTACATGCCTCTCACCATAGTCAGTGAGAGACATGGCCTGCCTTTGCTAACCCAGTTAGCTGCACTAGGGGGACAGTGACAGCCCTGTGGGGACTCGAACCCCCAATCTTAGGATCAGCGATCCTGCATCCTATCCACTAGACCACCACTGCCCCAGTTCAGTGATATCACAAAGGAATATGGCCAAACCCGTCTACCAACGGTACGATATTGAAGCAGAAGGAAGCCTTAAAAGATATGCATTTATAATTTTTAAAGGATTTAGGGAGAAGTATTGGGGGCCTTGGAATGAATCACACATTTTACATATAAAATGCGGTTTAACTTGCAAAAAATCCAGGTTACGAAACCACTTCCAGAACGGATTCATTTTGTAAGGTGAGGTACCAGTGCCTTGCACAATCGTTTAATGAAGTGTCTGTATGTTTACCATTGGAAAAAAAAAATCACATGTACTCTAAAAGACAAACAAGAAATATTTCCAAAAGTGTGGGGATATTACATTTCATTTGTTAAGAACAATGATTTATTTTACTTATTGCAGAAAACAGGCATTACAGCATAATAATCCTCTGTACAGGACCACAATCATATACTGGAATCTGAAGCCTTTAGTCTATATCACCTTGAAGGGCTCTCATGGACTCAAGTGCCCTTACTAATTGTACCTAATGTTCGTATTTTGATGCAATCATATGTGCTTGTGTGTCTTTTGTATTTCCATAAAAGTGTCAATAAACATATTGTTAAAAAAGATTGTACACAGGTACACTTGATGTCACTAATTATGTGACTTCTAAAGGTAATAATTCAGTCATTCATTGATTTTCTAAACTGCTTAATCCTAATTAGGGTTGCGGGGAGGCTGGCACCCATCTCAGCAGACTCTGGACAAGGACAGAGTAAACCCTGGACAGCTTGCCAGGCCATCGCAGGGCAGAAACACGCTGATGACTATGCAGCCTACTCTTGACGAAAATCAGCAATGGCTCTTTTACATGAACTTCACCCCACAGACAGTGAGGGACATGGCCGGCATTTGATAACTCAGTTAGCTGTACTATGGGCTCCCAGCAACCCGAGTAGGGTTATATTGTTCAGCAAATAAATTATCATCATCACCACCACCTTTTCCCACTTAATTAGTAGGATCTTGTAGCTTAAGCAGTGAGGGCCCGATGTACTTTTCCACAGCCACTTCTTCTAGCTCTTCCGGCGGGCCTCCAAGGCATTCCTAGACCAGCTGAAAGACCTAGTCCCTCCAGCGTGTTCTGGGTCGACCCCAGGATCTCTTCCCGTTCAGACATTCCCAAAATATCATATCAGGGAGACATTATAAACAGATTATCAAGCCACCTCAGCTAGCTCCTCTCAATGTCAACGAGCAGCGGCTCTACTCTGAGCTCCTCCCGGATAACTAAGCTTCTCACCCCATCTCTAAGGTAGAGCTCTGCCACTCTGTGAAGGGAGCTCATTTCAGGAGCTTGGATTTGCAATCTTGTTCTTTTGGTCACTAACCAAAGGCCATAGGTAATGATTGGAATGTAGATCGACTGGTAAATTGAGAGCTTTGCGTTGTGACTCAGCTCCCTCTTTACCATGACGGACTGGTACAGGTTTCACTTTACAGCAGAGGCTGCACCGGTCCACCTATTGAACTCCTGCTCTATCCTTCCCTCACTCGTGACCAAGATCCCAAGATACTTGAATTTCTCCACTTGAGCGAGGACCTGGAGGCTGCATTCCACATTTTCCGGATTTCCCTCTTCACACTTGGCTGTGAATCGCTCCAGTGAGAGCTGGAGGTCCCTGATTGATTAAGCCATTAGGACAACATCTACAAAGAGCTAGACCTAGATCCTATGGCCATCAACCCAGAACCCCTCTATGCTGTGGCTGTGCCTAGAAATTCTGTCAATAAAAGTCATGAACAGAATCAGTAACAAAGGATAGCCTTGGACTCCAACCCTCACCGGAAATGAATTTGACCTGTTGTTACCAATGTGGACCAAGCTCTGGAATTACATGTAGCAACGGGTCCAGTATAGGGTATTTCTGGATCATGCCCACAAGATAGCCCAAGGAACATGGTTGAAAGTCTTCTCTAAATCCACAAAACACATGTGGACAGATTGGGCAAACTCTGATGCCCCCCTCCAGGATCCTGTAGAGTACATAGAGCTGATGAAGAGTGCCATGGCCAAGACAAAAGCCACATTGTTCCTCCTGAATCTGAGGTTTAACCCTTGGTTGGATCCTCCTCTCCATTTCTCCTGCATAGAATTTCCTGGGTAGACTGACATGTGATTACATGATAAGCATTCTCCAACACACTCAATAAAGACTCCAAAAAAGGGCAGGTACTCTGAACTGTCTTTTGTAAAAACAACAGTCAGGATCCGTCCCCCCACCCAAAGGCAGAGGGAAGCTACCCTTTTGTCAACTAGGGAGAACCCAAACATGTGGGCACCGAGACTGGGGGTGGCAACAAGGCTGCCCACACCGGCTCGCCACCTCTCCCCATGAACAATACCAGAATCAAATAAGGTCCAGTCCCTCTCGAGATGGATGCTTCCAGAGCCCAAGCCATGAGTCAAGGTGAGTCCGACTATGTCTAGTTGGTATCTCTGAACCTCACACACCAGCTCATGCTCCTTCCCTGCCAGAGAAGTGACATTCCATGTTCAAAAAGTCAGAGTCAGTACCGAGGATCCAAACGACAGAGCCTATGCCTTCAGCTGTTACCCAACACACAGCACACCCGACCACTATAGCCACTCTTTCAAGGGATGGGTCCATGGGAGGGTGGACTCATGTCTCATTTTCAGGCTCGGCCCGGCTGGGCTCCATGGACAGAAGCCCACTCCCACAGGTCAGGCTCTATGAGGGAGACCCTGGTGATCTCCCACCAGGCATGGGAAACAATATCAGGTGTAGAAGAAGTTCAGTAAGTGCTTGGAAAAAACTATTGCTTGTCCTTGAAAAGGTTCTAAACCACCATCCGACACCTCAGGACAGGGAAGTAGATATTTTGAGAAAGTCTATACAGGAGACTGGAGAGGAGGATCCCATTGATTTTTGAACCTTGGATTCAGGTGAAACAATGTAGTTTTCATCATGGCTACAGCACTCTTGACCAGCTCAACACACTCTACAGTATCCTGGAGGGGCAAAGGAGCCTGTCCAATCTGTCCACTTTGTGGACTTAGAGAAGGCTCTCAACTGTGTCCCCAGGGCCATCTTGTTGGGCATGCTCTGGAGATATGGTAAACAAAAGGGGTCCCTAACCACCAGTTAGTTAGCTCAATTGGTACCGGTCTGCAGAAGAAATAATTAATTACTGTATTTCCGTTTTATTTATTATCTTAGTCTGAGTTATTTTTATTTTTAAAACATTTTATTTTGAAAAATGACTGGATTCTCTCGGTTACGTGTTGGTCATTTAGCACTAAAATGTAACCCACAAGGGGACGGCACATGAACAGAGGTATGTTGGTCAAGTTTCAAACAATAGTGGGGACTGAGTCTGAGCCTTCATTCTCCCCGCTGGTGCATGATCACCTGTGGGTTTTTTTTTTAATTAATTTATTTATTTTTTTAAATGTTCAAGCTCTACTTCCCAACCAACTTTATTTCAGCCGTTGAAAAATAATGTCCATGGAGTGCTTATTATTATTAATAATGTTTAAAAATAAATTATATTTACAATATAAACAATCTATGACCACCAAAGATCCGCAGTAAAACTGTCAAGCATTGACCGGTGATAAAAAGGTTGGGGACCCCTGGTATACAAGACCTATTGTTGTGGGCTATTTGGTCTATATTGCCTGAGCCAGAGCTTGGTCCACATTGGCAACAACAGATCAAATTTCCAGAACTCCACAAAGGCTGTTCTTTTTTCACTGGTTCTGTTAATAATTTATATGAATTGCATATCGAGGTGCAGCTAAAGCATTCAAGGGCTTTGGGTTGGTGGCCATATGATCTCGTGTCTGCTTTTTTGCGGATGATGTTGTCCTTTTGGCTTCATCAAGCCAGGACCTGGAGCAATATGCAGCTGAGTGTGAAGTGGCCTGGATGAGAGAACCAGCACCCCCAAGTCGAAGGCCATGATACTCATATAGAAAATGGTGGAATTCACCCTCAAAATCTGGAACGAGGTCCTGCCCCACGTGGAGGAGTTCAAGAGTCTCAGGGTCTTGTTCATGAGTGAGGGAAAGATATAGGTTAGGGCGCAGGATTGCTGATCCTAAGGTTGGGGGTTTGAGTCCCCACAAGGTTGTCACTGTCCCCCCAGTGCAGCTAACTGGGTTATCAAAGGCAGGCCGTGTCTCTCACTGTCTATGGTGAGAGGCATGTAAAAGAACCATTGTTGACTTTCGTAAAGAGTAGGCTGTAAAGCCGTCAGTGTGTTTCTATGACCTGGAGAGGGATGGGCTCCGCCAGGCCAAATCAGCCCAAGTCTCGCTGTGAAGGCGCCCCAACGACATCCTCAGGATGTCAAGGGATAAGTGAAGTGAAGATACATTTGTAAGATTATAACTCTGTTAAGAAGACATGGTCAACACGCGCGCACACACACACGTGTGATTTTCGGTGTGAGTGAGAAGAAGAAACGGGCTCGAGTGATATCGCAAAGGAATATGGCCAAACCCGTCTACCACTGGTACAATATTGAAGCAGAAGGAGGTCTTAAAGGTATGTTTTTATCATTTTTAAAGGGTTTAGGGGGCAGTATTGGGAGCCTTGTAACGAATCACGCGTTATGTATGTAAAATGCGGTTCAACTTACGAAAAAAGCTCTGGAACGGATTAATTTCGTAAGGTGAGGTACCACTGTATCTCCATTTACTTGTGTAGAACATTTCACTGCTAGATGCATAACGTTGGGGAAGGATGATGCTGTCGTGGTTAGCACATCTGTCTCACAGCAAGTAAATCCTGTATTCGAGTCCTGTACACAACATGGTTATTTCTGTATGGAGTTTGCATTCTCTACCTGTGCTTGCATGGGTTTCATCTGGATGCACACAGTCCAAAGATATGCCCATTAGGCTAACTGGTTGTTTCTTATTGTCCCCAGTTGTGAGTGTGAAAGTAAATGATTGTGTGTGTTGTAGATGATGAAATGATGAGCTGTCCACGGTGTACCATGCCTTCACCCAGATTCGGCAGAGGTAGGCTCCACCCTTAAATGGGTCAGAAAATGAATGAACGAGTGTGTAATGTTCTTTTCCTTCCCATTCTTTTAAAGAGTGCCAATAATTCTTCAGATGACACCTGACCTTCAGACTCATGAGTAACAGGTTTATCTCTTAGCAGTAGTTAATGACAACTGTGATAATACAACATATCATGAAACGGTGTATAACGTATCCTTGATTCTGATGCAGTATTAACACCCCTCCAATCCCGTTTTCTCCCTAATTTTCGTCGTATTGAATTTCCATCCGTCATTGATTACCTTCCATATCACACGACCAACTCCGGTCAGGGAGGGGCAAAAGCATGCACATGCCGCCCACTGTGGTGCATGTGTATACTCACTCGGAGGGGAAGCACTGTCCAGTCCCTTGTACGAATGAGCTCACAGACCCATGATTGGCTGGTGATTGCTGTGACAGAGAAATGAACGAATGCCATCCCTTCCTCCCTTGAGACCTCGACCAATCAGCTCCCGTGGACTTCCGGTTGTGGCATTAACCTGGATACGAATTTATGATCTCTGGGTTACTAGTCACGCATCCTATCAATGCACCACTCATGAGCCTTGGTGCAGTATTAACATCCGGTCTGGTCCAGTAATGGTTGCACCATAAACCATAAAAAAATCAAGTCCTATAGAAATATTACACTGAATGTCCATTCCAAGACACTCACTGAGCCACAGGAAAGATGGAACCCATCTCATCAAACTTTATTAAAAAATAAAATAAAATAAAAACAGGTTCCACTAATTAGGGTCGTGGGGAGGCTGACGCCCTTATCAGCCAAGTTTGGGCAAGGGCAGAGTACACCCTGAACAGCTTACCAGGCCATTATGATGATTGATGGTTTTGTAACTTCTCTTGACGAAAGTCAGCATCGGTTCTTTTCCATGAACATCTGGCCACAGATTGTAAGAGACATGGCCAGCCTTTGATAACCCAGCTGCACTTGGTGGGTGGGGTGGTGACCACAAGGGGTTGAGAGTGGGGCTAGAACCAGCAACCTTGGGATCGGTAATCCAGCACCTTTACCACCAGGCCACCACCAGGCCACAACCACTCCCCTCCTCTCCCTGTTCTATTTTTTTTTTTTTTTTTTTGTAATTGTGTAGCGTATAATAAACTGTTTTAGTTTAGTCTCTCTGTCTTTTAAAGCAACCACACAATTACCGTCGTTGTTTATGTGAGTCTCACTGAGTTCATCACCGCGCGCCGCCTCACGCGCATGATTGACAAGCGCTCGCGCACACAACGCTCGAGCGCTCCTCCCCCCTCCCCTCCCCTCCCCCTCCCCCCCCTCACCTTCCTGCTGCTGCTGCTGATTCTCTCAGGAATAACCCAGATTTCACAGAAACAAAAACAACAACTACAGCAACATAAAACCCCAATAAACCTTCGTTACTTCAGGAGGAAAACATTCTGAGCAGGTAGGACCGCTAACTTCACTACTGACTCATTTTTATTTATTTATTTATGTATTATCAGAACATTTGGTGAAGTGAACGAAGTAAGCATACGTACCAACTTTAGGAGCTTTTTCATATTCCACACGTGAAGTGTTTTTAAAAAAATTCTCTGTCAGAAAATGACTTTAAACACTACAAATAGCTAAATCTATAATTATAATAATGTGTAAGCACTTTACAAAGTGGAGTTTTATGATTTTAGGATGAACTTCCTGAACCTTCTGTGCTGTAATCTTATTACTGTAAGTAGCGGATTTTCATTCTTAATAAATCTTCCACATTTCAGTAGCTATTCAGGGCTTTATAAGATGTTGTGTGTACTTTTTAAGGTCATGATTCAGCACTGCACAGGAGAAGGTAATATAAAAATGTTATAATTCTTTTCTTCTTCTTCTTATTATTATTATCATTAAATTGATATTTTCCATTAATTCAATGTAATATTTAATTTCAAACCTGATTGTCCCTGGGCTTAATTGCAGACATTCACTTTGTGATCTCATTGCTTTAACATAACTGCATGCTTCTCAAATGGTATGATGATGGGTGGGGGGTGATTCCTGGGGAACATGCTTTTCTGGAATAGTGTACACGAAGTACTGTAATTGCACCTCCACTCCAGTAGTCGGCAGTGGCACCCTCATTGTCGCACTATGGTATACAGGGATTCCTCACTTTCCGCAGTTACAGTAATTGGGTCCGAGATCCCCATGTGACCATCGAAATCTGCGAAGTAGGATCACACCCGAACCCCCCCCCCCAAACCCACCCGACTGACGTATACGTACACGTATATGTGTATATAATATCAATAAGTACTTATTCAATGCTATTAATGCTTATAATAACAATTAAACATTCAAAAATAATGCATAAGATGCACATATAAATACACACACAGACTGATGCGCACATGCGCACGCACACACGCAGATGCGCACCTCAACAATGTAAGTAGTTTTGATGGGAAATTTTGGGTTGTTTTTTATTTTGTGTTGGTTTATGTTTTTTTTTTTGTTGCATAATTGGCCTTGTTTTTGTGGCATTTTCCTTAAGTTTTCCCCCATATTCTTCCTTAATTTCCATATCTTTTAATTGAAAGAATATTTATTTATTTATTTATTTTTAAAAAAATGCAGTGCACTGAAGCCGCATGAATTGAAGTAGCGAGGGATCCCTGTAATGGTTTTTCACACGAGCTAACAATAGGAAGTGCAGTAAACAACCCTTCAAGAACCAACATGGAAAATTTTTCTAAGAGAGACGCAGATATTAAGACATAAATAGGTTAAATGAGTTTAAATAAGTTAAATGAGTTTAAAATAGGATGTATTTTTTTATTTCAGGCACACTTTAAATCTTTCCTGTTACATATTAAAAATATTAATGAATTTTTCTTTATTGTAATTTGAGCCATATTTCTTTCCTTTTTGTTTTTAATGTTAATAAAGGTACAATGTTATGCAGAGGTGTACTAATAATTTTATAGGCAAATAATACTATTTACAGTCGCTCGCGGGGTGGTGCTGGGGTGAGGTGTGTGTTTGAAATGTTTTTTCTTCCTAGAGGGGGCGCTACAGAAAATAATTGAGAAGCACTGACCTAACTACATAAGCACTTATAGTTTCTGTTCTTTTCCCCAAAGCCACTACTGCAGCCCCTTCTCCACCGAAGCGAATTCTGTACAGCTTGTGCTATAGTTCATATTCTGGGTGTGTCAGTAATGGAAAAACCCCACAGAAATAAATGCGCAATGATGCTGAACTTACAGCTGTTTTCACAACGTGACGTGATCTCTTTCGACAGCCATCGCCGTCAATGTGAACATCAAACGTTCACAGGAACGGAATCAGGTCGTTTATTATGAGTATCATCCAGACAGGCTGCGTTGGCATGCGGTCGATCAGCTGTGTGTTCAACGCTCGGGATCCCTGGCAGTCGTAGCCGGTGCAGGACAGAAACATAACTTGACCACATTTCTGCAGACCTTGAATGTTTCAGAGCCTGTGTGGATTGCAAGAAGAGCTCCAGATAGAAATGGTGATCTCCAAATACCACATTTTTTGAAATGTTTTTTTTTTTTTTTTTTTTTTTTTACAGTATATGAAGACTATCTGTAATTTCAGTATTGCTATTAAGTTACAGAAGCTAAAAAAGTTCTTTTTCCGGATGTGTCTCAGTATAAACAAAACAAAAACCCCAAAAAAGAGCTCAATTATGTACTTGTTTAATGCTAATCATTCCCATCCATTAGCCAGGACACTTATACCTATTAGCAAGGCTGGAACCTATCTCGGTTTACTCTGGATAAGGGAGGGGTGCACTCTGAACAGCTTGCCAGTCCATTGCAGGGCCAACACATACAGAACTAATTTGGACAGCCTGTTAGCCTAATGCGCATGTTTTTGGAATGTGGAAGGAAACCGGAGTACCCAGAGTAAATCCACATAAGTGTGAAGAGGAGATGGAAACTCCACGTGGAAATGCCTTATCTTCCTCTTGATAAAATAATTCCCTGAATTTGAGAAAGCAAGTTGTCAGTGATGTAAGCTTCATTTTGCTTCACTGAGCACAGCCTTATTTCAAATGAAAGTTATGCACGAAACTGGAACTTGGCATCAAATTCTGATTCCTTCCCTCCCTAATTTTTCTTTTTAGCTTTTTTTAGGGTCGGAACGTGGCTGGAGCCTATCTCAGCCAACAATGACAGAAAGAGGTGAACAGCTCATCATTGCATGGGCAACATCCACACCCATCCATTCACATTAACACTTACACCTAGGAGCAATAAGTTAACCTAATGTGTGTGACTCTGGGCTGAGGGAGGAAACCAGAGGACTTGGAGGAAACCCACGCAAGTACAGAGGAAGGCGAGTCTGGGACTTGAACCTAGGACCTTCTTTCTGTGAGGTGAACTACTACGCCATTAGCAAAATGAACATATTTTAATATCTTGTTGGTAACATTAGTGGATGGCTCAGTGGTTAGCGTGCAAGAAGTTTCAGGTTTGATTCCTGTGCTCAGGGTGTTCTTCTGTGTGGAGTTTGCATGTTCTCTCTGTGCTTGTGTGGGCTTCTTCTCGATACTCCGGTTTCCTCCCATAGTCCTATAAACATGCACAGTAGGTTAATTGGCTGTTCCAAATCGCCCCTATGTGTGAGTGTAAGTATGAATAGTTCTGTGAGTGTTGGTCCTCCAATGGCCTGATGAGCTGTCCTAGCTGTACCCCACCATCGCCCAGAGTTGGCAGAGATGGGCCCCAGCCTCCCTGCGACCATAATTAGGATTATGTGGCTTAGAATATAAATGAAATAACATTACGTTTGTATTACTAACAGATATCCACTGCCATGTCTGTTCTCCAAGGTACCTTAATCCTGAAATTCCAGGACAGAAGCGAACTTCAGTTGGCTCGTTTGTTGCACACCTTCGCAAACATGGCTGCCGTGACTGTTTGCACTCACCTTTGTTTCAGTCTCAGTTGTCATGGGTCTTCCACTGTGTTTTCTTATTCCATACCCTCCTTCATTAACGAGTTCCAGCTTCGAGCCAGAGTCATGCCAAACCAGTCTGTCCAACTTGCCCTTTTGGTGCACGGTAAACATGGCCCCTACCTATCAGTCTTTGCTAATGATGCCTCCTGGCACTCGGTGTGTGTGAGCTGGACCGGAAATGGTGGAAAATGGGCAATCTCAGTGGATGGTCAGGAAATCAGACGGGGTATTTCCCTCTACCCAGCAGGCTACATCGGGGGTGGAGGCATTTTCATCATAGGCCAAGAACAAGAAACGTTCGGCAGCTCCTTCAAAAGGGACGAGGCCTTCTGTGGCAGCATTACCCAGTTGCACATGTGGGATCAGGTTCTGGATGCCAATGAAATCCAAACCATGGAAAAACAGTGTTCAGTCATTCCTTCCGGCGTGCTTTTCACATGGGGCACGTCCAGGTTGGACATGACGGCTTCTCTACAGACTCACTGGGGCTACATCCAATGTCAAGGTAAAAATGCCTGTTTGGTGAGTTCTTGTGGGAATTTGGGGTTTCCAGACTATTTAAATGAGATTAAATGCTGGACTCTTTGCTTTGTGTCATCGTGCGTAAATATTTCCACTGTTGCAGACGTTCTCTTCTCCTCCCGAGTCATAATGAATACATAAACAGAGCCAAGTTGTAACTGGGAAACTCAGCCCTAAATGGTCATAAATATATCATGCATGTTGTAATTCAGACTACCACCCTTCAAAACAAACACTGTCTCGAATACATTCCCATCCCATGATGAACACACTCCAGACTCTTTCTTCTCATTCTGTACCTTCTGTCATGACTACATTATTTTTATACTACACTATTCAACAAGCCACCCAGTTTAAGTTCATAGTTGAATTTGCAGTGTTTGTTCATTTATATAAATTACCGTTTGCTTTAGAGCATTCCCAGATGCCCGTGAATGACAGCTGTGTAACATTTCACCCTGGTAGTGGACAGTGGTCCTATGACAACTGTAATACACAGAGAGGAGGTGTCTGTCAGTTTCTTAAAGGTAATAACTCTATACACTTTGTAGACACAGTTCAAATAAACAATGGTCTTTCATCAAATATTATTTATAGCATGTGTGTAATTACCATGGGCAGGAATTTCAATGTTTATTAATCACAGCAAGAAGGTCTTGGATTTGGGTCCTGGTCTCGGCAACGATGTTTCTGTGTGAAGTTGTGTGAAGTTTAAACATTCTCTCTGTGCTCGCGTGGGTTTTCTCAGGGTACTCTGGACCAAGATTCCCCCCCGACTGATGTATACTTACATGTACATGTGTATATAATATCAATAAATACATATTCAATGCTATAAATGCTTATAATAACAATTTAACATTCAAAAATAATGCATAAGATGTAAATAAAATATAAATACACACACATACAGAGGGTATTAATGAGAAGAAGAAGACACATACATGCGTGCACGCAGATGCACACCTAATAAAAATATAAATAGTTTTGATGGGAGGTTTTGGGTTGTTTTTTGTTTTGTATTTGTTTAGTTTTTTTTTTTTTTTGCATAATCGGCCTTGTTTTGTGGCATTTTCATTAACCTTTCACCCTATTCTTCCTTAATTTCCTTATTTTTTTAATTCGATGAATATTTAAAAAAAATAAACCACAATGCACTGAAGCCGCATGAATTGAAGCGCAAAGTAGCGAGGGATCTCTGTGTGTGTGTGTATATATATATATATATATATATATATATATATATATATATATATATATATATATATATATATATATATAAAACAATTCTGAATGTTTAAAAAGACAACTTTAACACCACAGTGTTTATTCTCTGCTCCGACTGTGTGGAGCTCACATGACCCACCTCTGTTATGCCTAAAGTTAATTTGTTTGCTTTTGTGTTCCCATGTTGGGCTGCTCAGTGACATCCACCTTGCCTTTCACTAATAATTCTTAATTTACTTTAGAAGTTGCGTTCTGGAGAGACTTTCACTGAAATTATTGCTTCATGAACTCGCACTAGTATTTATTAAGGAACCATTTTGTTTAATCATTAAAGTTAAAGCATTAAAATCTAAAGCTCAGTGTTTATTTTTGGATTTAGGATAGATTGTAAGTTGATTATTTACACATATATAATGATTTTGTTTTTCATCACAGAGCGCTTTGATGGCTTTGGCATGTCCAGTTTCCCCAACACCCCATTTTTTGTACAAATCAGCAAAGCTTTTCATGCCAACTCTGTGAGTATGAGCGTTTCCTAGCAATCCTATGGCTGTTTATGAATTTTTAAAAGTTTTATCTTCTCAGAGATTATTCTGTTATGTTTAGTCTAAAGACTATTAAATATTTTTCTCCCCACAGACAGAAGACTATAATTCATCCTCAATCACAGAACAGGAATTGATTTGGCTGCGTTCGCTCGCTCAGTATATTGTGAACACTATTGAAACCGAGCCAGACACTATCACGCCATCTGACATGCTACACCTCACACGAACCATTGAGCAGGCTGCAGCTTCTCAAGTTAATAAAACATCTGTTTCCTCTGGAATCCTGAGGTCCATGGCTTCCAGCTACCTGATCCTAGCCAGTGGACTCCTCGATCCTGTCTTGACCAGGCAGTGGCTGGATATGCAGCCATTAGGTGTATGTTCCAAAATTCAGTCTGTTAGAATAAATTTGTAATTACAGTGCATGCATAGTCACTTTATATTTAAATGATATTTATATTTTAACAAGTTTATGTTTTCTATAGATTAACCTTCGACCATTTATGATTGTCGAGAGTATTGAAAAGATACTTTGGGCTCTGGCTGATTCAATCTTCACCGACATGGAAATCTTCGCACTTTTGACAAAAAACATCGGTAAAGTTGATTGCCGAAGCTTCTCACTCCAGAACAAGACAATATTGTTTCACTGCTAATAATCTGAACTCTGATATCGACTCTTATTCTTTATCTGCTTGTAATCACTCGGATCATTTTGCTATAACAATCCAGTGAGCATTTAAGGTTGACACTTACATAAGCTATATAGCCACAGAATAATGTGATGTTGTTTTCAGTTGGTTTTGGCCCAAAATATCGCCATTATGGTTGAAATGCGGTCTTTTTGAAAACCTTTGAATATCTACGACTATCTGATACTAATATTTATTAATTCTCATTTCGATGGGGCAGTGGGGGCCCAGGGTGAAGGTGCTGGATTACTGATACTAAGGTTGGGAAGTTTCCACTATCAACGGGTTGTCACTGCTGTCCACCCAGCACAGCTAACTGGGTTATCAAAGGCCGGCCATGTCTCTCCCTGTCTGTGGTGGAGGTTCATGTAAAAGAACAATTGCTGACTTTCATCAAGAGGAGCTACATAGCTGTCAGCATGTTTCTGACCTGCTGCTTGGCGAGCCGTCCAGGGTGTACTGTGCCTTCTCCCAGAGTTGGCTGAAATGGGCACTAGCTTCCCTGTGACCCCAATTAGGGTTAAGCGGCTCAAAAATGAATGATTTCTAATTTTGTACCAAATTTTTATACAGGTCCAAAATATTTCACCAAGACCATTAATACGGATCGTTTACCGCAAATTCAACGGACTACAGTACTTCTGAAAAATCTGTGAATTTCAACTCAAATTTATTAATTTCCCTTCTAAATGAAAATTGCTTGTACTTTCGGACAAGATTGCTTATGTATGAGTCAGGCCTTAAATATCAACGCTTCCGGAGTCGTCTTTGGAAATAAAATGTTGGAAATAGCTGCAAAAGTTATGTAACGGATTGCATGGATGTGTTTGTTTTTTTTCTGTAGATATTCAAATGGAGCCGCGAACCTTATCTTCCGCATACTCCAGGCGTGTGTATAAACCCTTAACCCTGACGAATTACTCCAGCAACCAAGAGGAAATTCTCATTTCAGAGAACGAGATCCAGAGACTTTACTCTCTAGGTGAAAAGTATCATGTTTTATTTTAAATTGCAACAACATCAGGTGCAGGTTGATTGGTCAATGCATGGTCAGGGAATCCTGTATCAGGATCGGGACATGTCTGACTTGAAAGTTAGCTGCTAGCTGAACTTATATCCTTAACAATTTCCAGAGAAGCTTTCAGTTCACAGGGAATATTCTTAGAGATAAAAAGCTTTTTAAAATATATATTCTATGTTAATCCCCTGGGAAATTCGGCTCTGCATTTAGCACGTCCTAAGTGAGCACACATAGGAACAGTGGAGAGCACTGTACTCTCCAGCACCTGGAGAGTAGTCAGGCATTTAGGTGCCTTGCTGATGGCTACTTCAGCAATGAAGTTGAAGGGGATGGCGGGTCCTCCCCTTCCACCACTCATTTTTCCTGCTGGGCTGGGAATCAAACCAGCAACCTTTTGGTCCTAAACCCCACTTCTCTTGAACAGTCTGAATGACCATCACGGGGCCAAGAAGCACAAAACCATTAATACTCACACATAGGGGTAATTTGGAACAATGAGGGAGGAAACCCATGCAAGCTCAGGGAGAACATGGTTAGTGCATACTACGCTAACCTTTATGCCACTCTGCTGCCCAGGTAAAATAATAAGCATCCAATATGCACTGCCACAATGTTGTCGATTCCTGCAAACTACCATCAAAACAGATAGCGGGACATGTTTAGCCAAAGTTGTGAAGTTTCACGAGGACATGATTTTTATATCTATCATTCTTTTTGCTTTATTAAAATATGTTGCTTAATTAAGTTGTTCTTGTTCCTGTAATTAAGCGCTCAGGGTAATGTAAATTTATTCCAAATTTTAATGAAACAGCATGGTGGCATAGTAGGCAGCATTTAAACCTCTAAGTGCTGTGGCTTCCCCCCACAGTCCCCAGACATGTGCATTGTTCGAATTGGATATTGTCAATTTCCCCAAGTATGAGTGTAAATATCTGAGTGTGAGTATGTCTGTGTTGGTTCTGCGATGGACTGGCAAGCTGTTCAAGGTGTACCTCGCCTTTGTCCAGATTCAGTTGGGATAAGCTCCAACCTCCCTGTGACCCTAATAAAGGATAAAGCCATTTGGAAAATGAAAATAAATGCAAAGATGAGATATGGTCCTTAATATATGCATTTGATTGCCACACTTGACCAACTTTTCTTTTTCAGGTCACAAGAATGTGATGTTCATTCATACTTACTACAGCCACATGATGGAGGTTCTGTCCAGCGGTGAACTGAAAACCTTTACACGCAAGCAGACCCAGAGTGGACAGTAGGAACCTTTAATATTATTAAGTATTGAAAATTAGATCCAGATATACAGTATATATATATATACTGTCGGCCCCCAACTTACGAAATTAATTTGCTCCAGAGCCCCTTTCGTATTGCGGGGATTTCGTAAGTTGGGGTCACATCTTACATGTTAAACGCCTAATTCGTTCCAAGGCTCTAGTCTTTGGACTGGATAAACCCCATAAACCCTTTAAAAATTATAAAAGTACACCAATTTTGTATGAAATATGTGTTAAAAGTAAAAGAAAATTATTTATTAAACCATTTAAACATTTTATTAACATATTTATTAATTAAACCATTATTAAACATTTTTTATTAACACACACACACACACACACACACACACACACACACACACACACACACACAGACACACCCACCCCTGTCTCTCTCTCTCTCTCTCTCTCTCTCTCTCTCTCTCTGTCTCTCTCTCATACACACACAAACACAGACACATTACAATGCACATGTTTATTCTGGTGTTATATATATATATATATATATAAAATTTTTTTTTTCAGATCTGTGCTTGGTCACCTGGCTACAGCAGTGATATCAGCCACGGTGCGAGATGTATCGAGAGAAAAGAATGTTCCGGTGTCTGTACAGTATACTTTGTTGACTGTAAAAGTACGGAATATCATTATTGTGTATTTTAACATCCGAAAAGATCACGTGTTTGTGCAGCCTCACTATAGGAAATATCAAATGTGAATTTTAGTTTTTATATTAGGACATGTTTCAGCAACTGAGTGGATGCGGGTTTGGAGCCCAATAATGGTTGGTAGTACTGACCTTCAGCTCAATAACCCAGAGAATTAAGCTCAGAGCGACCATGCAGTATGCTCCTGTATATATGCATATTGCATACATGTATTATGATCTAATTCTGGACCTGTGATGTATTGCGTCACTTTCATGGTTTCCTTTTGAAATGTATGCTTTAACCTGTGAGGGTTCCATGCCCCCTACAGAACGCCTTCTCTATCCTGTTTATTTGTATTTTATTTATATATATATATATATTGCTGTAGTTAATAGAAAACTAGAGTAGGATTCAGCTTCTTTCTTTTATTTTTCTACATGCACATTCTTGGCTGGTCTTCATCAGAGCCTCTTAATGAACTATGGGATAGTTTATAGCATAGATTTTTTTTGACCAATGCCTGATCCTGAATTTTTTTTTCTCTCAATAATTGAGCCTGTTATTCGGAATATAACATGCATGCACTGAGTTTTAGAACAACTGGTTATTTCTGTTCATATGTAGTTCCTCTATAGCTTACACAACACATTTACAGCATTAAATAAATGTTATGAGCAGCCTGGATGAGAAAATCTGACCAATCAAAACCAACACCTGTGTAGACTAATCCCAGCAGAGTTGATTCTTTATATTCTGCAGTGGATAAAATCAATCAGTGCCATATGATAATGTAATGGATAGCAAGTTTGCTTCACAGCAAGTAGCTCCTGCGTTCGATTCCTGGGCTCGGGGCGTTTCTGTGTGGAATTTGCAAGTTCTCGCTGTACTTGCAGGGGTTTCCTCCAGGTACAGTAGTCTAGTTTCCTTCCACATTAGGTTGATTGGCTGTTCCAAACTGCCCCGTGAATAGTTGTGAATGTTGATCTGTGATAGTTTGGTGAGCTATTTAAAGTGAACCCTATGTTTGTCCAGTGTTGTCTGAGATAGTCTCCAGCCTCTCCATGCCCCTTATAGTATTAGGTGGTTCGGCAAATAAGTGGGTGAGAGAAAGTTGTAAAATCTATCTATGAAATGGGCACCAGCCTCACTGCAACCCTAATTAGGATTAAGCGATTCAGAAAATGAATGAATGAATGAACAGTGTATAATGTGTAATGCAGAAATGAATGACATCTCACATCTCGTTTTTTTTTTTTTTATCATAGGTGCATTCTTCTAGGCTTGTCACACCATTATGTATTTTCTGGAATGTCAGTGAGATGTAAGTAGATTAAAATCCACAACAACAACAAAACAAATTAAGGAAAAAAGCAGTACTGAAAAATCTCTAATTTTTATACATTTCCTTAGAGCTCCCAACGTGAGTGATTGGTCAGACAAAGGCTGTCAAGTGTTGGACTCTGGACCACATACCACGTCCTGCTTTTGCAACCACACCACCAACTTTGCCATCCTTATGAATTACATGCATGTGAGGGTATGTTATTGAAATTTTATCGTATTATAATGTTTAATGTTTTATTTAGGAAATGTCTGTACACAAGTAGTTAGGACATGTTATTTATTATTAAACTCAATAATTTCTCCAATTACTAATTATTCAGCCAATGGTGTTAGTGCTTAGGGTGCTGGGCTCATGATCAAGAGGTCATGGATATGAATCCCAATTAGACCCCCACTGTACAACGACTCTTGGGCAAGGTCTTAGCAATAGGTGTGTGCCTGTCCACCCAGCAGTCTTAATGGGTACCAGTAAAAATACTGGGATGGTAACCTGTGATGGAATAGCATCCCATGCAGAAGAAGTTGAACTCCAAGCTTCTTCATGACACGGAAACTGGGGATAAGCACCAGCTCTGATCCAGTAGGCTCGGGTGTAAAAGCCAAACAGACTTTACCTTCTTTACTATTTTTTATTCAGTACCTACACTCACTCACTCACTCACTCACACTCAAACTGGAGTAGCTGGAGGAAACCCGAATAAGCACAGGGGGAACACTCCACACAGAAACGCCCAAGCCGGGGACTCGTACCCAGGATCTTCTTGATGTGAGGCAGTTTTGCTAACCACTATGCCACTATTCCACCTACAGTAAAATACAATGATTACTTCACAGTTTGTAGGATTGTCAGGTGTTAACGTATACAGTCCATTTATTTTAATATATGCGATATTATTTAGATGACATAACTTAAAGAAATCAGTGTTCTCCACACTACTGTCCTAAAACAAAGTCTCATTTTGATCTGTTTGACTCCCTTCCAACCCTGCCCAGCAGAGGTCTCTGTTAGCTTATATATGAAATGGAATGGAACTTATAAATTATTATTCGAAATGTTGATTATAAATCTGTTTCATTTACTGTACTATGTTGCTCAATAAATCTGTATGTAGGATCATAGTGAAGAGGAAAGTGACCCAAAACACATAACAGTTTTGGTCAGAACATTTTATAATCCTTGTTTCTTTTACGAAATAAATCATTGCAATGAAACTCTCACTTGCTATGACAGAGGGAAGGTAAAGCTGAACCTACCCTGTTTGTCGACTAGTCCAGAAAAGGTCTATTATTTCCCAGGAAAGTGACATTTTATGATTGTTCATTATATATTTACACAATTTCTAAAGGTTACGCTATTTACAGGCATAGATTTTGGGTGCTACAGTATGATATGTTCAATCACAATTTTTAGCTTTAATCCAGTTATTATTCCTCGTCCCCCTCCCCACGAAGCATAGGCGATACTGTCCACATCCGCTTGATAACGCTCAGGCAGTGCCGGTTATTTATGGATTTATTTTATATATATGCTGACTGGTCCCTACTGCACGTCTTACCAGCGTATCGAAACTGAGTCACCTTGACCTATTTTCTAAGATCATAGAGGTCATATCATCAAAAATGCCCGTTACCACTCTAGAGGCTGCAGTTTTTGTTGGATCAGTTTCCATTTCATACCTGTTGTACTGGATATACATATGGACATGCCAGTTAACCTTGTAAATTTAGATACAGATTTATTGATCTCACAATGGAGAAATTCACTAATTCACAAATACATGCTCACCTTGACCTATTACCTGGTTTCCTGTCAGAAGAATAAAATTTAATGAAACCACATTATGAAACTAGTATCTGTGCTGTTGACAACGCGAGAGATTCATCTAGTGTCCTTTGAGAAGAATGCATTCTCTTCTGGAAAGGCTCTCCACTAGATTTTGGAGTGTGGGCTGTGGGCGTTTGTGGTCATTCATCTACAAGAGCATTATTAAGATTGTTGTGATGTCAGGCGGGTACACCTGGGGCAGTTGGCATTCAGATTCATCTCAAATGTGTTCAGTGGGGTTGAGGTCAACGCTGTGTGCCCTGTGGCAGTGTGTCTTCCACTCCAACCTTGGGAAGACATGTTTTTATGGACCTTACTGTGTGTGCAGGGGGGACGGTCATGCTAGGACAGGTTTGAGTCTCGTAGTTCTAGTGAAGGGAAAACCCAACAGCACACGAGGGAATTCTGTACAA
>CM045751.1:18315000-18325000 GCA_024760905.1 Plotosus lineatus | reverse complement strand
AGGATAACTAGTACAGTGCTGAACACGCTGATTAAAAGATCTGTCTATTAAAAATGAAAACAGTATATAATTTTGTGTAAAATTATTCAATTTCTGTTATCGATACAGTATTCCTAAATCAGAGAGGACATCCATCCACAAGAATCTTTCCATCTCTCTGACTTTAGCCCAGATAGTCCTCCTGTGCAGCGGCTCTGCTGTTCATAATAAGGTATGTATGATGCGGCCATATTAAATACATTCATTCTCTGAACCACTTAATCCTAATTAAGGTCACGGGGAGGCTGGTTCTCATCTCACCTGACTCCGGGTGAGGGCAGAGTACACCCTGGACACCTCACCAGGCTATCGCAGGGCAGAAACACGCTGACGGCTATACAGCTCCTCTTGTCGAAACTCAGCAATGGTTCTTTTACATGAACCTCACACCATAGACAGTGAGTGACATGGCTGGCCTTTGAGAATCTAGTTAGCTGCACTGGAGGGGACAATGACAAACTGTTGAGAGTGTGGCTTGAACCCCCAACCCTAGGATCAGTGATTCAGCACCTTTACCACCAGGCCACCACTGCCCTATAATAAATACAGACTGACAAATATTCCCTAATTCTATCTATCTGTCTGTCTGTAATGTGTGTGTATATACTAGTAATTCTCAAAAAATTAGCAAATTGTGATAAAGTTCATAATTTTCTGGAATGTACTGGTAAAAATTAAACTTTCATATATTTTAGATTCATTGCACCTCAAATGAAATATTTCAGGTCTTTTATTGTTTGAATACTGATGATTTTGCCATACAGCTCATGAAAACCAAAAATCCCTATATCAAAAAATTAGCATATTTCATCCAACCAATAAAAAAAATGTTTTGAATGCAAAAAAGTCAACCTTCAAATAATTATGTTCAGTTATTGACTCAATACTTGGTCAGGAATCCTTTTGCAGAAATGACTGCTTCAATACGGCGTGGCATGGAGGCAATCAGCCTGTGGCACTGCTGAGGTGTTATGGAAGCTCAGGATGCTTCAATAGTGGCCTTCAGCTCATCCACGGTGTTGGGTCTGGTGTCTCTCAACTTTCTCTTTACAATAGCCCACAGATTCTCTATGGGGTTCAAGTCAGGAGAGTTGGCAGGCCAATTGAGTACATTAATACCATAGTCAGTAAACTATTTACCAGTGGTTTTGGCGCTGTGATCAGGTGCCAGGTCGTGCTGAAATATGAAATCTTCATCTCCATAAAGCTTTTCAGCAGATGGAAGCATGAAGTGCTCCAAAATCTCCTGATAGCCAGCTGCATTGACCCTGCCCTTGATCAAACACAGTGAACCAACACAAGACCATCACTAACTGTGGGTACTTGACACTGGACTTCAGGCATTTTGGCATTTCCTTCTCCCAAGTCTTCCTCCAGACTCTGGCACCTTGATTTCCGAATGATATACAAAATTTGCTTTCATCCGAAAAAAGTACTTTGGACCACTGAGCAACAATCCAGTGCAGCTTCTCTGTGGACCAGGTCAGTCGCTTCTGCCGCTGTTTCTGGTTCAAAAGTGGCTTGACCTGGGGAATGCGGCATCTGTAACCCAGTCCACTGCTTCCACAGGTCCCCCAAGGTCTGAAATCGGCCCTTCTCCACAATCGTCCTCAGGGTCCGGTCACCTCTTCTGGTTGTGCAGCGTTTTCTGCCACACTTTTTCTTTCCCACAGATGTCCCACTGAGGTGGCTTGATACAGCACTCTGGGAACAGCCTATTTGCTCAGAGATTTTTTTCTGTGTCTTACCCTCTTCCTTGAGGGTGTCAATGATGGCCTTCTGGACAGCAGTCAGGTCGGCAGTCTTACCCATGATTGCGGTTTTGAGTAATGAACCAGGCTGGGAGTTTTTAAAAGCCTCAGGAATCTTCTGCAGGTGTTTAGAGTTAATCCGTTGATTCAGATGATTAGATTAATAGCTTGTTTAGAGTACCTTTTCATGATATGCTAATTTTTTGAGATAGGAATTTTGGGTTTTCATGAGCTGTATGCCAAAATCATCAGTATTAAAACAATAAAAGACCTGAAATATTTCAGTTGGGGTGCAATGAATCTAAAATATATGAAAGTTTAATTTTTATCAGTACATTACAGAAAATAATGAACTTTATCACAATATTCGAATTTTTTGAGAAGGACTAATATATATATATATATATATAGTGCATTCTTTTTACAGCATAGTATATGTGTTTCTGTGCGGAGTTTGCATGTTCTCTCCGTGCATGTGAGGGTTTTTTCTGGGTATTGGAGTTTCTTCCCACAATCCAAAATCATGCTCAGGTGAATTGGCTGTTTAAAATTTGCCCTCAATGCAAATAAAAAAGTAAGTGCACCTTGCCTTTGACCAGTGTGAGCTGAGATAGGCTTCTTGTGACCGGAATGGGATGAGTGAGGCAGAACTTATTACACGTGAATCTTCTTCTTCTTTTCCTTTTGGCTGTTCCCTTCAGGGTCGCCAGAGCAAATCATCTGCCTCCATCTCACCCTATCCTTTGCATCTTCTTCTCTTACACCAACTGCCTTCATGTCCTCCTTCACCACGTCCATGAATCGTCTCTTTGGTCTTCCTCTAGGCCTGGTAGTTCCAACCTCAGCATCCGACTACCAATATATTCACTATTCCTCCTCTGTACATGTCCAAACCATGTCAATCTAGCCTCTCTGACTTTGTCTCCATAACATCTTACATGTGCTGTCCCTCTGATGTGCTCATTCCTGATCCTATCCATCCTCGTTACTCCCAAAGAGAACCTCAACATTTTCATCTCTGCTACCTCCAGCTCTGCCTCCTGTCTTTTCCCCAGGGCCACTGTTTCTACACCAGAGACATCGCTGGTCTCAACACTGTCTTGTACACCTTTCCTTTCATTCTTGTCGATACCTTCCTATCACACATCACACACACTTTTTCCCAACCATTCCAACCAGCCTGCACACGCTTCTTCACCTCTTTTCCACACTCTCCATTGCTCTGGATTGTTGAGCCTAAGTACTTAAAATCCTCCACCTTCCTTATCTCTGCTCCCTGTAACCTCACCGTACCTGTTGGGTTCTTGTCATGCATACAGATGTATTCTGTCTTACTGAGGCTAACCTTCATTCCCCTCCTTTCCAGGGCATACCTCCACCTCTCTAGATTTTCCTGCACTTGTTCTCTGCTCTCACCACAGATCACAATGTCATCTGCAAACATCATAGTCCATGGGGAATCTTGTCTAACCTCGTCTGTCAGCCTGTCCATCACCACAGCAAACAAGAAGTGGCTCAGAGCTGACCCTTGATGCAGTCCTACCTCCACCTTGAACTCTTCTGTCACACCGACAGCACACTTCACCACTGTCTTACATCTCTTATACATATCCTGCACCACTCTAACATACTTCTCTGCCACTCCAGACTTCCTCATGCAATACCACAGTTCCTCTCTCGGCACCCTGTCATATGCTTTCTCCAGATCCACAAAGGCACAATGCAGCTCCTTCTGACCTTCTCTGTACTTCTCTATTAACATCCTCAAGGCAAACACTGCATCTGTGGTGCTCTTTCTTGTCATGAAACCAAACTGCTGTTCACAAATGCTGACCTCTGCCTTTCGTCTAGCTTCCACTATTCTTTCCCATAACTTCATCGTATGGCTCATCAACTTTATCCCTCTGTAGTTGCCACAACTCTGGACGTCTCCCTTGTTCTTAAAAATGGGCACCATCACACTTCTCCTCCATTCCTCTGGCATCCTCTCACTCTCTAAGACCTTGTTGAATGTTCTTGTCAGGAAATCTACTGCTACCTCTCCTGGACACTTTCATACCTCCACCGGTATGTCATCAGGACCAACTGCCTTTCCACTCTTCATCCTCTTCAATGCCCTCCTCACTTCACCCTTACTAATCTTTGCTACTTCCTGGTCCTCAACAGTCACCTCTTCTACTCTTTTTTCTCTCTCATTTTCCTCATTCATCAGCTCTTCAAAGTACTCTTTCCATCTTCCCAGCACAGTTCTGTCATTCCTGGGTGTCCTCTGGGTACTCTCAGGCATGAAATTAATTTTTCCGCTTTTTGGTGGAAATCTGCTTTTTTCAGACCTCCAGAGGCTATTTTTTATATCATTCCAAATGTGTAAAAAATTTTTTTTTTGGGGGGTAAGGGTTAACGGTTCAACTCCCGCCTCTCCGAGCGTGATAAAGTTATGTGATACGATGTTTCGATGAACATGTACATTTCATTAGAGGCTTAGTGTTAAACAGGAAGTTCTCGCAATGAAGTCTCGTCTTTTGAGTGATTTGTGACACGCTCCACTGGAAGTAGGCGCTTGCCGCAAGTGACACCCGGAGCTTGTGAAACAAAATGCGCAGCTTTACTTGTTTAGTATTCAACCATCACTTTCTCACTTGAAACATCGGAAGTCTGGATAAGCCGTGCTTTCTCTCACAAACTCCTTGTGTCACTTGCCACAAGTGCCTACTTTCGAGCCCGTCACATTTACTGAAATCATCTCACTACTGTGCTATTGAAATTATCATTTTACTAGCGAGAGCAATACATGTGCGATTTCAAAAGTGTGTTTGCTTCATTCCTATCGCTTCATGGGTGCCGCCATATTGTAAACAAAGTCGGATATACTGTAGAATCATTTTGTTTTGTTTCTTAACTTATTCATTCAAATACAAAAGTGACTTATATGTGTATAATAAGTGATTGTATTTTATAAAAACGATTTTATCAAGCAAAAAAGAGCAAAGTTAGACCATCAGAAAGAACAGCCAAGCTCCTGTCGCTCGCAAAAAGGATTAAGCTTAAGAAGTAAAACAACAAGAACGAGATTTATGCATAGTGTAAATATTGAACAGAGAAGTTAGTGTAAATAAACTGTTTTTCTCAAAGACGCAAATTTTAAGAGTGTTCCCTTCATCTTGAAAGTTTAGAAGGTAAGATGATTAAATTTTTATGATAAATACATATAATCTAGTGTATGCTTTTAAAAAACACTGTAGGAATGTGTAACATAATCTGCGTATTTGCTTTTTCCTCCATATATGTGATAGAGCAATGCCGTTCCTTTTTCAACTACTTTAACCTTTCAAACCCTCCAAAAGTTCTGAAATTACACATCTTTTGGAGAGACAATAGTTATGTTAGATATTTCTAGGTTCCTTTTATTATTACTTTAATTATTGTAGAAATAATTCAGTATTAACTTTGTTTGAACACTGATAATGTGGAAGAGTACAAGAATAAAGAATGTCTGTCTGTCTTCCTTTCGGATTTTCCCCTTTTACTCGGGAGTCGCCACAGCAAATCATCTGATTCACATGTTTGATTTGGCAGAAGTTTTTACGTCGGATGCCCTTCCTGTCACAACCCTTTTAGCAAGGGACAGAAACACGCTGACGACTTTGCAGCCTACTCTTTACGAAAGTTAGCAATGGTTCTTTTACATGCCTCACACCATAGACAGTGAGAGACATGGCCTGCCTTTGATAACCCGGTTAGCTGCACTTGTGGAGAGTGGGACTCGAACCCCCAACCTTTGGATCAGCGATCCAGCTAGACCACCACTGCCCCTAGTACAAGAATAAAGAATAGACATGTAAATGTAAAATACCATTATATCAGTGGGGACTTAGAACTCTTAAGATATTTCGATGTGATTTATTCTAAAAAAAGTGAATTATTCAATAACATTATAAATGTTCCAAAGCTTATTTTTAAATGTCTGTAATATCACCATTTAGTATTCCATTTTTCAACACCAACCCTCTTTCCACTTTTTTCATCCATGGCCAATCTCATGCCTGTACTGTGGTTTCCTCCTACAGTCCAAAGCCATACACATTAGACTAACTTGCTATTCCAAATTACCCCTAAATGTGAGTTCAAGTACAAAGAGTTGTATGTGTTGCCCTGTAATAGTCTGGCGAGCTGTCAGGGTGTACACTGCCTTCAACCAGTGTGGGTTAAAATAGACACCAGTCTCTCCGTGACCCTAATAGGTTAAAGCCACTTGGCAACTCTCTTGTAAAATAAACGCTACCCTGTAAACCCAGGCAGTGGCCCTGTATTTCGTAATCCTGTTGACGTAATTGTAAGGAAAGGTAAAGTAACATGTGACCACGGTGAGGATGTTGTACATTTTTGACCTCACCTGCCCTGTGACCCTTTGCTGTTAGGTGGCCTGTACACTAGTGGCAGCTCTGCTCCATCTGTTCTTTATGGCAGCGTTCAGCTGGATGTTGGTGGAGGGGTTGCTGCTTTGGAGCAAGGTGGTGACTGTTAACCTGAGCGAGGATCGCCACATGAAATACTACTACCTGATTGGCTGGGGTAATGGGGCTCTTGTACTTATCCAATAACTTCCTTTTATATGGTTTTAATTATTTTAATTAAATCAGGTTAGTGACTGAGTCAGTATCCTTTAATGCTTTTACACTGCTTTTGTAGGAATGTATGATACTGTTAACCAGTTGAATTGTGTTAATGTTAATACAAGTGTATGACCTTCAGTAAAACAGTCATGAGGTCTAGTACAGTGCAAACTTTTATTTATTATTCATTTCATTAAAAAGCCTGGTGTAAGCATTCTGTAAATGTATTTATGTTACACTGAATGTACGTTTTAACACACAGATGCTAATCATAGTATTGACTTTATCCTACCAGGTCTGCCTATCATGATTGTCTCCATTACTCTGGCCTCAGCCTCAGGGAACTACTCAGCAGAAGAGTACTGCTGGCTCAACGTACACAACGGAGTCATATGGGGTTTTGTTGGCCCAGTCATCTTTATCATTATGGTACGACTGGGTATATTCTCTCTACATTTATATTTACAGTCATAAACTAGTTATTGGTGATCTCAAAGAACTCTCTCTGGTTAGATTTAAGCAGGCGATGATTCATGGGGATGTGATAAAAACTCACATCATAGACTTGAGCTCACTCACTCTCACTCACTCACTCACTCTCTGAACCACGTTATCATATTAGGGCCCCAGGGAGGCTGGAACCTATCTCAGCCAACACTGGGCGAAGGCACGATATAGGGATCCCTCACTACTTCGTGCTTCAATTCATTTGGCTTCAGTGTATGGTGTTTTTTTTTTCTAAAAATATTCATCAAATTAAAAAATGAGGATATTAAGGAAGAATAAAGGAAAAAGTTAAGGAAAATGGCTGGGAAAAAAAGGCCAATTATGCAAAAAAATCCTAAACAAACACAAAACCGAAAACAACCCAAAACCTCCCATCAAAACTAGTTACATTGTTGTGAGGTGCGCATCTGAGTGCGTGCATGTGCACCTGCATGAGTGCGCATGCGCGTGTCTGTATGTGTGTATTTGTATTTTATTTACATTTTATGCATTATTTTTTCATGTTCAATTGTTAGTATAAGCATTTATAGCATTGAATATGTATTTATCGATATTATATACACATATACAGACGGTCCTTGCTTTACGTTTATTCACCTTACATTTTTTCGATTTTGTTTGAACTGACTGTCAAAAAAATTTTGTAAAAAAAATATTTTTGTAAGTCAAATTTTGAGTTTAGCGCGCTCTCCATAGTACGAGACGTTCAAACGCTACTTACGCATGACGCTGCGTCCATTGTTTACATGGCGCTACGTTCATTGTTTACAAACGACAGACTGAACGTGCCCTGCTTCTTCCCAGTTCACCGCGTGTTACCCTTGTGTTAAGACGTCGTCTCTGTGATCTTTGTGTTTACACTGTTTTGCGTATTTGTAACCCAAAGCAAATATGGTTGGACAGAAGACTAAGCCTACTAGTGATAGTGCTAATCAGAATCAGTGCTAATAAGTGAATTTGATTAAATTTTATTTATTTTAAATTATTTTGCTTGAATTTAATTTATTTGAAATTAAATTAATGTTGATATTATTTTACAATTCCTGTCTTCCTTTTGGCTTTTTCCCTTTTACTCGGGAGTCGCCACAGCGAATCATCTGATTCGCACGTTTGATTTGGCAGAGGTTTTTATGTCGGATGCCCTTCCTGTCATAACCCTTTTTAGCAAGGGACAGAAACACGCTGACGACTTTGCAGCTACTCTTTACGAAAGTCAGCAATGGTTCTTTTACATGCCTCTCACCATAGACAGTGAGAGACATGGCCCGCCTTTGATAACCCAGTTAGCCGCACTGGGGGGACAGTGACAACCCTGTGGAGAGTGGACTCGAATCCCCAACCTTTGGATCAGCGATCCAGTACCCTATACCACTAGACCACCACTGCCCCTATATTATTTTACAATGTTATGTTTATAATAATTGATTTAGGGGTGTTTTATGAGATACGGTAATAGTATTTATGGATGTATAGTACAGTATGAACGGTCATGAACATGGAACGTACAGTAACAACTTTTTTTTCACCTTATGTTCGGTCGTTCGGAATGTAACTAAAACGTAAGTTGAGGAGCATTTGTTCATGTACGTATACATCAGTGGGGGGTGGGGTTGTGGGGCGGGGTGATCCTACTTCGCGGAATTTGATGGTCACGTGGGGATCTTGGTCCCAATTAACCGTAGAAAGTGAGGAATCCCTGTATACTCTTTACAGTTCACCAGACCATCACAGGGCACACAGTCATTCACACTCAGCTAGAACGGTAGGCTACTGTATTGTGCATATATTTGGAATAATGAAGGAAAGAGGAATACTCAGAGGAAACCCAAGTAAGCACTTGGACTCGAACCAGGACTCGAACCCGGGCCCAGTTTCTCCCCAAATGCAAAAACAGGCTCATTAGGTCATTTTGCTGTTTCAGATTGCCCTCAGGTGTAACTGGGAATAATTCCCTGCGAAAGACTGATGAACTGTTCAGGATGTATTTCACCTTCACCCATAATTGGTGGAAATAGGCCTCCCTGTAACCCTAGTAGGATTATGTATTTGGCAAATAAATTAAAAAATGAAACAGATTTTTAAATGAAGACACACCCTGATGTTGATTTATACACATCTCCAGTTCATGTACAGGACCTGCATATATATATATATATATATATATATGTGTGTGTGTGTGTGTGTGTGTGTGTATATATATATATATATATATATATATATATATATATATTATGATATTATAATATATTTATATAGTATGATATTTGATCTTCACTAATGTTTTACGTATGATTTTGTGAAAAGAAGAAAGGTTTTTTTTCATCCTGGTGAACAGGTGAACATCATGGTGCTGACGCGTGTGGTTACTATCACCATCTCCACAGCCAAAAGACGATCTCTAATGATGGCAGACAGCACTAGTCCCATTGAGCAGGTGTCTGAACAGATAAGGTATATCGTCTTTTTCAAGTGCACTTGGTCATTATCATCATCATTTCTATCAGCTTTACTCACCACATGGTGGCGCCATTTCGTAACCCATGCTCTCAAATCAGCTTTGTTTGTCCAGCAGTTATGGTTACGACCTTATTGACTGACATTATTTCTTTTCCAGACTATATTCAGGTGATTTAACTTCGCAATAATTTTATTTTAAAAGGAATAAATTATATTTTATTTGACTATTTGATGGTCTAAGTTTATTCCTAAACTAACTGAAACACTGGATTCAATGTTGAGCAATGAAATTAATTTATTCCTGCCATCTCATTGGCTTATAAATATTCGGGCTTCATCTTGATATTTTAAAAGTGTGATAATTAAACTGCCACAGATGTGCAGCATTTGTTCTGGCACAGAAGTGAAAGTACAGAGGCTGAAGTGCAGGTGACACATTAAGGACTCCTGTGTAAGCATGTAAACCTTGAATCTCAGTAGGTCTGTGTGAGGAAATATCAATGCAGGCGTTGATGGTTGGCGGCCAAACGTGCCGTCGGCACGGGTAACTCAAACACCAGGTCCCTTCATCCACTGAGGCAGACGTTCCTCGCAGCTGGTTCATTTTAGCAGTCAGTTGAACTGGAATTTTAA
>CM045751.1:18297500-18310000 GCA_024760905.1 Plotosus lineatus | reverse complement strand
TATTCATGTTTTTAAGAGGAGGACATCAGTTATTTCTATATTTTGATGGATAATATTTTTATTAACAGTTTTATGTATGAAATACGTTACACACATTTCTGTATTTATGGCATTTGTGTTTCTGTGGAAATAAATTTACCTTTAATATTTTTATACATTAACATTTTCATTATACATTATATTCAATGTATGGAATTTTCAGACAATCATACAGTATATCTTTCAGGAGGTGTGTGTCTGTGTGTGTGTGTGTGTGTGTGTGTGTGTGTGTGTGTGTGTGTGTGCTTTATTTCCAATATGTGTATAATACATAGTAATGTAATATAAAGTCAATAATAAATAATCTATTTAATATAATATGAATGGCATTGTTAAGTATACGTTATTAATTTATACTAGTTTTATTTATCCTATAATTATAAGATTTCATAAATAATATAAATAAAAAGCTATACATCATTAAATAAGTAAGAAAGAACTTTAAATGGACATTTACAAACCATAAGACGCAGTTTAAAGAGCATGTTGAATTTTACACGTTATATATTAGTTATTAATTTGTAATAATTTGTGAATAGTTAACATTTTTAGGAACACTTTCAAGATGAACAAAACATATTTTTTAATATTTGCACAGTACAGACCAAGTTGAGGATTAAAATGTTAAGCAATCCTATTATTAATATTATCATTCATCCATTCAGTTACTGAACTGCTTAATCCTAATTAGGGTCGTGGGGAGGCTGGTGCCCATCTCAGCGAGGTGCTCATCTCTGTGAGGGCAAGAGTACACCCTGGACAGCTCCCCAGGCCATCGCAGGTTAGAAACATGCTGATGGTAAACCAATGGCCTACTTTCTACAACAGCAGTGGTTCTTTTACATAAACCTCACACCACAGACGGTGAGAGACATGGCTGACTTTTGATAACCCAGTTAGCAGCACTGGGGGGGGGGGACAGCAGTGACAGTGGGGCTTGAACCCCTGACCGTCACATCAGTAATCCAGTACCCTACTACTGGGCCACCACTGCCCTTATTATTATCATTATTATTATTATTATTATTATTATTATTATTATTATTATTGTCATGAACACAGTTTCTTTTTTGAAGAGCACGTCATGTTCTTGGATGACTTAAGCATTATTTCCTGAACAGTAAGTTTTAGTAAATCTTCCTGATGCAGTTGTGACATAATTATGAAGATTTATTGACAAGACTTGGTTCATCTCTCTTTTCTTTCTTTCTTCTTTTTCTCTTCACTCTCTCTCTCTCAATGTCTCTCTTCCCCTTCTCTCTCTCTCTCTCTCTCTCTCTCTCTTGCTGTCGTATGTAAAACTTGTACAATATTTTTGCATAATAAATGATTTAAAACATGAGAAAAACTGATAGGGGAATTGATGAAGAAATAATCCTTGTGAATATCACTCTCGCTGTCAGGAATTTCACCTCGATCTTGTCCCACTATAAAACTCTGTCGTACTTGGCACCCACCCACATTTATTTGCTTTAGAATTACCTGCCAGCTCCATTTAGTAATAATGATTGTGTCATAAGAAAGCAAACCATGCTGCTAGCCTGGCAGGAGACTGGGATCTCATGACCCACTGGGCCTGACCCCCTGACCTCCCTAAGAGCCGTGCTGATCCCCCCACGTACACTAATAGCATGCCCCCTCTTTTCTCCAGTTTCAGACACCCCTCTGACACCCAAATTATCCGTGTCAAAACAATACCTGTTTTATATAGAAGGTGAATATTTTAGCGTCTCAGCCTGTCAGGAGGTTTTAAATGAAAGAGAAGTTAAAAGTGCTGGAGTTTCAACACGCAGATCGTTTAACTCACTTTTAATCAAACTACTGCGGACACTTTCGCAGCTTTGATGTCTGTGTTACAGACAATTAACAAGAACTGGGTCAGAGTAGTAATACAGAAAAAGTTCCCTCCCCCCCCTCTCTTTCTATCGCCCTCTCCCTGTTCCCTCTCTCTCCATCCCTCTCTCTTTCCATCTCTCTCTCTCTCTCCATTACTTCCCCTTCCCCCTCCATCAATCTCTCTCCCTCTCTCCATGACTCCCTCGTTCCCTCCGTCTCTCCATTCTTCCCTCTCTCTCTCTCTCTCTTCCTCTCTTTCACTCTCACTTGCCGTATTTCCACTAACTTGCCTAGTGTAACCTGAATCATGGAAATGTGAATCTTACAAAAGGTCTTAATTTGTATAATTTTTTTTTTTTTTTGCACACATCCTGTGGTTTCAGACAAATTCAAACCATAATATTTTTGCAGAATTGAAACAGAAACATATTTTTTCATTTTTAAATTAAATGATACAACACGAAAAGCAAATGAAAATGCGTGAGAGGAGAAAACACAGCTTTTATCAAAAAACAGCTGTCTCTCTCTCTCTCTCTGTCTTGCTCTCTGTCTCACTCACTCTCTCTCTCTCTCTCTCTGTTTCTCTCTCTGTGTCTCCATCTCTCTCTTTCTCTGTGTCTCTCTTTCTCTCTGTCTCTGTCTGTCTTGCTATCTGTCTCTCTTACACTCTGTCTTTCTCTCTCTGTCTTTATCTTGCTGTCTGCCTTTCTTGCTCTCTCTCTGTCTTGCTTGCTCTCTCTCACTCTCTCTTTCTTTCTCTGTCTCTGTCTCTCTCTCTCTCTCTCTCTCTCTCTCTCTCTCTCGCTGTCTCTGTCTCTCTCTCTTTGTCTCTTTTTCTGTCTCTCTGTCTCTCTCTCTGTCTCTCTTGCTCTGTCGGTCTCTCGCTCTGTGTCTCTCTGTCTGCCTCTCTCTTTCTGTCTCTCTCTCTCCCTCTCTCTCTCTCTCTCACTCACTCTGTCTCTCTCGCTCCCTGTCACTCTCTTTCTCTGTCTCTCTCCGTCTCTCTCTGGCTCTCTTGCTCTCTGTCTCTCTCTCTCTCTCTCTCTCTCTCTCTCTCCCCCCTCCCTCTGTTTCTCTCTCTCTCTCACTCTGTCTCTCTGTTTCTCCCTGTCGCTGTCTTTCTTTCTCTCTCTGTCTGTCTGTCTGTCTGTCTGTTTGTCTCTCTCTGTCTCTCTCTCACTCTCTCTCTCTCTCTCTCTTTTTCAATTTTTATCTCTTTCTGTCTCTCTCTCAATCGCTCTCTCTGTCTCTCCCTCTTCTTTGTTTCTGTATCCCTTTTTTAAGAAGAATGAGAAATTTGCTTTCTGTGTGGAAACGACTCCAGAACTAAACACAAGCGCTCTGTGTATTTATTATTCATGCGTCTATTTGTCAGGAATCTTTCTTCACGAACTTTAATTGGAGAGCATCGTAGCTGTTGACTGAAAAGACAGAATCTCACATTCAACAGATTTGAATCGAACGACACAGTAAACAGCAAATCAATCGAACGTCTGCTGTTTGAGCGTGATTTATTACCAAAAGGGAATCCTGCACGGAATTCTTTTAATCTCCGGGAGAAAAGTGTACACAAGAGAGCTGCATTGAGAGAAAAGAGAAGAGTGCAACAGCTTGGCGATCAGTCTCACTGGCCTCTTGCCCTTCCTGGGCTGTTAGACGGGGCCAAGAGTTGGACGCAGGGATGACCGCGCCCCTCCCGTGTCATTTCCTGCAGGACTAGCTGTTTCTGGTTGACCACAAATGAGTATTTACCAGGACATGCTGATTCTTATTAATCTGGTTCTTGTCGACCGCACAGTGCCAGGAGGGAGAAGAAAAAACAAAGGAGGCCCATGGTTTGTGTTAAGTGTTTGGCACCCTAGGTGGGGGGAAAAAAGAAAAATGCAAAAAGCCTGTCAGATCCTGTGCGACCAGACTCAAGCAGCGAGTCTTTACACTGTGCAGACGCAGCCCTCCGCTTTGTTATTTTTAGTAATTATCCTCATTAGGTAAAAGCATGTGCCAATCACACAGCTTTGAATTGTGCCCAGTATGTGGTTGAAACTCACCCCAACGCCATTTTGGTGGATGTCAAACCCTGTGTTGAGTGAGCTCATTAGCAGATGAAGAAAGCCAAGACGTGAGGCATGAAATGATAGTAATGAATAGCAGCGGTGACATTAACAAGCTCTTAAGTGAGCACATAATTGATCATCATAAATGATTATCAAACGTAACCCTTTTCTCCCTCGCAGTTTAATCAATGATCTGTTTAAATCAGTGTTTCTCAAGACGAGAGAAAAATGCATTTCAAATCTGAGATGATTCCGGACTGCAATGTAGAGGCGGAGAATAAAACTACTGACTGACTGACTGACTGACTGGCTGTCTGCGACTGTGAGAAACAAAGAGAGTGGAAAACGAAGATATGTGAAGTCTTCACGTCCATGAACTACCATTCATTTTCACTTTGATCTCCTGCCATCCATAGTCAGCTGCAATTGCATGTGACGCTCATACACAACACCACCTGATAAGGATTGATGCGCTTTGGGAAAAGCGTGGCACATGTCGTTAACCCACAGCCAACTCATCTCGGGAGACGGAGAACAACTGGCTACAGCCGCACTGGGTTCGAATATTTATGTTTGTAACATTTAGGTTCAGTGTTGACTGAATAATTTAATCTTACTAGAGTAACACTCAGGTTGTACCTTATCTCACCCCACACTGGGCGAGAGTCGGGTGCAATCTGAAGTGTTTGCCAGACCATCACAGGGCAACACACACAATCATTCACACTCACACAAAGTGGGTAATTTAGAAAAGCTAATGTGCATGTCTTCGGACTGTGGCAGAAAACCAGATTCCCTGGAGGAATCCCATGCAAGCACAGGGAGAACATGCAACTCCAAACAGAAACACCCTCGCCGAGCTGGGACTCGAACCCAGGACCTTTTTGCTGTGTGGCAGACATGCTAACCACTACCGTGCACCGTGCCTCCCACACTATTGATCAACTTCTTCTTCTTCTTCCTCTTATTATTATTATTATTAGTAATAATCCTCCTCACTCAAACATACCTGATTGGTGAGTCTGCAATAGTTTGCTGTTTTATAATATATAACCTAAAATATCCTCCAGCATTTCATTTTATATTAAAAACCGTTTAAAATATATCACTTATTAAACTATAAAATCTTTCTTTATGTCAGGGATGGTTTTCGGTTGTGAAATATTCGACCCATATTTGTGTTTTTTTTCACACACACCCAAAACATCAACATGGCTGGCGATGCTTTATACAGCCATTTTTCTGGTCTTTGTCACAGAGAACAAGCCTGCAGTTAGTCAGAGTCTGAGGCCAGGCATCGCCGTCTTAAACGCCGAAAACTTCACATTTTTCGACTGTCAGTGGAAACTATGTAATTATTATATGATTGACATTGCTTGTATAATTTCATGAGTTTTGACAAGCGGGGCACTCAGAAATGTCTCCTGGACACCTAAGTACCTTTAATTAAACAGCTTCTTGGCGCACAGGCGCCGTTTTCTTCTTGGAGTTCAAAGCGTGTGGTTTGACCCATGTGCTGAAAGTTTGTATCAGTTTTCTGCAGGGATGTTTGACTTGGCCGTTCAATATGAAATTGTCTTGTTTAAAAACTGGTTTGTTTACCATTCGTTCTCTCCTTACCCTCTCTTCAGCACATGTGCACCATGAGTTTTTGGGATATAGTTTCTCTGCAGATTCGTTATCCGGATTTATACTTTGATGAAACGTTTTATGGCTTTTATAGTTTGTACTTTTTTATTTTTGAAGCTTTAGTAAAAACCTTTTATTTGTTTAATTTATTTGTTATAATGTCTGTCACATCTAGGGTGTGCCCTGCCCTTGCCCAGAGTCGGCTGAATGCGGCAGCTTCCCCACGACCCTAATTAGGATTAAAGCGGTTCAGAAAATGGATGAATGCATCATGTCTGTCACTGTGGAATTAATTTATGTGGCTATAAATGTATGAAATTGATTGAATATAAATGTATGTGTATACATTCGTCATCCAGCCATCTATTATCTATACCACTTATCCTTCAGTATCGAAGGGTAAACTGGAGCCAATAATGCCAGTAGGGTGGGGTTACCCTGAATAGGACACCACACTATTACAGGACTAACACAGACACAAACAGCCATTTGCACGCCTATTCACACCTGTGGGCAATTTAAAGTAGCTTAGTTCATCTCACGTGTATTTTATGGCTTTAAACGATGGTAAGAACATTGAACTCAAGCATTGGCAGTACATACAACCTACCCACTTTTCCATTATAATTAATAATTATGTCTTTACTAATTCCGCAAGGGGAACTTGGACTTCTGCATTTAACTCATGCTAATTGAGCACACACTTGGAACAGTGGGCTGCCACACATTGCAGCCTACCTTTCCTACTGGATCAGGAATTGAACCAGTGATTTTTTTTTTTTTTTTCAGTCCCAAAGCCACTTCTGTACCCATTAGGCCATGGCTGCCCCCATGGTCTAATAGACATTGAATTTTCTGTGGCTGCAAGCTTTTGTTCAGGCTAAACACAACGCCACCATGTTCCTCTCACTTTAAAAGTAATGAATTAAATTTTAGTATATTCAGCACAGTGGCATCGAGATTAGCACGCTCGCCTTACTGCAAAAAACCTTTGTACTGAGTCCCATGTAGATTTACTTAGCATCATTGCATAGGTTTCCTTTGGATGGTCTGGTTTCCTCCCACATTCCAAAGGTATGGTGAATGGCTGTTCCAAATTGCCCCTAGGTGTGAGTGTGAGTAGTTGTATGTGTTGGCCCTGCAGTGGACTTTCAGGCTGTTCAGGGTGTATCCAGCCTTCACCTGTGGTGGACTAAAATATTATGGAGTTGACCTACAACTGTAGAAGGATAAAGTGGTTCAGCAAACGAATACATGCACTGCCCTCCATAATTATTGGCGCCTAGGTTAAGATGTGTTAAAAGCATTAAAATAAATTTAATTTTTATAGCAGAAGCTTCTCTCATACTGAAAAATGTAGACAATTGTACCCTTAAACTCAAGTGAATTTTAAGGGGGTAAAAAAGTCCCTGATTAAGAAATAATTATTTTTCATAAAACCACCTGTTCCATAATTATTGGCACCCGTAACAATTCCTAGGGAAAATGTAATTGAAGCATTTGCCATTTCTACAGTAGTTTACAAAGATGACCAGAGTATCTAGGAACATTTCATTAGTAATTCGTCACTTCCTGTTTACCTGGGGTATAAATATGATGGGACACAAAGGCCATTTCTCTTATCCTCTCTTCAACATGAGAACCATAAAGGAACACACCATTCAAGTAAGGCAGATGTGTGTCGACCTTCAAGTCAGGCAACGGCTACAAGAAAATCGGCCCTCACCTTCACTTGTGCATATCTACTGTCAGAGGAATCATTAAGAAGTTTAAAACAACCGGAACAGTGGTAACCAAGCCTGGATGAGGATGCAAGGTTATGTTGGTACCATGCACAGTGAGGAGGATGGAGAAAGAAAAGTTCTCCAAAGCTCACTGTTAAAGAATCGCAACAAATGGGAGCCTCTTAGGGCCACAAAGTCTCCAGAACAACGATCAGGCAGCTTATACATACCAACAAGGTGTTTGGGAGACATACATGGGAAAAAAAAATCCTCTCTCATAATCGTAAATGCAAACGCCTGGAGTTCATTAAGCAGTACTGGGACTTCAATTGGGATTGTGTGCTTTGAGCAGATGAGACCAGGATGGGGTCTTTTTTGGAACAAAACACTCAGTGGGTCTGCTGGAACACCAAAAATGAGAATGCAGAAAATCTCCTCATGCCCACTGTGAAGTTTGGGCGAGGATCAGGGACACTGTGGGCTTGTTTCTCTTCCAAAGGCCCTGGGAGCCTTCTTAGGGTGCATGGCACCATGAACGCTTTGAAATACCAGGACATTTTAAAGCAAAATCTGGTGGCCTCTACCTGAAAGCTGAAGATGATGGGCCGTCACTGGGTCTTTCAGCAAGATAATGACCCTAAACTTGTGGCCAAATCTACACAGAAATGGTTCACCAAATCTAGAATCAAGTTCCTCCCATGGCCATTGCAGTCCCCAGACCTCAACCCCATCGAGAACCTATGGCGTAAGTTGAAGAGGAGAGGACCAGGTCGTTGGATGATTTAGAGAGGTTGTGCAGAGAGGAACAGCCCAAGATTCTCTTTCTGTATTCACCCATCTTGTGAAATATTATAGGAAATTAGGTGCTGTTTCATTGATAAAAGGCATTGTACAACATATTAATATCAGGGGGTTAATAAATGTGGCACACATGATTTGAGGTAGCAGAATTATTTGGGATTTTTTCCAACTAAATAAATGTACTTTGAATTAAAGGTTGAATTTCCCTAATTTTTTCACTGTGGTCTGATATTATTTAGAAAATCACATAATTTTTTACAAGTTAAAGAAGGCATCTTAACCACAGTGCCAATAATTATGAAAGGCAGTGTAAAAGAATTATAATCTGTCATGTAAAGCATAAAAACATTAGTGAGTTATAATTCAATCTAGCTATTGATGATTATCGATTAATTATTAAATTATTAAGTTAATTCTTTTTCCGATAAAAACAAACTCAAAGTGTTTTAGGCAAAAATATTTTATCCAGTATATTTATTTATAGTTGCATTTATTTTAGTTCACTTTATTTATTAGTACGTGGGAGCAACATACCCTAAGAATTTGGCGAATACAGACACTCCTCGACTTACGGTTTTCATTGGCTCCGGATGGCCGAATGTAAGTTAAAAGTGAACGAAAGTTGAAAGTGAACGTATTGTGGGGGTGGTGGTGACACGGTGGTAAGGTGCTGAATTTCTGATCCTAAGGTCGTGGGTTCAAGCCCCCTTGTCACCAGGTTGTCACAGCTGTCCCCCCAGTGCAGCTAACTGGGTTATCAAAATCCACCCATGTCTCTGGTGAGAGTTTAATGTAAAAGAACCATTGCTGAGTTTTGTTAAGAGGAGCTGCATAGCAGTCAGTATGTTTCTGCCCTGTGATGGCCTGGCGAGCTGTCCAGGGTGTACATTTTCCTAAGTTTTCGTCCCTGGGATACAAAAATAACCTGCTCTTACGAAACGCGCCAAATGCGGCATTCAAAATTCAAACGCGCTAATCAAAATTTCACACGATGCGCGATTTGCTCTCTCATTGGCTGTCTCCCAACATCCCGCCCCGCTGGCCTCCCATTGGCTCGGAGGCAGCTGTTACCCATACTTCCTGTTTGTCACAGGCGTGAAGGAGAGTTGACGGTTGGCTTGTTTTGAGATTGATCATGCAGCGTTGTATTTCGTTGTGGCCGTAACCCCTCTACAATCGGCACGACATTGAACGAGAAGGAGACCTTAAAGCGGAAATACAGTGACGGAGGTGATTATTTCGGCACGATATTAAAACAGAGTGCTCCGTGGGAGAAGATCTCCGATCTCGCAAGGAAGCAAGTTAATATTGAATGAGGACCTCAGATCTTTCAAACAGGTACTGTAATTCCGCTTTAAATAAAACATCCCGTCCATTTAAACATTTTAAATAGAATTGTTCTGTCAGCTGCGCGTTGCATTTGGGCAGGGCCCGAGTTTTGTGTGTGTGTGTGTGTGTGTGTGTGAGAGAGAGCGAGAGAGAGAGAGTATGTGTGTGTGTGTGTGTGTGTGTGTGTGTGTGTGTGTGTGTGTGTGTGTGAGAGAGAGAGAGAGAGAGATAGAGAGAGACTGTCTACAGAGTCAATCAGAGATGAAAGGAGGCTTAACTCTTTAGTTTAGTTTTTTAACTTGCTTTATTCAGTAAATGTTTAATAAATGTGGCGCATGTAAGCAAAACGCGGCTCATCTGGACCTCCGATCCCTCAAGGAATCAAGTTAAAGTTGAGTTTGGACCTCCGATCTGTCAAGCAGGGAATGCGCTTTGAATTCCACATCTTAAAATTCTCCAGGGTCCTGCTGGTGGGCGTAGCCCTCACCCACCACAATACACATTTCATGTGTACACAACAGAGTAGGGGGCAGTGGTGGTCTAGTGGTATAAGGCGCCGGATCGCTGATCCAAAGGTTGGGGGTTCGAGTCCCACTCTCCACAAGGTTGTCACTGTCCTCCCAGTGCAGCTAACTGGGTTATCAAAGGCCGGCCATGTCTCTCACTGTCTATGGTGTGAGGCATGTAAAAGAACCATTGCTGACTTTCGACAGGAGTAGGCTGCAAAGCCGTCAGCGTGTTTCCGCCCTGCGATGGCCTGGCGAGCTGTCCAGGGTGTACTCTGCCCTCGCCCTGAGTTGGCTGAGATGGGCACCAGCCTCCCCGTGACCCTAATTAGGATGAAGCGGTTACAGAAAATGAATGAATGAATGACAATAGAGTAGGCCCTAGATATTCTCGGAGCCTCGGTTCCGGCCCCTCCCGCGAATGAAGATAATTCGCGAGTTCTGTACACAGAAGTAAAACACCATGACATCCAACGTCATTATCTTTTCTAGTGCTTAGCCAGAGAAGACGCACAGCGTTTGAGTGTCATCACAGAGCCTAACTGGTAATTAAAACACACGAAAAAAAAGGCTCATTGAAAACTTGTGCACGAATGAGGAAAAAGGGGCATTACATCATCTCAGCCAATCAGCAGAAAGGAGGACAGCCATTGGCTGAATTTGAGTGACGTGTCAGCTGCTCAGCAGTCCGCGAATACTCAAACCGTGAGTGCAAAACCGTGGAATAGTCAAGGGCCTACTGTACACATTTAATATGTACTGTATTTTGTGTGTGTGTGTTTGTGTGTGAGAGAGAGAGAGATAGAGACTGGTGTGTGTGTGTGTGTGTGTGTGTGTGTGTGTGTGTGTGTGTGTGTGTGTTTGTTAATAAAAAATGTTTAATAATGGTTTAATTAATAAATATGTTAGTAAAATGGTTTAATATGCTGATAAAATGTTTAAATGGTTTAATAAATAATTTTCTTTTACTTTTAACACGTTTCATACAAAATTTGTGTACTGTTATCATTTTTAAAGAGTTTATGGGGTAGTCTTGGGAGCCTTGGAACGAATCAGGCGTTTTACATGTAAAATGTGCCCCCTATTTACGAAACTCCCGCGTTACGAAAAAGGCTCTGGAACGGATTAATTTCGTAAGTAGGCCGCCTGTAATTTGTAATAATCCTTATAGTAAATATGAGTATGAATGTGATTTGTAATGAGTATTGAGCACAAGTATACAGTAGGCCCTCGACATTCATGGGGGTTCGGTTCCGAGCCCTCCCACGAATTGAGATAATCCGCGAGTTCTGTACCCGGAAGTAAAATCCCATGGATCACGTCACATGCGCGAATGAATACTATGTATCTATTACATGCGCTAAAATATGCTTCTTAAACACATTCTATAGACAGTCTTACTCATTAATACAGTATTAATGTAGTAAAATATAGTCATGATTAAGAAAAACATTTCAATTTTTAACGCTTATTTTTATTGATGATAAAATATAAACATTATACAGCATATACTGTTGTAAAGCACTCGTTTTAAAGTCTTTTTCAATTATTATTCCAGTACAGTACCTAAGTTAATTCTGAGAATGTTTGTGCGTGAGATTTTATGTTCTGTAGCATGTTTAACAAATGATACCAAAAGGATAAACTTTATTACGCTTCATGTCCTTTTATATTGAACTTGGAGTGACGTCTCCAAGATGGCGCTGCCTAGAGGGCAACGTCGCGGAGTTCTCAGAGTCAAATTGTTTCTTTGTTCGTTTTAATTTATTTTATTTGTTTGTTCATGTTTTCCACTATGCTCGTCTATGACCGGTCGACCCTACTACAACTATGAGCAGCTTCAGCTTCGGGCAACTAAGCACGCAACAACTTATATCGTGAGCTAATATGCTCACATGGGAGCTCAATGCTAACCGCTAATATGCTCACATGGGAGCTCAATGCTAACCGGTAATATGCTCACATGAGAGTTCCATGCTAACCGCACTCCGTTTAACAATAAGCCAAGGCGGAGTTCTCAGTCTCCGGCGCTTGGTTAGCACTTCCGGCCATACTGCTTGAAAATGTTAAGTCCCTCCGAAACAAGATTGACGAACTTCATGCTCAGATTTGCAGCCTAGAGGGATCTACAGGACTGTGTTTCTGTGAAACATGGCTCGAGGCGATTGCACCAGCCGGCTACACGGCCTTTATCCCCTGCAATCCCAAGCGCCAGAGTCGTTGTTCGGCCCCTTCCCGCCTGGGCTTCGTGTCAGCTGAGGTGCGGCTCGCATTGAGCTGCCTACTATAGCATATTAGCTCTGCTAGCCGCAGCCCGGCTAACCAGCCCAGTTGAGCCTGCTTAGTTATACACGCCCAAAGATACTCCGATCTTATAGCTGTAGTAGAGTCGACCGGTCGTAGACGAGCATAGTGCAAAACATGAACAAACAATAAAACAAATTAAAATGAACCGTAGCATGTTAGCTCTGCTAATAGCATATTAGCTCTGTTAATAGCATGTTAGCTCCGCTAATAGCATGTTAGCTCTGCTGAGTTATACACGCCCGAAGATACTCTGGTACTCTATACTGGTCGTAGAC
>CM045751.1:18257500-18292500 GCA_024760905.1 Plotosus lineatus | reverse complement strand
GTGTAAACAAGAACAAGAGCCACACCACCAGTATACAGCCTGATTTATGCATGATTTATTTGAAGTGCATATTTCATTTCACACTACATGTTTTTTTATTGATTTTATGACAATTCAAAAAACCCCTATGACACATGACATCTGAGAGACATGGGTCCGCCCTCCCATGGACCCAGCACCCGTGGGAGGAGTTTTAGGGGTCGGGTGCAGTGTGAGTTGGGTGGCAGCCAAAGGCATGGGTTCTGTCGGACCGATCCTCGGCTACTTACTCTGACCCTCGGGACATGGAATGTCACCTCCCTGACGGGAAAGGAGCCTGATTTGGTGCGTGAGGTGGAGAGATACCGACTAGTGTGGGAGAGATACCGACCGGTGTGGGTATTCTTGTTGCCCCCCGTCTTGGTGCCCAAATGTTGGGGTTCTCCCCGGTTGACGAAAGGGTAGCTTCCCTCTGTCTTCAGGTGGGGGGACGGGTCCTGACTGTTATTTGTGCATATGCACCAAATGACAGTTCAGAGTACCCACCCTTTTTGGAGTCTTTGGGGGGGGGGGGGGGGGTGTTGGAGACTCGCTCGTTGTCTTGGGAGACTTCAACGCCCATGTGGGCAACGATAGTGTGACCTGGAAGGGTGTGATCGGTAGGTACGGCCTCTCCAGTCTGAATCAGAATGGTGTTTCGTTGTTGGACTTCTGTGCTCGTCATAGTTTGTCTATCACGAACCCCATGTTTGAACATAAGGATGTCCATAAGTGCACTTGGCACCAGGACACCCTAGGTCGCAGTTCGATGATTGACTTTGCAGTCGTGTCATCGAACTTGCGACCATATGTTCTGGACACTAGGGTGAAGAGAGGAGCTGAGCTGTCTACCGATCACTACCTGGTGGTGAGTCGGCTTCGGTGGTGTGGGAGGTTGCCTTCCAGACCTGGCAGGCCCAAGCGTATAATCAGGGTCTGCTGGAAACGTTTGGCGGAGTCCCCTGTCTGAGAGGCCTTTAACTTCCACCTCCGGCAGAGCTACAACCATGTTCCGGAGGAGGCGGGGGACATGGAATCCGAATGGGCCATGTTTCGTGCCTCCATTGCTGAGGCGGCAGCCCATAGCTGTGGCCGTAAGGTCGTCGGTGCTTGTCGTGGCGGTAATCCTCCATTTATACCGCATTTTATATGTAAAATGTGTGATTCGTTCCAAGGCCCCCAATACTACCCCCTTAACCCTTTAAAAATTATAAAAGCATACCTTTTAAGACCTCCTTCTGCTTCAATATCATACCAATGGTAGACAGGTTTGGACATATTCCTTTGCGATATCACTAAACTGCATGCCACGAGCTCACTTCTTTTCACTCGCACCAGGAATCACACACACGTGTGTGTGTGTGTGTGTGTGTGTGTGTGTGTGTGTGTCTGTGTGCGCACGTGTGCTGACCATGTCTTCTTAGCAGAGTTATAATCTTACAAATGTTTATGCAAGGTTAAAAGCCTGAGCTAAAAAATAAAGATGCAATGAGCACACTCGAAAATCTCATGAAACAACAGTAACTCTGTCCTTTACATGAAAAGCATTATGAGCTCCATAATAGCCAATGGGAGGGAGACGCGTCATCCCTCCTAGCCAATGGGAGGCCAGTGGGGCGGGTTGTTGGGAGATAGCCAATGGGACAGCAACTCGTGCATTGTTTGAATTTTTGAGATGGTTCTTTCGTAACGTGAACTTGTTTCGTATCCAGAGACAAAAAAATTAGGAAAATGTTTCTCATAAACCAGATTTTTTTGTTTGTCGGGGCTTTCGTAAGTTGAGGTTCCGCTGTATTTCTTTATTCACTAAATTTTAAGTGGAACCCCGTCCCCCCTTTTTTTATATGTATAAACACATTAATTTTAAAATCGTGTTTTAAAAGGTGTATATTTCTTATGTAACTGTACATGTATGTTTTTGAATCTATATTTTAACTACTTTTTTTTACATCACATGTTCAACAAATATTTCACCTTTTAGTTGCGTATCCAAACAAATTATAATTACACTCACCTAATTAACTGGTAAAATTTATATTATTAAATATGTTGAAGGCTATATTAATCTAAATTAACAAAACTATTTATTGCGATGCTCATGAATGGAGCTATATTGGCATGGTATAGGGTTTGGATAGCTGTACTGTGCAAATGAAAACTTGACGCTGATAAGCTGCTACATATTGCTAATTTGCATCACAATGGGCATCGATAAATAAAGTAAATTTATTTAAAATGAAACTGAAACTCTAAAAATAAAAATTCATACACCACTGTTCAGATTCACACAGAATAAAAATCACAATCCAGTTCAGGTAGTCAGACAAACCTTTGCAGAAGAAAACCGCCCCAAGCATTAACTGTAGCATGGAACATAAACTTGTTAAATGGATAATTGCACTAACAAGACAGGTGATACAAATGAGAGTGAAAATCAGAGTGCGGGGTGTGTAAAGAAAACTTTCTTTATTTTTCTTGAGAATGTACTGCAGAAATGCTGGGGATATATATTTTTGCTTCCTTCAGTCCTTAAAGGAGCCATGCTACTCTTATAACATCAGCCTCGGACGCCTATCAATAGAGATGTCAATTGGGAGCTTCCGCTTTATATTCCAATAATACTTTTTAACAAGATTAAATGCTTAATTTTGTGGAAAAATGCAGGCAAACCTTATGAAGAAATTAGCAGGGAAATTTGCAGAAAATTAAAAGGTAAAAAAATTAATAGAAAAGAAGTGTCATTCTCTGTTTTTTCTTTGGCTGTAACAAAATCATTAAACTTTTTAAAGAATTTCCGCTTCAGTTGCAATAACAAACAATGAAGTCCTAACATACTTTCAACATTTCCCAAAATGCACTGTAACCACGAAGAATGTTAATGTTGCAGTTTCTGGATCCTGAAAAAATTGAATGCATATCAATATCATATAACGTAATGTGTAATAATAATAATAATAATAATCATAATTAATGTACTGAATTTTCAAATTCTGGTGGATGGACTCTGGAATTCTCTTTTATTATTATTATTATTATTATTATTATTATTATTATCATTATAGCCATACAGGTTTCCCAATCTCTATTTTTGTTAGCTTTTTACAATTAGATTGATGTTTCTGTGTGGAGTTTGCATGCTCTCTTTGTGCTTATGTGAGCTTTCTCTTTTTTCTCTGGTTTCCTCCAACAGTCTAAATAAATGCATATTAGGCTAATCGGCAGTACGAAATTAGTCCTCAGTGTGAGTGCGAGTGTGAATGCGTGTGTGCAATAGTCTGCTCTATCATGTCTTCGCCCAGTGTCAGCTAAGACAGGATTCAGCCTCCCTGTGGCCCTAATAGGATGAAGTGATTCATGTGACAAATATCACCCATCACAGAAATGACGGTATTAAGTCAGAAATTATTAAATACCTCGTTTTTAGCTCTTAAAGTTAAAAACAAGGTATTTAATAAAGTCGCATTTTGGGCTTTGTGACTAATGCATATTTCCATATTCTTCACTCATGTAAGCTCCATATTAGTTCCAAAATTATTCATGTAAAAGGTCTGGTTGCTGAGAATAATGTGCTGAAAGCTTAGGAGATTTCAAGATGAATAATCATAAAAAAAAGACTGGTGAGAAAGTTAAAAAACCAGTGAACTTCAAGAACCACTTTATATTAAAAATAACACCATGAAATTAAAATATCCAGGCCTGGCTCCTGGGGGACCTTGGTGGCCTTGTCCGGGCAAGAGAAACCATGAAGAGAAACCGTGTCCTTTTATCTTTATCCATATAGGGGTCTTTTGAGCCGTGCTTCGTCTGGACCTTCATCTGGACTTGTTTGCCTAGTGTGACCCTACCGGGGGCATAATGCCCCTGACAATATAGCTCCTAGGATCATTAGGACACACAAACCTCTCCATCATGATAAGGTGATGATTCACAGGGGAGCCTCACCTCAGCGCTTAGCTTGGGCTCTGGAACCACTCATCTTGAGAGGGGCTGGACCTTATTCCATTCTGGAGTTGCTCATGGGGAGAGGTGGTCAGCCAGTGTGGGCATCCTTGTTGCCCAACGTCTTGGTACTTGAAAGTGAACTTGGTTCAACGTCTTGGTACCCACATGTTGGGAGTTTTCTCCAGTTGATGAAAGGGTAGCTGCCCACCATCTTTGGGTGGGGGATGGGTCCTGGCTGTTGTTTGTGCTTATGAACCAAATGACAGTTCAGCCTACCCACGCTTTTTGGAGTCTTTAGGGAGTGTATTGGAGAATGCTCCCCTTGGGAATGCCCTCGTTGTCCTGGGAGACTTCAGCACCTATGTGGGCAATGACGGTGTGACCTGAAAGAGTGAGATCAGTAGGTACGGTCTCCGCAGTCTGAATGGCTATGGTGTTTCATTGTTGGACTTCTGTGCTCATCACGGTTTGTCCGTTTCTTACACCATTTTTGAACATAAGGGTGTTCATAAGTGCATTTTGCACTGGAACACCCTAGGTCACAGTTTGATGATTGACTTTGTAGTCGTGTCACTGGACTTGCAGCCACGTGTTCTGGACACTCGGGTGAAGAAAGGAGCTGAGCCGGACTGCGAAGTCGGGGGGGGGGGTCCCAATACTGCCTCCTTTGGGACATTGAATTTTAATGGACCTTGTTTCGTGCCTCAATTGTTGAGGCAGCAGCCCATAGCTGTGTCCAGAAGGTCACCGGTGCTTGTCGTGGTAGTAACCCTAAACCCAGTGGTGGACAGCTCTAGAAAGGGGCCTGTCCAGCTGAAAAACCAGGCCTATCGGGTCTTACTAGCCTGTGGGACTCCCGAGAGAGCAGACAAGTACCGGCAGGCTGTTGTCGATGCGAAACTTTTGGGCATTGGAGGAGCTCAGTGAGGGCCTGGAAAGGAACTATCAGTTGGCCTCAAAAAGGATCTGGATCACCATCTGATGCTGCAACAGGGGGAAGCAGTTCTCCACAAATACTGTGTACAGTGGAAGTTGGGAATTGATCACCTCGACTGAGGGTGTGGTCGGGAGGTGGCAGGAATACTTTGAGGACCTCCGCAATCTCACCAACACGTCCTCCGTGGAGGAGGAAGACCCTGGGGGTTTGGATGGGGATTCACCCATCACTGGTGCTGAGGTTACCGAGGTAGCCAAAAAGTTCCTCGGTATTCTAGCTTCGGGATGGATGAGATCTGCTCTGAATATCTCATAGCTCTGGATGTTGTAGGACTTTCTTGGTTGACACGTCTCTGAAAAATCATGTGGTCAATGAGGGCCATACCTCTGGATTGGCAAACCAGGATAGTTGTCCACCATTTTCAAAAGGGGGATCAAAGGGTGTGTTCCAATTATTGTGGACTCACAGTCCACAGCCTACTCAGGAAAAGTCTATGCAGGAGTGCTGAAGAGGAGGATCCAAATGATAGTTGATCCTCGGATTCAGGAGATGGATTTTGTGAATTTTGTCTTGGTTGCTGGCACTTCCTAGTCCGAGGTCATAGTTCTCAGCCGGAAAAGAGTGCAATGCATTCTGTGGGTTAGGAATGAGTTCCTATTTCAAATTGAGGATTTCCTCAGGATCTTGTTCATGAGTGACGGAAGGATGGAGCGGGAGATTGACAGACAGCTCGCAGCCTGTGCTGTGGTGAAGAGTCGATCTACGTTCCAACCCTCATCTATGGTCACAAGCTTTGGGTAGAGACTGAAAGAACAAGATTGTGGATACAAATGGCGGAAATGAACTTCCTTCGCTGGGTGGTGGGGTCCCCTTCGAGATCGGATGAGAAACGCAGCTATTTGGGGGAACTCGGAGTAGAACCTCTGCTCCTCTGTGTTGAGCGGAGCCAGTAGAGGTGGCTTGGGCATCTGGTTAGAATGCCTCCCGAACACCTCCCTGGTGTGTTATTTCAGGCCTGTCCGACCAGGAAGAGACCTCAGGGTCGACTCAGAGAACACCTGAGGGACCATATCTTTCGGCTGGTCTGGAAACGCCTCGGTTTCCCTCTGGAAGAGCTGGAGGAAGTGGCTTGGAGGAGGGATGTCTGGTATTCATAGCTTAAGCTACTGCCCCCGCAACCCAACCTTAGATTAAGTGGATGATGATGATGATGATGATGATGATGTTAATGATGATGACGATGAAAAAACCCATGTTTTACAAGATACAAGAAGTCTGTACATTTTCCAACCAAATGAAATTAATCTACAACTGAACAAACAAATTCTTTCTGATAAAGCTACTCAAAACGTTTTTGAAAGTGACTGAAAAAAGTGTTTTTCTCATGATTAAAACAGTGGCACTTATCTGTTTTTGAATTCAAAATACTCAGTTACATTCCATGTGCAATGGTGGTCTAGTGGTATAGGGTCCCACTCTCCACAAGGTTGTCAGTGTCCCCCAGTGCAGCTCACTGGGTTATCAAGGGCCAGCCATGTCTCTCACTGTCTATGATGAGAGGCATGTAAAAGAACCATTGCTGACTTTCGACAAGAGTAGGGTGCAAAGTCATTGGCGTGTTTCTGCCCTGCGATGCCTGACAAGCTGTCCAGGGTGTACTCTGCCCTCACCCGGAATTGGCTGGGATGGGCGCTAGCCTCCCCACGACCCTAATTAGAATTAAGCGGGTACAGAAAATGAACTGAACTGAAGTTACATTCCTCTTGTTCTTCGGATAGCTGACTCTAACTTAAATCGAACTTAACCAAGTCATTAATTTTTGAACCGCTTCATCCCAATGAACCTAACAAAGTCAATTTCTTAGTTTTCTCTTCCAGCCTTTTTCTGACAACTGTTACTCTTCTTGTTTGAGCTGCAGCCTTTTAATTTCTCAGAGCTAATACCTGATGCGATGTGATGGTAAAAAAGTATTGTGCAAGTGTCTTCTTGCTTGCCTCAGCTCTCACTTTCCTGATCCTATCCATTCTCGTTACTCCCAAAGAGAACCTCAACATTTTCATCTCTGCTACCTCCAGCTCTGCCTCCTGTCTTTTCCCCAGGGCCACTGTTTCTAAACCATATGTACAACATCACTGGCCTCAACACTGTCTTGTACACCTTTCCTTTCATTCATGCCGATACCTTCCTATCACACATCACACACACTTTTCTCCAACCATTCCAACCTGCCTGCACACGCTTCTTCACCTCTTTTCCACACTCTCCATTGCTCTGGATTGTTGAGCCTAAGTACTTAAAATCCTCCACCTTCTTTATCTCTGTTCCCTGTAACCTCACCGTTCCTCTTGGGTTCTTGTCGTTCACACAGATGTATTCTGTCTTACTGAGGCTAACCTTCATTCCCCTCCTTTCCAGGGCATACCTCCACCTCTCTAGATTTTCCTGCACTTGTTCTCTGCTCTCACTACAGATTACAATGTGATCTGCAAACATCATGGTTTATTGGGAATCTTGTCTCACCTCGTCTGTCAGCCTGTCCATCACCATAGCAAACAAGAAGGGGCTTAGAGCTGACCCTTGATGCAGTCCTACCCCCACCTTGAACTCTTCTGTCACACCGAGAGCACACCTCACCACTGTCTTATTTCTTTCATACATGTCCTACACCACGCTAACATACTTCTCTGCCACTCCAGACTTCCTCATGCAATACCGCAGTTCCTCTCTCGGCACCCTGTCATATGCTTTCTCCAGATCCACAAAGCACAATGCAGCTCCGTCTGACCTTCTCTGCTCTTCTCTATTAACATCCTCAAAGCAAACACTGCATCTGTGGTGCTCTTTCTTGGCATGAAACCAAACTATTGTTCACAAATGCTGACCTTTGCCCTTAGTCTAGCTTCCACTATTCTTTCCCATAACTTCATCATATGGCTCATCATCTTTATCCTTCTGTAGTTGCCACAACTCTGCACATCTCCCTTGTTCTTAAAAATGGGCACCATCACACTTCTCCTCCATTCCTCTGGCATCCTCTCACTCTCTAAGACCTTGTTGAATGTTCTTGTCAGGAAATCTACTGCTACCTCTCCTCGACACTTCCATACCTCCACCGGTATGTCATCAGGCAAAACTGCCTTTCCATTCTTCATCCTCTTCCATGCCCTCCTCACTTCACCCTTACTAATCTTTGCTACTTCCTGGTCCTCAACAGTCACCTCTTCTACCCTTTTTTCCTCTCTCATTTTCCTCGTTCATCAGCTCTTCAAAGTACTCTTTCCATCTTCCCAGCACAGTTCTGTCATCAGTCAACACGTTTCCCACTGTCCTTAATCACTCTAACTCGCTGCATGTCCTTCCCATCTCCATTTCTCTGCTGTGCCAACCTGTATAAATCATTCTGTCTCCCTGTACTCCTGTTTACTCTCTTTGGTCCTCTCAGTGTCCCACTTCTTCTTAGCTAACCCCTCCTTTGTACACACTCCTGCACTTCCTCATTCCACCACCAAGTCTCCCTATCTACTTCTCCTTCCTACCTGTCTCCCTGATCACATTTGCTGTAGTTGTCCAGTCATCTGGAAGCACTTCCTGACCACCCAAAGCGCTGGCCACTGGGGAAAGGAGTGCAGGAGCTGACTGATGCTGTTTTTTTTTGTTTTGTCCTTCTTGAAGACAACCCGACACTCTTCCTTTTTCGGCTTCCACCTTTTTGTCTTCTGCTCTGCCTTTGCCTCCTTCACCTTCCTCACCATCAGCATCATCTTACACACCACCATCTTATGCTGTTTGGCAACACTCTCACCCACTACTACTTTGCAGTCACTGACATCCTTCAAATTACATCGCCTACACAAGATGTAGTCTACCTGTGTGCTCCTACCTCCGCTTTTATAAGTCACCCTATGCTCCTGTCTCTTCTGGTAGAAAGTATTTACCATATCCATTTCCATCCTTTTTGCAAAATCTATCAACATCTGTCCTTCTGCGTTCCTGTCCTGGATATCATTTCCTCCTGGATATCATCTGGATATCATTTCCTCCTGCCCATCACTTCCTCATCCCCTCTGTTGCCTGCACCAACATGTCCATTGGTCTGCCCCAATGACCATTCTTTCACCTCTGGGGGGGGGGGGGGGGGGAGATACTCTGCATCACTTCATCTAACTCACTCCAGAATCTCTCCTTCTCTTCTAGAACATTCCTGACAAACTCCTCCTTCAAGATGACTCCTACTCCATTCCTCTTCCCATCCACACCATGAAAAAAACAGCTTAAACCCGATCCTAAGTTTCTAGACTCGTTACATTTCCACCTGGTCTCCTGAACACACAGTATGTCCACCTTCCTCCTCTGCATCATGTCAGCCAGCTCCTACCTTTTCCTGTCATAGTTCCAACATTCAAAGTCCCCACTTTCAGTCCTCAACTTATGCCTTTCCTCATCTCTCTCTGCCTACCAACACGCATTCCACCTCTCCTGATTCGACTTCTTATACGTCTTTGACCAACAGTAGTCCAATTTCCACCAGCACCCTGTTGGTTAACAGCACTGATGGCGGTCGTTGTTAACTCGGGCCTCGACTGATCCGGTATGAATTTCTTAGTTTTAACTCGCATATTTTATGTGGCATTGGTTTTACACTGAATGCCCTTCCTGAGGCAACCCTTTGCATTTATACGGCTTGGGACCGGCGTGAGGGTGGACACTGGCTTGTGCCCCCATCACGGCTGCATTCTTCAGCTCTCACTTTCATTTATAGGAAATACAATTGTTCCTTTTCAATTATGCTAAATTAAGGAATTATACAAATAGCTTTTTACCTCAACATCCCAGAATGCATTGCAGTCAGGAAGCATAAAATTGTTGACTTAAAGAATATTCTAAGGTTAACTTATCATCTTAAAGCCCATGGTCACCATATGAGAACATTATATTTTCACGTATCTCCCCTGTCTGTTCTTCTCAGATCCTGAAACGGGGCTGTTGGGTTTTACTTTTACGCTAAACTTCTTCCTGTTTGAAGACTTTGATCAGATTCTGTAGTTATCTGGAGTTAAAGAACAAAAGTAGTGCAGAGAAATGGCAAGATATACAACATTCATGTTTGGCTCTTAAGAGGTCTTAGATACCGTTGGGCCTTGGTTTCCGAGTGGCTTCCTTTTTGAATAAATCGGTGGATGAACAAAATTTCAAAGCCATGATTGCTCTTAGTTTCAGCGCTAGTGCTCTGTTATTAAATAACCAATTCAGCAACAACTGGCTGTGTGTGCATCAGTGTTGTCACACAACACTCTCTCACGGACCACCCACTCTAAATTTTTCTCATACAGGGATCCCTCACTTTCCGCGGTTAATTGGGACCGGGATCCCCACGCGATCATCGAAATCCGCGAAGTAGAATCACCCCCCCCTTACCTCCAACCTTCACCCCTCTGACTGACGTATACGTACATGTATATGTATATAATATCAATAAACACATATTCAATGCTATAAATTCTTATAATAACAATTAAACATTAAAAAGTAACATAAGATGTAAATAAAATATAAATACAGACGCTCTCCAACTTACCAACATTCGTTTTGCAAACATCCTGAGACCGAGGTCGAAAGTGAAAGTGAAAGTGAAATGAAATTGAAGAACAAGTAGAAATAGAAATGGAATAAAATCTATAGTAAGATATATCATAAATTTAATTATGAAATATGATTAAACATGATCCTGAGGTACACTTTATAATAGACTCCCGCAGAGGGGCGTGGCTGACACATGCTTGGAGGTCCAAAGAGAAGCAGAACCGATACATTTCTGAACTCCTGCCAAAAGTTTCAATTGACTCCAGTATTATAATGAACTGGATAAGACTGAAACTCTCTGTAAATCTGATCAGATCCGCTGTCCTGTGCTTGAGAGGAACCAGGAGTTTAAACACAGGACATATTGATAATTTACAGATGATTATGAGGGGGGGAAGAGAGAGAGAGAGAGAGAGAGAGAGAGAGAGAGAGATTGTATACAGTACAAACTTGTATAGATTACTTATACAAGGTTTAAACATATGTTCCCCTCTAAAGAATGCCCTGTAACGACTTACAAACAAGTTTATCTAAGAACGGCCGTCCAGGACCTAACTCATTAGTAAGCTGGGGAGCGTCTGTACACACATATTCAGATGGTATTGCATGAGACGACATACATACATATACGCGTGCACATGACAACACATGTCACATGAAAACAATATATCCAGTTTTGATGTAAGATTTTAGGTTGTTTTTTTTTCTTTAGTGTTTGTTTAGTTTTTTTTTTGTTGCATAATTGGCCTTGTTTTTGTGACATTTTCCATAACTTCCCCCTTAGTTTTCATTAATTTCCTTATTTTTTAATTCAATGAATATTTATTTATTTATTTTTAAAAAAGAAACACGATGCACTGAAGCCGCTTTAATTGAAGCGCGAAGTAGCGAGAGATCCCTGTATTTCTTTTGTGTATTATTTGTTTATTTATTTATTTATTTTTTACCGATAAGTGACTTTTACCAGGAAATCTACTGAAAGTGTAAAAGCAGAAAGGAAAGCAGTGAGAATAAACGATGAAGGAGAAGAAAGAAAAATATGAAAGTATGAAAATGGCGTCTATGTCTGAGAAGGGAAACTTTGCTATTTAAAACTATATTCTTTATTAGTTGGTTCAGGCAATCAATAAAATTGTATTTTTTTACTTTAAATGTTTATCTTTATTCAGTTGGTATGACATATTAATAATACGATTCTGTGGAGTCATGAACTGATTAATTCATTCCACTGTGTTTCTGATGAGAGAATATGTTTCAGTTTTACAACAAATCGCTTTCAGAACAACATTTAAGAATGAATTAAGTTAAAAAACTGAGCTTCCACTGTATATTATACGTTTTTTCCCGGAATACCCCCCCACTCTGCTCCGTATTTAGTAACCTACAGTGACCCTGATGGGTCGATTTAGAAGCATAATTTCTGTTTTGCTGCATTTTCACACGGGACTTTATTTTAAAAAGATTTAAAAAGCGTTCATAATGTAACACAAGTTAGAAAAAGCTAAAACAAAACAGAAGGTCCAGTTAAGTGTGTCCTGATGCCGCTTCTGTTCTGTTTATTCTTTATGCACTGTTTGTGATCTGCTTGCTCTTCTTTCTTCATTTTGTGGAGGACTTGTTGTTTTTCCTGCGCTTTAATTGGTTGTTGTGTTTGCACTTTGTGTAGTTCTTAAGCTCCTGAGTTGCCTGGATGTATATATCTGTTAGAGATGGAATAAAAAAGATGTTGTCCCCCCCCCCCCCCCCTTTTCATTTTGTTGCATTTTTATTTCGCGCTGTTTGGAAGCAGTTTCTCTGTTATTATTGTAATTATAGCCACATGTAGGTCGTCTTGTTCACACCAGGAAAAATCCCAACTCTCTCGACCTTGTGGGAACTGAAACATGAAATAGAGACTAGTTCCCTATGTTTGTGTCTGAGTAATCTGATAAAACTTAAAACTGGAATAAAAGTCCAGAATGGCTGATATTTGATTAGCTTTGTGCTATTCTCTCTCAATTCTTTTTTCCTGAAGTAGCTCATGTGTGTTTACTGACCTTGGCCTAAAGTTTAAAGATTTTTTAAAAAAAGACTGAGTCCCTAGATTAGTACTTTAACACTTTAATAATGAACAGTATGGTATTATTTATTGCTTTATCAATTCATTCTGATTTTTTAATGCAGGAAGGTAACAGTGTGCTGAAACACTTCAATATAAATGCACAGCAACAAGCAGCGTAATTATTGGTGAATGTAGGAGAAGGTTTCGGTAAAATCACCAACTGGTGTGTATCGCACACCTTCCATGCGACCACACGCAACTTCTTTAGCGTACTTTGTATGCAGCTGGTTTGTAGCAGAGGTGTGTGTGTATGTGTGTGTGTGTGTGTGTGTGTGTGGGTGTGTGTGTGTGTGTGTGTGTGTGTGTGTGTGTGTGTGTGTGTTCAGATTGCTGTTTAAAGTTGCCCCGAGGATAACCCCCACCTAGCCTTCAACTCTGTGAAATCACTACCATATCTCTCTCTCTCTCTCTCTCTCTCTCTCACACACACACACACACACACACACACACACACACACACACACCTGATCTTCCCTATGTGAACTCATGGGCACTATTTATAAAATTAAGAAATTGGTTGATCCCAGTTTCATTCTTTTGCGTCGTTTTGCTGCGACACTAAAACATGTTCAAATTCATCAACAACCTTCAGCGGTGAGGTTTTATTATCCCTAATAGTAATAATAATAATAATGAGAAATCACCTCTGAACCTCTTGAGCCTTCTGACAGCTTTGAGTTAAAGATTTGTCTCTGTCTCTCGAATCACTCAGCTTCATTTTGTCCTGTATTCTTTCTTGTGATTCGCTGAAAACACTTTCACTCGTTTTTCTACACTGACCTGTTTGAACCCAGATTCTGCTTTAAAATGGGTTTTACACATATTTTCCAAAAGAAATGCTGGCTGATTTTTAAATATTATATCAGCCTTAACATTAACACTATTTGACTGCTCTGCATCTATGCAGCCACAAACACATCAAGCTACACTGCACTGCGTGTTCGGATTCCTTTGGATCATGTCCAATTTTAGCAGTTTCAGCAGTTTGTGCTACAGTAGCTCTTCCCTGCTGGCCCCCCATGCATCAATGAGCCTTGTGCAAAGATGACACTCTTGCCAGTTACACTGGCAATCCTCCCTTGGACCAGCCCTGGAACATATTCACCACTGCATCCAAAAAAGACCTGCATTTTGGAGATGAATAGACCCATTTGTTTAACCAATAAACACAGATCTTTACACTCGCTTGTTCTTCCTGCTTCTAACATTCCAACCATCATCATCATCACTAATAATAACAATAACGCTTATTTTTATTATTATTATTATTATTATTATTATTATTATTATTATTATTATTATTATTATTATAACCAAATAAATTTGTTATCTATTTTTTTTCCTTAGCTGTTGACAGGGCAGTGTTTCTGAGTGGATGTTGCAATGTTCTGCTTGTGCTTGCATTGTTTTTCTCCACGTACTCTGGTTTTCTCCCACAGTCTGAAAACATGCACATTGGTATGATAGGCAGTTCCAGATTGGCCCTCGGTATGAGACTGAATGATTGTCTGATTTTGCTCTGCAATGGTCTGGGAAGCTGTTTAGGGTGTACTTTACTAATGTATGCTGAGATGGGTATTAGCCTACCCATGACTCTATTTATATAAAGATGTTCACCAAATTAGTGAGTGCGAATAATAATAATAATAATAATAATAAGAAAGTAAAATTGTCAACTATAGCATTTGTAAAAGGAGTGGGGAAGCACAATAATTTATTTAATTTTTAATTCAACTCCCTGCCCATCAGTTATTGACCTTTAATAAAGTACCCGATTCCCACTTCAGATCACCCCATTCTGAAGCCTTCATACTCCACAACATTTTCAAAATTATTTACAAGAAAGGACAAAACAGAAAGAAAACTAAAAATGAATCATGTTATAGAATAATAAAATAAACCAGGAAAGAATCATTAAAGTAACCTAATTAAAAAGCAACAGTTAATGAAGAATAGGGGTAAAGTTAAGGGAAAAATGCCACAAAAACAAGGCCAATTATACAAAAAACTCTAAAAAAACAAAAAAACAACAACAACCCAAACCCCCATCAAAACTACGTACTTATATTTTTATGTGAAGTGTGCGTCTGAGTGTGTGTGCAATGATGCGCTTGCACACACTCAGATGCACACCTCACATAAAAATGTATGTGTGTTTGTGTGTGTGTATTTATGTTTTATTTAAATCTTATGCATTATTTTTGAATGATTAATCGTTATTATAAACATTTATAGTGTTGAATATGTATTAATTGATATTATATACACATATACATGTACGTATACGTCAATCAGGGGGGTTGATCCTACTTCACGGAATTCGACCGTCGCGGCGGCATCTTGGTCCCAATTAACCACAGAAAGTGAGGGATGAGTGTCATATTATATAATGTGTCATATTTAAGGGCGGCATGGTGGCATAGTTTTTAGCCTCACAGCAAGAAGGTCTTGTGTTCAACTCCCAGCTCTTGCGTTTCAGTGTGGGGGCTTTGATGTTCTCTTCGTGCTTGTGTGTGTCTCATCCAGGGTCTCCAGTTTCCACCCACAGTCCCAAAACATGCGCAGTAGACTAATTGGCTGTTCCAAATCACCCCTTGGTGTGAATGTAAGTTCGAATGGTCGTGTGGCCCTGCAATAACCTGGAGAGCAGTTCAGGGTGTACCCTCCCGTTGTCCAGAGTTGGCTGAGATGGGCACTCTGTGACCCTAATTTGGATTAAGCAGCTTAGAAAACGAATGAATGAATAACATACCTTTCAATTATGCAGCAGAGTTGAGGAAAATATTGAAGAATGTTTCCATGGATGCACCGTAGAGGGAAATATTCATTTCTAAGACATTCCACGAGCCTGAGGTGCATAACTGTATTAGTCCTATTTATATTTAGGCAAAAAAAAAAGAAAGAAGGAAAAAAGGGTTAGGGTGATAACGTACGGTCATTATTGAAAGAATTCTTGTGGTTATTTAATTTTTTAACCATGATTGAATCAGACAACATTCCATGGCAGGTACAAAGCCATAGATCTGCATCACTTTATACAGTATTCTGTTTTCAGGGTTTAAGTGATTGCAGAAATATAATAAAAATCAAATTGATACGAGACCTTACAGTTTATATTGAGTATTACTTTAAAATCATGATGGATGCAGACTAGCAGGAGCCAAAGAGCTGCAAAATGGTGTTGCTTTAACTACTTTCTGAGTAAAGCAAATTAAAATATATGCACGTGTGTCGTCTTCTTCTCATGCAATACCATCTGTATGTGTGCGTATTTATATTTTATTTACGTTATGTTATTTTTTGAATGTTTAATTGATATAAGCATTTGAAGCATTGAGTATGTATTTATTGATACTATATACACATACGTATATGTCAGTGGGAGAGGGTGGGTGGGTGGGAGAGGGTGGGTGGGTGGGTGGGAGAGGGTGGGTGGGTGGGTGGGAGAGGGTGGGTGGGTGGGTGGGTGATCCTACTTTGCATATTTCGATGGTCGCTTGGGGATCTCGGTCCCAATTAACTGTGGAAAGTGAGGGATCCCTGTACTAAATGCTCTGCTCAGCTCTTTGCATGTTCTTTGATAGGTCTTTCACTACAGACAGCTGCCATGTGATCAACTGAAAAGCATGCCGTCCTGTTTGCATCGTGGCAGTTTGGAGTGCATTTTTACAAGCACTATCGCACTCATCAGCATCACTGCAAACTCTTGGCGTGCCGTAAGTCTGTACAAAACAGCACGAAATGAATAAAGATGGCGTGAAGTCACACCACTCGAGCCCCATTGTGGCTGTATGAATTAAGAATGTGCTACAATGTGCTATTAATTTGTTGAACATTTAAAAAAAAGATCGTAGCACTCTGATGATGGTGGCAGGAATTACTAGCGATTGGCATGATGCACCATGAACAGGGTTTCGATGTTGTTGAGAAGCAGCACCATAACAATCGAAATGATTAAATGGCAAAGGTGCCTGATCTTTTAAATCAATTAAACATTCATTCATTCATTTATTCATTTTCTGAGCCAGATAATTCTGATTAGGATCGCAGGCCAGAGTACACCCTGGAGAGCTCAACAGGCCATCACATCGCATGAAACCCACTGATGGCAGTGCAGCCATCTTGTGAGTTTTCTTATTATTAGCTACTAATTATTCCGTTTGGTTATTCATTTAATCTAAGCTGAATTATTATTATTTTTTTTGTTATCAACAAAAAAAGTAAAAATGCAGCAGTTGTTTTAATTGTAATTCTTTAAAGTAGCGTCATCAGTACAATTCCGCAATGAAAAAGAATTCAATTAGAATGAAGTAACCAGGTGTGATACTCATAGAGTGCTGTACATATTAATGAGAGCTACACTTACACTCGAGCCATTACATCCACTCAGGTGACAGTAAGCTGTCCCACTCTCTCTCTTTTACTCCGTCCCTCTTGCTCCTTCTCTCTCTCCCACTACCACCACCACCACCACCACCACCACCACCCATCGCCTCGACACTGCGTCTCTTTAATCATGGTTTTCATCTTGCTACATTGAAATTTCGGTTACCAAGGACAGCATCATAAATAAAAATGGCTTTGTGGGGATTTTTGCCTGCAACTTTTTTGTGCATTAGAGGAGAGAGTAGGGGAAAAGACGAGGTGGTCATCTGTGAAAATTTATTATCATTTATTACAGCAGGGCAGGAAAGAGAAAGTAAGTAAAAGCTCAAATGTACACATCTATAAAGGAAGGATGAGAGATGCTTAAGTGAATAGCAAGGCAGGTTTCTGGATTTTCTTGTCACGTAATGAGGACCAAGAGCCTTTCTTCACTGTAGCGTACAGCGCCTGCAGTCTCCGGTTAGTCGAATAGAGCGTCCTAAGTGCCGATATAACTACTCCAAACTGTGCAGAGCTTTAAAGTGAATGATTGAACGATAGAAATGAAAAAAAAAGCACTGCGCTCTACTTCTGTTAGTTCCCAGTTTTCTTTCTTTCCAGATCTCTAACTTTATGTCAGACTCTATCAGCCCACACTCGTATTGGGAAACATGAGTCGTGTTAATTTTAGCAATCTTTCCATTCTTTTTTTCCGTACAGTGTGGGTTCTGGATATGTAAAGGAAACAGCTGCGCTATATTGCGGCCTCACATGTCCATATTTACAGACAACAAGGTCTATAGCAATCACCTTTTTTTTTTTTTAAACCCGTGCAATTGTTTCCGAATAATTTTCTAAATAATGAATGCATGTGCTTTTGTTTGATCTAGAGCAATACTTTGAAAGCAACAGCACTACGAATATCTTCAGTGTCCATTTCGACCATTTTATTACGGAGTTCAAAAGGAAAAAAAAAAACACATGCATTTACATTTGCTCTATTTTTATAGTTGTTTTGTTCTCAACATTAATGAATTAACATTTTTAAGCCATTCGTCGTTTTGATGCTAGTCTTATTTTTAAATCAATTACATTATAATTGCTCGTGGGGTTTTTCTTTTTTAATATCTAAGGAATGTTTTTCCCCACTTTGTTAAGACACAACAAAAATTAATTAGAAATAAGAGTCATGATCAAAAACATGCTAATTCATTTGCAGTGCGAAGTGGGAAATTGCAATTCAAACCCAAAACAATATTATACATTATAATTTATCATCCGCTGGGTCTCTGTATTCTGTATTTACTGCGGTGGGTAGTAAAAGTCAACTGTGTTTCAAAATTATAAAGTTTACTGGCCAACGCAGTGTTATTGTTAGTGTAATTGTATATTTATAAATCAGTATTCATGTTATTATTATTATTATTATTATTATTATTATTATTATTATTATTATTATTATTGTTATTATGATTATTATTGCTATTATCATTATTGCTATTATTATAGCTCAGATTACTATTAATAATAAGGGACATTGATGGCCTGGTGATGGCCTGCTGGTAAGGTGCAGGATTACTGATCCAAAGGCGGGGGGTTGAAGCCCCACCATCACCAGGTTGCCACTGCTGTCCCCCAAGTGCCGATAACTTTGTTATCAAAGGCCAGCCATGTCTTTCACTGTCTGTGGTGGGAGGTTCATGTAAAAGAAGGCCATTGGATTGGTGTCAGTGTGTTTCTGCCCTGCGATGGCCTGTCAAACTGATCAGGGTGTAGTCTTCCATTGCCTAGAGTCAGCTGAGATGGGCGTCAGCTTCCACATAACCCTAATAAGGATTAAGCGGTTCAGAAAATGAATGTACGAATGAACAAATGAATGCATGACTAATAATAATAATCATAATAATAATAATAATAATAATAATGATATTACTCTTACTAGTATTATTACTATTACAACTATTAGTTTTACTATTACCACAAATCCTACTTCTAGCGTTAATGATATTAGTAATATTTTTCATACTATTGCCACAGTATCACATTAATATCTTTCATATTACCAGCAATATTCCTACTGTTATGACTATTACTTTTATTAATATTATTATATATTTATTATTATTTATTACAATTACGACTACTATTACTACTAATAATAATGGTAATATTATTACTAATATTACTTCTGCTATTACCACAGAACCACATTGACTATAGCTGATATTACCACTATTATTCATACTACTATTACTTTTACTAATATTATTCCAACTTTTAATAAATGCATACTTCTGTGACTTCTACTACTACTGATAAAAGGTTGTTCAGCAAATCCTTTTAGGTTTGAAGTAAAGCTGGAGTCTAGCTCAGCTAACACTGGTAGGTGAAAGCAGGGTAAACCCTGAACCGCTTGCCAGACCAATGCAGGGAAGACAAACATAACAATTTATACTCGTATACACACCGAGAGCAATTTGAAGCAGCCAATTAGATAAATGTGAGGCGCTCCACCAAATGTAGGCGCTTGTCGCACGGACTACTGTCGAGAAAATGGCCAAAAAAGTAAAAATGGTCATTTTTTTTATCGAAATTCGGATTTTTGCATAAACCATTAAAACAAGTATTCAACTATCACTTGCTGAAGTTTAATTGACTAACACTCACTAAAAATGTCTTTTATTTCCATTTTTCTGACGAGTACCCTAATAAAACTAGATAAAACAGTAGCAAACTTGCCGGTTTTCTTTGCAATTATTCACCGAGTTTGGTACAAGACACACTATAATCCATACACCAGAAGAACGGTCATTGAAGTTGTCTCTCCATTTTGGATACTGTTTTAATATTAAAATGCCGTTTCAGTGAATAAAATAAAGGTTATAAACACGATATGCACGTAAACAATATAGGCTAGTTGCTAAGGAAGATCTGAAACGTGCACCATCATTGGTGAACTCGGGCTTGCACATGCTCAGAGCCCGTCACACGTTAACTTCTGGTTTACTTCCTGACTCTAGTATACCGCACGTGGAACTTATCTCCGACTTTCTCTTCAATAACAGTAAGTAAGTTTATCTATAAGATTGTGAATACACATAATTTCTGGAAAAGGAGACTGAAATGTCATCTGTGATGTCTAGCAGCATTAGTATAGATGTTCAATTCCACGCTGGAATTCAGCTTTGAAGAAGATTATTTCTCTCTCTCTCTCTCTCTCTCTCTCTCTCTCTCTCTCTCTCTCTGCCTGTCTCTCTGTTACACACACGTGCACACACACACACACACACACACACACACACACACACACACACACACACACACAATGCAAACGGTTAAATGAGCAACATCCAGATAAACTAGTGCAATTTGAATGGAAGAAAAGACAGTATATGAAGGGAGTGGAGCAAATGAGTGCAAATAGTGCAATAGATGAATTCTGTGTGTGTGTGTGTGTGTGTGTGTGTGTGTGTGTGTGTGTGTGTGTGTGATACCTCAGGTCTGCTGGAATATTAAGAAAGACATGATTCCATTGCAATTCAGTCAAAGAAAATCCCATATGCTCAGCATTATGTAATTTAGAAACTTAATATGAGTATTGTATGAGTATTGGTATTTTTCTCTGCCTGCAAAATTCGATGATGGAATTTTTTTGATCATTTTATTTGTGTGTAATCTTGTCTGGACTGGACATACTGGATCGTGGGTTGTTTTTAGTTTTGTACGAAAATTGGTCAAGACCTGAAAAATACTTAAATGTTTCATACCTTTTAGATATAAACAAACTGATGATGATGATGATGATGATGATGCCAGCTGTGTTGATGAAGATTTTGATTTTGATGTTGATGAAGAAGAGGCATCTGTTAATAAAAGTGGAATGACTGGTTTTTATGAAGAAGATGTGATTTTATCTGCAGAGCAGGAAATAGATGAAGATGATGATGCTGAGCGCAGAGTTGATGAAGCTTACTTGTATAAAGAGATCAGACAGTTTTGTAATATGGTTATCATATATATATATATATATATATATATATATATATAATATAGTTTATTAATTTCAGTGTGATTGTTTGAACTTGACAGTGTTTTTTTTTTTTTTTTTTTCAATCAGTATCATTTGAAGGCATTTGGACCTTTATTTAATGGTCAAAAAGATACATACTGATCTTATTGGAATAAACAGAAATGAAAAAAATGGTCATTTTTTTTTGTTAATTTTTGGGGTTTACCAAGGTGACTGGTGTGTTTAAAAAGGGGGCGTGTCAGATTAAAATGAGGATGATTTCTTTTATCTCTTCATAAAACTCTTCCTAGACATGTTTTCTAAAAGTTTGTATGGCTGAAGTGCATAAAAATGTTGGGTTGCTCAGGACTAATGATCTTGGAAGAAGTGCAATCTTTGTGCTCATTTTTCTCTAAAACATCTTTTGAAATTTTTAGTTGAATGCTGACACAAGAAATGGCATAACTCGGTGAGTTTTCAAGGTATTGACAAACTTTTTGCTGCATTTTGCAGCTTTGGGCCTCCTCTACCTGACTGTGTAAAAATCTCATTTTTCATTTTTGGACCCAAGAGGCTATTTTCGGTGGAGTGGAGTGAATGTTTTTATAAGTTGGAGGAAACGGACTTGCCGTGAGATTGACCTGCTAATCACTACGCTACCATGCTGCCTACTATAATTAATGCTGTAATTATTACTACTCGAAGTAATTCTCCTGCATTACTTATAATACACATAGAATTACTAATATTATTCCTACAATAGCTTTTTATTCATATTACTGTTATTGTTGCCACTACTATTCCGAATATTACTCCTAGTTTCACTACAATTTATAATGCTGTTATTACTATTGTTATTAATTGTAGTATTATTACTACAGATAATAAAAAAAATTGATAGCTTCATGATCTAAAGCCTTCTTGATTTGCATAACTTGAGAAAATCTTTACCTCTCGATACAGTTTAGAAATATAGTGAGTGTCCCTTGGGAGGGCTTCCCGTATGACTTTGGTCAAATGAAGCGAAGTGGCACCCAGAAGTTCACATTTGGATAAGGCCTCCATCAAATTGTCAATGGTGATACATTGAGCTGTAGCTGTGGCAAATTGGATTTTACAAACTCTTGCTTGATTGATGGCTGAGTGTCATAAATGTGGAGCAGCCTTTTGGGTTGTAAGCAAAATATTGCTCTTCATTCTTGTACCTTCAGTGTCTAAGTTTATTGGTCGAACCAGATTTGTCCCAGAATCTTACCGTCCTTGCATCCTTTCGAGTTCACTGAAGAGGAGAACATGATTGTATTGTATAAGAAGGGAGGTTAATGCACACTGTAAGCTTTCAGTGCACAACAATACCGAAAATTATGATTCAAAAATGATGAGATTAAAAAAAAACTCGCCATCATATGTGCCACTCATAGTCCTCCCAAGGGCATCCTGGTCATTCTTCTCTCATGTGGCATAGACGGTCTTGCTTTTTTGTGGACTTGAAGCAGTTTTCCTTTTCGTTTGTTTGTCATTCTACCTTTATCTTTTCTGCGGATTCTTCTTTAATATGTGGGCGGTCTTTTCTCCCGTCTTCTACAGTGGACTTCTACACTGTGGCACTTAAAATTCTAATCTGCGACCTCCTAAAGGATAAAGCCACACATCTGCCCATCTGCTCACTCTAGCTCTCATTTGCCAAACTGCTTAATCTTACTGGAGTCGTGGAGAGGCCAGCGGGAATTTTAGCACGACCCAAAGGCAGGGTACACCCTGGACAGCTCGTCATACTGTTGCAGGGTCAACACACACAATCTTTCACATTCACACTCACATCTAGGGGCAATTTGGAACAGCCAGTTACAATAATGTGCATGTCTTTGGGCTGGGGAGGAAACCAGAGTACCTGGAGGAACCCACACAGGAAGAACATAACTCCACACAGAAACGCAGCCGCCCAACCCAGGACTTAAACCCGGGACCTTCTTGCTGTAATATGCTAAAAACCACACTACCATACTGCTATCTATCTGTCTGTCTGTCGGTCTGTCTGTTGGTCTGTCCGTTCGTCCGTCCATTAAATGCTGCATCCATGCATATAGGGTCCATATTAGATTGATGTGGGTTATTCAACAGTGTTTTTTTCCCTTCCTTAATGAATTAACATTAACACAAAAGAAAATATCCTTAACAGCTTCTTTTTGTTCTTTTCTCCCTTTTTTCTGTTTCCTCCATTTTTTGCAGGGTCTCTTTATCTTCCTGATATATGGCGTGTACAACACGGAGGTGAGTCTGCAGTGTGTCTCAAGGCTGACTGAGTGAGTGAGAGAAATGACAAGTTTCTGATGGCTCGCCACCAATGGGATCGGATTTGTCCCCCCTCCGTTCTTTGGGCGTCCCACTGCCCTTCATGCTTGGGCTAACTTATATGCATCCAGGTCTGCCATTAACTACTGACACGCGGCGTAAAGAACTAGTCATTCCTCAAGCGCACCGGCCAATATTTCACTGCCTCTTTAAGTTTTTAAACTCTCAGCCCTCCATTTAACATCGTGACATTAGCTTCGTGTTAGGCCAGAGCGTTTTCTCTGGAAGTTCAGGGTGAAAATATGGAGAAAATGAATATATGCAGGACGGCAGGTAGATCATGCGGTAATGTCACACAACGGGGCTATTAACATTTAGATGCTGTTTGAAAGGGAAATGTAAGGGGAAGGGTAAAATATCGGTTTAATGGATGAGGGCTATTTTGAATAAACACTTCTTTTTGGTAAATCGTCCTGTCTAAATTCCAATGGGAACATGAATAAAGTAAATAAAAATAAGCATCACAGACCGAAACTAGTGTCTGGTCATAGATCATAGATCTTTATGTGCACGTACAGTATGTATGAGTGAATAAAAAGGACATTTTTATTTGCATGGATGATGGTGAAGAGAAGATAAACTTTATTCATCCAACACCAGGGAAATTTATATTTCACAGTAGAACTAATGTGATGAAAGGAAAAACTGACCAAGTGTCAATGTGACACCAAAATAAATAAATAAATCAAATTAAATAAAATATATTACTCAACTATCTCTCATTTGTCAAACTGCTTAATCCTAGTAGGGTCACGGGGAGGCTGAAGCCTATCTCAACCAACACTGGGTACATCATGAACAGCTCTCCAGACCCATCACAGGGCAACACACAACATGATCACTCACACCTAGAGGCGATTTGGAACAACCAACTAGTTTTAAAATAATGTGCAGATCTTTGGGCCGTGGGAGAAAACCGGATTACTTGGACGACGCTCACACAAGCATGTGGATAACATACAAACTCCACACAGAAACACCTGATCCCGGGACACGGGAACTACTACGACACCGTGTCACCCTTACACTATTTATTTATTGATTCGTTTATTTCCTCAGCAGTATAACCCTACTAAGGTTGCGGGGAGGCTGACACTGGGCAAGGGCAGTGTACACTTTACTCAGCTCATTAGTCCATCACAGGACCAACACAATCATTCACACTCACACTTAGATCTAGAGTCACTTTGGAACAGCCATTTAGTCTAATGTGCATGTTATTGGACTGTGGTAGGGAACCGGACTACCCGGATTAAATACCACCAGCACAGGGAGAACATCCAATCTCCACACAGAAACACCCTCCCCAAGCCTGGGACTTGAACCCAGGACCTTCTTGCTGTGAGGCGGATGTGTTAACTACATTGTGCCACTCATACACAGTTTACATTAAAAAAAATAGACTATATGCATCCAATACACCGTCTAAATCGAGTGAGAGGATGTGCAATGGTCTCAACAGTGGAATTTTCATTTCTTTTTTTTTTTTTTTTTTATTCAATTGATTTAAATAACAAAAATCATTTTAATGTAAATTTTAATTACACTTTTTTAAGTTTGAGTAACGGGAAATAAAAAAAGTTCTTGCATTCAGGGAGACAGGCACAAAACGTACATGTTTGCTTAGCTTTGTAAGTATGGGCAAGGCCACCCTCCACCACCTTCACCCCTCCACCCTGGCACATGCTGAATGGTTCAACCTTTTGTCTTCCTTCACTCATACCTTTTCACTCGCTATAAAAGAAAGGTGAAGAGGTGGCCCTGAGTCAGAGCTCTGCTTCACCTGCTTCTCTCTCTCTCTCTCCCTCTCTCTCTCTCTCTCTCTCGACGGACCCTCTTTACACACTGTAGAATAAATCATCGCCACATTCTTGCTTAAGTGGCTTTTTTAGTGCTTTTGAATCTATTTTCCAACTACTGCCTTTCCTTGACCCTGGGGTCTTCACAATTTGTGAGCAACCCATGTTTGCTTTATGTGTTTTTCAAACAGGGTTTTGTAAATATAAAATATATTAATCTTTCCCCTTTTTTCTTTTCTCCTGCTTGCGCTTGACTTATTATTATTATTATTTTTCGTTCTCTTTTTTCCTCCTTTGTGTGAAGGTGTTGGGGAAACAAAACCGCAGCAGAGGAAGCTGACACGGTGAAGGAAATCCTAAATAAATAAAAATGAATTAATTAAATGGTGGAAGAAAGGAGTCAAATGAAAGGCTTGTGTTGTGTACATATTCAGGAACACCTGGAGGCATGATTAACGGTCCATAAAACATGCACTCTGTCGGCAGACTCTTCTTTTTAAAGCGAGGAAATAAACAGAAAATTGTTTGGTGAATGGCTGTTAGAATAGGAAGTGACCGAGTGACAGAGATCAAAAGTTTTAATTGTTAGACAAATCTCAGTTTCTGTACAAATGTTACACTGCATTGGGTCACTTTCAGGATTTTTCAGTACCAATTTTAAAAACGTGTATCAGAAATATTGTACATAAAGGAAAATTTGTTTTTCTCCTCTTAGACACATTACTGTATTCGTGTATGTTACACGGTGGCATAGCAGTACGCACGTCCACCTCACAGCAAGAAAGTCTTGGCTCTGATTCCTGGGCTCGGGCATTTCTCTGTGTGGAGTTTGTATGTTCTCTTCATGCTTGTGTGGGTTTCCTCTGGGTTCTCCAGTTTCCTCTCACTGTACAGATCCATGCACGTTAGGCTAACGGACTGGTCCAAATTGTCCCTCGGTGTGAGTGGAAAGGGTTCTATGTGTTTTGCCCAGCAGTAGTTTCATGAACTGTTCGGGGTGTACCCTGCTTTCGCCCAGTGCTTTCGCGCAGTGCAGCCTATATGACTTTAATATTTGTAATTAATGATTGTTTTAATATATAATAACAATATACTAATTATTTAGTTGTTATTATTATTATTATTATTATTATTATTATTATTATTATTATTATTATTATGATTGCCCCCTATGATCCTAGTAGGATTAAACTATAATAAAATGTATGTGTGGATAGATAGATAGTGTGTGTGTGTGTGTGTGTGTGTGTGTGTGTGTGTGTGTGTGTGTGTGTGTTGGCCCTGTGATGGTCTAGTGAATCCAGGGTGTACTCCACCTTTGCCCCGAGTCAGTTAAGATAGGTCCCAGCCTCCTCATTACTCTCATTAGGATTAAATCATTTAGAAAATGAATGAATGGGGCAGTGGTGGCCCAGTGGTAGGATGCTGGATTACTGATTCGAAGGTCAGGAGTTCAAGCTTCACTTTCACTGAGGTGTCACTGCTGTCTTCGAAATGCAGATAACTGGTTTATCAAACACATGTCATGTCTCACCTTCTATGGTGAGAGGCATCTACAAGAACCATTGCTGCCATTTATAAAGAGCACGATGAAGGGTCTGCCCTGCAATGAACTGGCAAGCTGTCCAGGGTGTAGAGAGTGAGAGTGGAAGAGAGAGTAAGTGAATAAGTGATTGAGTGAGTGAGAGAGAGTGAGAGAGCAAATGAGAAAGTGATAGAGTAAGTGAATGAGAGAGTGAGAGTGAGTCAGAGTGACTGGACAAGAGAGTGATAGATTAAGTGAGTGAGTGAGTGAGTGAGTGATAGGAAGTGAATGAGAGAGTGAGTAGATGAGAGAGTGAGTATGAGTGAGTGAGAGTGAAAGAGTGAGTGGGACAGTGATAGTGAGTGAGTGAGTGAGTGAGAAGTGAGTGGGTAAGTGAATGAGAGAGTAGATGAGAGAGTAAGTGAGTCCGTGATAGTGAGTGAGTGAGTGAATGAGAGAGTGAGTGAGTGAGTGAGTGAGTGAGTGAGTGAGAGTGAGGGAGTCAGTGAGTGAGTGAGTGAGTGATATTGAGTAAGTGAATGAGAGTGAGAGGGTAGATGAGTGAGGGAGTGAGTGGAAGATAGAATGAGAGAGTAAGTGAGTCCGTGATGGTGAGTGAGTGAATGAGTGAATGAGTGAGTGAGAATAAGTGAGTTCGAGAGAGTGGGTGAAGGAGAGCGTGAGAATGAGTGCATTAGAGAGTGAGTGGAAGAGAGTGAAAGAGTGGGAGAGTGTGTTGATGTGTTGTGTAAATGCTCTGCTGGTTTGATCTAATTGTAAGTTGTTGAATCTCGGCCCCAAGAACATATTAACATAAACTGACCCCAAAATTGAAAGATATGATTGAACGGGTTACTGGACTGACGGCAGTCCCGTGCACAATGCTATCATTTCCGGTTCTTTCCTGCTCTACTTTATTTCTTTACTTCAGTGGAAGGTGACAGATGATGGAACAGGTTTCTGTACTTTTGTGCTCGTCACTTTCATTTCCTGTTCCTCGTGACGAACTGCGATGTTTTCTGCGTGCTGTGATTCTGTAACACACAGACACGTTTCTGCAGTTGCTTGTTGTTCACACTGATACTGTACTGTAAACGTGTACTGTATATTTCCCTGGACAGCACAGATACAGCGAGTTAGTGTCTCTTCCGCCGACCATGTTTCTCTTACTCTTTTTTTTTTTTTTTTTTTTTTTTTTACAGATACGCAGCACAGTCAACAGACTGAAGGAACGCAGAAGAGCACAGAATTTCTCTGTAAGCTGCACACTGTGCTTTATAACCTTATTGAATATTTACTAGCACAGGTTTATACATTTCTAAAAGCATCAGTACAAAAAAGGAGATGTTAAGTAATTTTATAGCCAAACTTCACAGTGCGCTATACTTATGCAAATTTTATAAAACCCATCAGCTCGATTTCATCATATCAGATGTGTTCGTGCTAACGTGCCCACTCAGGCAGACCAACGTGCGGATGTGCCGCCGTCGTCTCTGAGAGTACTTGCACTTCACAGGAAAGGTTCCTGTCGAGTCAGTGGGTTTTCTTTTTAAGAATAAATAATTTCTTGAATACCACTGAAAAGACAGTAAGTCATATGATGGCTTTGACATATGATGGCATATGATTGAAAATAAATGCATACATTCCCGGAGTGATGCTTTTAGGCAGCACCTAAATGTTCATACTAATCATGCATATTTAATTTCATTGCAGCTGATGGAGAATTTTTGGTAAAGAAGTTTTCCTTGGCATCAAACTCATTCCCTGAACCACTTAAACCTACCGGGAACACGGGCAGGCTGAAGCCTATCTCAGCCGACACAAGACGATGGCATCACACCCACATGCAACCGTTCACACTCAAAAACAATTCATCCATTCATTTTCTGAACCACTTAATCCTGTTAGAGGTTGTGGGGCCAGTGGTTTAGTGGTGAGACTACTGGGCTCATGATCAGGAGGTTGTGTGTTCAAATCCCACTGAGACCCTTATTGTGCCAAGACCCCCTGGGCAAGGTATTAACCACAAGTGTGCTTATGTTCACCCAGCAATATAAATGGGTACCAATAAAAATATACTGGGAAGGTAACCTGCGATTGACTAACGTCCCATCCAGGAGGAGTTGAACTCCTAGTTGCTTCATGCTACAGAAACCGGGGATAAGCACCGGCCTGATGAGCCACTTGGCTCGGGTGTTAAAAGCCCAAAAGACTTTTTACCGTAATTCTATTAGGGTAATGGGGAGATTGACATCCATCTCAGCCGAATCTGGGCGAGGGCAGAATACACCCTGGACAGCTCACCAGGCCATTGCAGGGCAGCACTCACATACAAACAAAGTTTATTTGGAACAGCCAATTACCATGGCTTGAAACTGTGGGAGGAAACTAGAGTACCCAGACAAAACCAACACAGGCACAGGGTAGAACCACCCAAGTCTGGGAACTGAACCCAGGTCCTTCTTGCAGTGAGATGCACATGCTACCACTACCTCACCATGCTGCCCACAGTATTATTTATCCGCATTTCTTTTTAAAATGATATATTTTTTCTCTGTAGTCCTTTTCTTTTACTCTGACCACCTCAATCCTAGGAATGTCAAGTGGCAGCCCAGGGTTACAAGTTTTCTAATCCTGCACAAGCTGGTCCCTTGATATTAAACTGTCACCACAGTATTTATATGCAGCGCTGCTGTTCGTTGGAGATCACTTAGCTCTTGCAGTTTAAAAGTAGTTAATAGCTGATTCCTTCCTAGCATCCCCTTTCTCACACACACACACACACACACACACACACACACACACACACACACACACACACACACAATACACTCTCGTTTCAGTCCACCAAGGCAAGTTGTCTTTTTATGAATGATCATATTAACTCTTCTTCAGGCTAGTCATGGTTTATAGCCTCCGGCAGTTTGTCCCTCTTGGTCTGGGTGCGCCACCTGGTCATTGCAAGCCGAATGAGACAATTTCTAAAGGTAGATTGATTTTAGAATACAGCCTCCCTAACCCGCCATCCCTCCTCCCCTTTGACCCCATCCTGACAGATCTGACACCATTAAGACTGAAGCTTATAAAAAATAACTGGTGGCCCAAACACCAGTGCCAGGTAGCAGCTGATATATATCGTAACACACTGTATTAGCAGTGGGACCTTTTTGCCCTCTCTGGGCAATTTAACAATTTCCTAAGTCCACAAGATGAGAGCTTGTATGCTGCGAATGGCTAATGCTGTTTTGCTACATAAATCTGTGGGGACACCTTCTGTATGTAGCAGTAGGCTTCTGCACGTGCTCTCGAGTAGGATAACAACATATGCTGCTCTTTATTGGACAGGAGTCGTGTGTTCAGAATACCCCAGGTACAGAGATAAACTGTCAACTCGACTCTTTCCAGTTGCTTGTACTGACTGTGGTTTAAATGTTGGAAAAAAAAAAAAAAAACCAAACAGAGTTAATCATTATATGGAGTGCACTGTGCTGTGACTCTTCTTCAGAATTGGACAGTGTACTGTTTGAAATCTACGTTATTTCTACTACTGATATTCATGAATTACGTCACCTGTACCCGAGTTTAAATCCTCCTGCGACTTCAGCTTCTTTAACATTTCCTTGATCGTTTCGAATATTTCTAGCCTGACCAGTGGTGTTAACGTGCTTAATCCTGACTGTCTCCTGACCTGAATGACCTCACACTTGTACACACTGTGGCAGATTGCTTGGAGGAATAAAGCTGTCAGTTGCACTGGCCAGATAAAAAACGACCCCTCTTTCAGTACTATCAGGGTCTGGGTCCATGACAGGCCTGAAATATAGATATAAATTGGAAGCAGATTAGTTTCTTGATCCTAATTCAAGTTTTGACACGATACTGGATGGAAAAGAACCAGGTTATATGCTGCATATGTCTACATTCTCAACAGTTTGAAAAGAGCAAACAAACCTGGGTTTAGAAGACACTGCGGATGATGAGTGTGTTGATGTGTTCATGAAAAAAACGATAAAAGTGATTGTGTGCAACACCTTTCCATGGCAGAAAGTGATTGGATTATGGATTAACTGCAATGCATGATTGATGGGTCTGATTAGTGAGCTCAAGTGTACACAAAACATGCAGAACAAAATATATGACAACAAAACTATCTTGTACTGTATGTGGCTTTTCCTCGTTTACAAGCTCACACATGATGTAACGCACAGGTCACTGAAATGGTACAGCGTGTCAGAATTTTTTTTTAAAAAACTGACAGTTACCTCGGAGTTTCACCGAGCATGGTGGGGACACAACACTACCCGAGTTCCAGAGATGATTTTGGAATGTCAAGGTCAAAAGTCAAGGTTGTATGTATATCTGAGATACATGTGTCCCATTTTAAAATGAAAATTTCTTAAATCAGATAAATGAAGTGCCATAGACCCATACACCATATACCAATACACACACGCTTTCAACCGAATACACCTCATACAAGGTAAGCACCTTCAATTCGCAGGTATATTTGACAATCTCTGCTTCTTTTTAGAATTCTGGCAGCTCTCGACCATCCAGCTCCATAACTAACTTGCAGCCTGGCAGCTCCCCAGTGCCTGGAACTTTGGGTCGCCATGATTTTAGCGCCGATCAGCCAAAGAGCCTCTCAGCTTACAGTGAATCCGGCAGTCTGGGATACAACGTTGGGAGTAAGTGGCTGAAATGTTTTTCCCCTGGTTAACTTACCATGTCGGTCATTTCTATGCATTTACCTACGTGTGTCTATCGTGTGAGTGTGTGTGTAAGTGTGTGGTTGGGAAAGAGGATATGTAAAGCAGAGAAATCTGTGCTGCATTATAAGTCGAGGAAAGAATAGTGAGTGGAGGGGAGTTTGAACTTCAGGATGACAGCTCTGTTTCAGAGCATAACATTCTCCAGACCCGGCAGACTGCAGAGCTCCGTTTGCCTTTTTTGACCTCAACATTATTGGGTTGCATCACAGTAATTGGCAAGGGGCTGCATGCCAGTTAAATTCTTCTAGAAAGAAGAGAAAAGGGTAAGATTTGTACAGCTGGGACACTGATAGGAAAGAATAACATCATTAATTTGGATGAAACACTATGCTACTCATTTTAGCTTAGAAAGTTTGGATAGCTGTTTATACCAACAGGACACTTCATTCAACCAGTGGGGAAAATCAACACCTTGAGTCTGCAGCACTGCAACCATAAGATTTATTATATTATAAGCACCAATTTCAAATCTTATGTAACATGTTATTATTAAAGCAGCTATTCTTAAATAATTGTTATTATTTTAAAGGTAAACCATGCTAGTATTAATTTATGAAATTTAATAACATTTAGACACGCAGAGCTCTTAAGTAATTATAAATAACGATTCTTCACTATAGCCAATCGGATATCTTTGCTTATTTCTGCTTTTTTCTGATTATCACTGGCACAGTTTGTATGTATCCACTGAGTCTGAGGTGTGTAGTTGTTTTATACTGCACATCAACCCAAGTAAAACAAACTAAAGTGAGATTTTTATGATTTATTTCCATGTGCTCTCCTCAAGTATCTTTTGAAACTCTTGCAAAAACTTTTTTTGGGACGTTGTTTGTTGAATTTCTAGGATTACAGAATCAGTGATGGCAATAAATCACAATCAAAATATGTATAAAAAGCCAGGAAAGCCGTTTCTTCTTGTAGTCTTCTTCCCTTTATATTCCTAGTAGTACAGGGATCCCTCACTTTCTGCGGTTAATTGGGACCAAGACCCCGACCCCCCCGCAACCACAGAATTCCACGAAGTAGGATCAGGATCGACCCCCACTGAATGATGTATACGTACATGTATGTGTGTATATAATATCAACAAATACATATTAAACACTATAAATGCTTATAATAACAATTAAACATTCAAAAATAATGCATAAGATGTAAATAAAATATAAATAACACACAACATACAGATGCGCGTGCGCGCACACCAGATGCGCGCCTCACATAAAAATTTTTTGTTTGGGGAGGGGTTGAGTTGCTTTTGTTTGTTTGTTTGTTCTTTTTTTTGGGGGGGGGGGTTGCATAATTGGCCTTGTTTTGTGGCATTTTCCTTAACTTTTCCCCTATTCTTCCTTAATTTCCTTATTTTTTAATTCAATGAATATTTAAAAAAACATGATGCACTGAAACTTCATGAATTGAAGCGCGAAGTAGCGAGGGATCACTTGATATAGTAATGTTCTTAAAGAGAGTTAAAGAGATGCTGTTGCACAGCTCTGCACTTGATTTTGCATGTTCTCGGAGCTCATGAGCTGATTTTAGATTTTATTTATTTATTTATAAAATCAACCATAAACATCTAATTTTATTGTACTTTTTTATTATGTTCCTGTGTAGTATACAAGAAAATGTTTATTTACTTCAGGCTCAGTACATGTCACTGAATTTGATTGTCCTAGATGTTCTGTTTCAGAAACTATTTACTGACATACATCCCACCCTCCTTAAATATGTGAAATACATATACACATCATACACCGAAATAAGGAAGTTATTTATTTCTGCCTGTCTGTCTATTTGTTTGTTTATCAGCCATGGTGCTCCCAGGGTACATGGATCGCATGCATATAAACTAATTATCTAATCAAGGTCATACTTATAATAAATGTAGTGCGGCATGGACTATGATTGATGATCTATTTTTGTATATTTGAAGCTGCCAGCCATCCCACCCTGGGGCTGCTGAAGCTGTAAAAAGTTATAGAAACATGTAAAAATATAAAAAAAAGGAACGAAAAAACTGGAAACCAGCCGGCATATGTGTAAGATCGAATCTACTGCATAATTGCTCACTGTGCCCCATGTAGCATCTTTATGTATCTTCTCTTCTGTTCCCAAGGTGAAGTGACTGCTTTGTGAAAATATTCTCAGGAAAAGCAAACCATTTAACATTTTGTTTATTGCTTCATATTTTCAAAAGATTTCTATTGGCTAAATAGAGCCTACTGTATGAGATATCATTGTGTGCCAGAGAGATCACAACACAGGATGGAATTGGCAAGTGCCTGTTAAGTGATGAAAAGTAATGAGTTTGGGTACAACACTTAAAATCAATGAATGAAAAGACATTTTATTTCCTTTAGTCTGTTCCTGCCATTATTCTAGTGTATATGGTTCATTTTGTGGAATGAAGATTAAAGGTGATCATGTGAGTATAGCAGCCCATGCACAGTTTGTGTCGGTTGAAAGAGATTTGGCCTCTCTATGCTTTTAATGCTCCTTTAGAGGAATTGTTGTTGTTTTCTTGAACAAATGTGTTTTTTATCATTGCTGCAGACAATCAGTTCACATTTTATTGAATATGTGAGAGGAAAGAGGTCATTATCACACTAAATTTTTTATTATTGCGATTTCAATGTCTGATATTTGATATAAAATAAAATTAAACATGAAATTTAAACAAAAATACGCATGTAATAAGATGATGATGATGATAATAATAATAATAACAATAATAATAATAGGGCAGTGGTGGGGTGGTCTGGTGGTAAAGGTGCTGGATCACTGATCCTAAGGTTGGGGGTTCAAGCCCCATGCTCCACAGGCTGTCACTGTCCCCCCAGTGCCGGTAATTGGGTTATCAAAGGCCAGCCATGTCTCTCACTGTCTATGGTGTGAGGTTCACATAAAAGAACCATTGCTGACTTTCGACAAGAGTAGCTGCATAGCCGTCAGTGTGTTTCCGCCCTGCGATGGCCTGGAAAGCCGTCCAGAGTGTGCTCTGCCCTTGCCCGGAGTCGGCTGGAACAGGCACCAGCCTCCCCACGACTCTAATTAGGATTGACAGTTACAAAAAATGAATGAATGAATGAATAATAATAATAATAATAACGAAAACTCCAGGCTACGAAAAGGCTCTGGAAGGGATTAATTTCGTAAGTTAGGGCTGACTGTAGTTATTATCTGATTGCTTAATCCCATTTACAGTCACAGGAAGGTTGAGTTTATCTCAGCTGACATTTCGTGAAGGCAGGATGCACCCTGCACAGCCCACTAGACCATGACAGAGACAACACATCCAAACACACATACACAACCACTCTCATTCCCACCTAGAGGTAATTTGGAACAGCCAGTTAGCCTAATGTGTCTTTGGACTGTTGGAGGAAACTCATACAAGCAGGGTGAGAACATTCCACACAGAATACCCAACCACGGGCCGATTAAAAAAAAACCCAAAACCATCAAGGTCAAATTCAGAATCAATACATTGTTGAAAATGTAACTTAAGTTGCAAATGTGCTCCATGACTTACTTTTCCTTCAAAATTGAACAGGCTTTATCTTGGCTCATGTGCATAAACATTTTATTATTTTTATA
>CM045751.1:18172500-18255000 GCA_024760905.1 Plotosus lineatus | reverse complement strand
GTTTGCATGTTCTTTCCGCATTTGCTTGTGATTCCTCAGGGTACTACAGTTTCCTTCCACAGTTCAACTACATGTACAGCATGCTAATTGGATATTCTCGATTACCCCAAGGTGTGAGGATGAGTGTGAAAAGTGTGTGTGTGTGTGTGTGTGTGTGTGTGTGTGTGTGTGTGTGTTGTGTGTTGCCCTGCAATGGACTTTCAAGGTGCTAAGAGTGAACCCCGCCTTCGCCCAGAGACAGCTGTGTTGGCTCCACCTCCTTACAACCTTAGTAGGATTAAGTGGCTTGGCAAATGGCATCCAATATCCAGAAGACCAGTAGAGCGAAATACTCTTTTTTTCAATCACAATGACATGAACCAATTCATAGAGTCTGTGAGTTCATGTATGCACAAGAGGGTAGATAGCACTGTCCTTCACTTGTGCTATATACTCTTTTGTAAAGTTACATTTGGCATATTTGCACATTAGCCTTCATCCTACTTCCTCTAGCTGGTATATGGCAGGATATCAATTTGGGAAAATTTACTGCTAAACAGCATTTAAACATTATACTATTATGCAGTGTAGACTTGGACTAAGTATTTTCACCAATGGCAGGCCATGCATTCGGTACCTGGGCCTTCAGTGGGATTTAATGGACCTAATCCACCTCTTAATACCACCAGGATAATGCCGCAGTAATATACAAAAACACAATATCACAAGAGGTGGCCTTGCAGAGAAACAGAGAGAGGAATTCTACGCATTTCTCCTAGTAACTCTGAGCATTACATCACTTTCACCAGCGTTTACTGGAGTAAATTATAGCTGAGCCAAAAGTAAAAAAGAGTAAACCTTCCCTTGCTCGACTTCGTCTTACAATGTCTAGCTTTTCTGAATAAGTCCACCTTGAAAATGGATTTTTAAGAATTAAGTCCGATACGGAGTCAATTTCTCCTCGTCGATTAGCCCATGTCTGCGTTAAAAAAAAATCATTTAAATGTATCGTGTGCATATCACGACAGACTATTAACCTAATTTTGCTCTGACCAACCAATCAGAGGATGGAAAAATGCTGGCGTTACTGGAAACCCATTAGTTGGCTTTGTGAAGTGAATCTGAAATCTGATTGGATAAAAAGAAACTGCCTCATTGCTAATACAGTCGGCCCTCTACTTATGAAAACCTCTGAATACGAAAAATCCGGGTTACGAAAAACATTTTCCTAAATTTTCGTCCTCTGTATGAGAAACAAGCTCTTCCTATGAAAAGTGCCAAACGCACCATTCAAACATTAAAACGCGCCATTCAAACAATGCGCGAGTTGCTGTCTCATTGGCTGTCTCCCAACATCCCGCCCCGCTGGCCTCCTATTAGCCAGGAGGGAGCTGAACTGTACCCAGTCCTGTACCCATACTTCTTGTTTGTCACATGCGTGAAGGAGAGTTGAACAGGACTGTTGGTTCGTGAGTTTTTTTGAGTGATCATTGCAGCGTTATATTTCGTTCTCCATCATGGACCCCAGGAAAGTCCAATCGAAGTGAAGCAGGAGATAATAAAAAAATACGAAAGTGGGATGCAGTTGTACGAAATCACAAAGGAGTATGGCCGAAACCCCTCTACAATCAGGACGATATTGAAGCAGAACGAGACCTTAAAAGCGGAGATACAGTGACGGAGGCAATTATTTCAGAACGAAATTGAAGCAGAAGGAGGCATTAAAAGCGGAGATATAGTGACGGAGGCGATTATTTTGGAAAAAGCAATTGCCATATTTAAGGACCTCGTGAAGAAGGGTGGGGGTCGGGGTGAGGGTTCTGCAGACCAGCAACCCCTAGACTTTAAAGCATCGCAAATAATTTTCCTTTTACTTTCAACACATATTTCATGCAAAATTTGTGTACTTTTATTATTTTAAACGGGTTTATGGGGTAGTATTGGGAGCCTTGAAACGAATCATGTGTTTTACATGTAAAATGAACCTCTACTTACGAAAACTCCAGGTTACGAAAAAGGCACTGGAATGGATTAATTTCGTAAGTAGAGGACCGACTGTACAGGGACCCCTCGCTACTTCGCTATTCAATTCAAGCGGCTTCAGTGCATCGCGTTTTTTTTTTTTTTTTTTTAAATATCCATCTAATTAAGACGAATAGGGGAAAAAGTTAAGGAAAATGCCGAAAAACAAGGCCAATTTTGCAACAAAAAACCCAAACAAACAAAAACAAAAAACAACCCAAAACCCCCATCAAAACTACCTACTTACATTTTTATGTGAGGTGCACATCTGAGTATGTGCACGTGCATCTCTGTGTGTGTATTTATATTTTATTTACATCTTATGCATTATTTTTGAATGTTTAATTGTTATAATAAGCATTTATAGTGTTGAATATGTATTTATTGATATTATATACACATATACATGTACATATACGTCAGTCGGGGGGTGAGGGTGGGTGAGGATTTGAACCTACTTTGCGGAATTCGGCGGTCGCGGGGGATCTCGGTCCCAATTAACCGCGGAAAGTGAGGGATCCCTGTATTGTTCAAATGACATTAGTCAGTACTGCTGATTCTGAAGGCTTTGGGCAGATTAGATTGACATGGTTGCACATAGAAGCGGAAATCTGATTGGACAAAAAACAAATCTAACATATACATACACACTGGAATTAGTGCAGCCAAGTGACACACTACGAATTGTAGAGGATGTACTGTTGGGTGTAAATTAATAAAATATAATGGAACAAATACTAGAATTTAAGTTGTAAATGTAGGTCAATGCTTCTGATAGTGTTTAGGCCACTGGAGAAGGCTTTGCTGGCCCTGATGGCTTACTACTGATTTCCACTAAGACTTACATCGCAGCTTTAAAGAAATCCATCAATCCATTCATTATCTAAACTGCTTTTCTGTCAGGAGAGTTGCATTGTAATGTATATGTCTTAAAACTGTAGGAAGAAACCAAAGTACCCAGAGGAAACCTAAGCAAGCACTGGAAGAGCATGCAAACTATACACAGAAAAATCCCAGTTGCCCATAAAGTTAAATTCTAGAACCTTCTCTCAGTGGTGCTACCAGTGGTCAGCATGTCTCCCCGGACAGAAATCTGCATAAAATTTTAAATACAGTGGTAGCTCACCTTACAAAATTAACCCATTCCAGAGCCTTTTTCTTAACCTGGATTTTTCGTAAATTGAATCGCATTTTACATGTAAAACGTACGATTCGTTTCAAGGCCCCCAATACTACCCCTAAACCCTTTAAAAATGATAAAAGTATACCTTTTAAGACCTTCTTTTTCTTCAGTATCGTACCGATGATAGACGGGTTTGGCCATATTCCTTTGCAATATCACTCAACCACATGCCATGAACCCGCATCTTCTTCTCACTCGCATCAGAAATCACACCGTGTGTGTGTGTGTGTGTGTGTGTGTGTGTGTGTGTGTGTGTGTGTGTGTGTGTGTGCGCGTGCGTGTGTGTGCGTGCATGTGTGTGTGTGCACGTGTGTTGACCACATCTTCTTAGCAGACTTATAATCTTACAAATGTTTATGAAAGGTTAAAAGCCTGAGTCAAAAATAAAGCAAGAAGCTCATGAAACAACAGTAACTCTGTCCTTTACACGAAAAGCATTATGGGAGATGCAGCTCCATAATACCCAATGGGAGAGAGCTGCGTCATCCCTCCTAGCCAATGGGAGGTCAGCCGGGGGGGCTGTTGGGAGATAGCCAATGGGAAGGAGCTGCGTCATCCCTCCTAGCCAATGGGAGGCCAGCGAGGCGGGATGTTTGAAGATAGGCAATGGGAGAGCAGCTCGTGCATTGTTTGAATGTTTGAATGGCGTGTTTGGCGCGTTTCATAAGGAGAACTTGTTTCATATACAGAGATAAAAAATTTTGGAATATGTTTTTCGTAACCTTGATTTTTCATTTTCTGTGACTGTCGTAAGGTAAGGTATCACTGTACATAAATTTATCTCAAATTTGACAGCAAGGGCTTAAAGTGGTGAAGAAAACTCCCTGAGATGGTGTGAGAAAGAAACTTTTAGAGACTCAAAAAGGGAACTTCTGACTGGTCTGTAATAACCTGGAATACAGTCATTTCTGTCATATCATACTTCAGTTTGTGCAACAGTCGCTCTTCTGTGGGATCAGACCAGGTGTACTAATGTTCACCCCCCCCCCCCCACACACACACACACACACACACTCACACTTTGGACACCCATGAAGCTCTTGCTAGTTCACTGGTTGTTCTTCCATGTACACCTTTGTTAGATATTTACCACTGCAAACCAGAAACACCCCCATAAGACCTGCCATATTGATGGTGTGTGAACCCAGTCGTTTAACATCTCAATATGGCCCTTATCAGAATACCTTATTGATTCTGGAGGAAGTTGAAAAAAAAAAAGGAAATCCTTCATGTTTTTCCACACATCAACTTCAGTCTCTGCTAATTACATTCCACTGCTTGGCATCTGCCATTATAACCAGATAATCGATGAATTCACTAACATGCTGGTAATCATGATTTTTTGGAATGTTTAATGTTATGGCTGGTTGGTGTATTTTAAATTTAAATTTCTACTTGAAGTTTATTGTTAGTGTAGTGACAAGCTTAGTCCAAAAACATCCTGGATTTGTGTCCCAGGCTCAAGCGTTTCCGTGTGGAGTTTGCATGTTCCCCCTACACTTGTGTGGGTTTCCTCAGGGTACTCTGGTTTCCTTCCACTGTCCATTGACAGTGCTTCATATTGCCTATTGGTATAAATGTGACTGTGAATGGTTGAATGTATTGCCCTGTGATGGTCTGGCAAGCTGTTCAGGGTGTACTCCGCCTTGGCTCAGTGTTAGCTGAGGTAGGCTCCTGCCTCTCTGTGACCTTAACAGGATTAAACAGTTCAGCAAATGAGTGGGTGAGTGAGTTTATTTTATCAGACTGAAGTGATTAATTGTTTAATGATGATAAATTCATAAATACGTTGACCCAATGTCATATCACAATTTTAAGTATATGGCTCCACTACCTTGAGGTACGACCTCATCTAGAACAGCGTGTTACACTCCGGCCTCGGCGGGGATCAGTGTTCCGATGGAGGAATTATGAATGGTTGATGAGGGGGGTCTGGCAGGTTGAGGAAGGTGGTCCAAGTTTTGAGGGTGGGGGTTGTGGGCTAAAACCAATGGCGCATCGAGACACTTGTCACCCAACATGGCGGCCGTAGATCAGGGCAGGTGCTGGCGGAGGAGCAGCTGAGAGGTGACAGGGGAATAACATCCCTTTCTCTTCAATCGACAGGGCCCATAACTCCTGCGTCCCAAGGGACAGATTGAGAAAGGCAATAGCCAGAGGCTATGAAGCAGGAATGCTTAGGAGAATTGAAAGTTAAAGAAGCAGTGGCAGATTTTTCACGTCCCTTTTTGCCGCTCATGGTTTCGTTCATTTATAGCGAGACCTTGTTGAAAATGTAATGTACAAAACAGAGAATGTATTTTCAGAAGGAACTATGATTTGCTTCTACATGAATAGTGTTGATTGAGATTTGATGTAAATGGCGTTTTCATCTTATTTCTAATGGAGAGTGTTTTTTGGCTTGGCACTGTGTAGTTTGTACAGAGTTCAGATAGTAAAGGCCGCCGGAATGCTGTGTCAAAATCAGGACGTTGCCTCCTGCTCAGCCTCTGGACTCATCTCACAGCCCTGAGAGGAGAACTTTTATAGCCTGATCAATTTCCCACTGGCTTATTGAATGTCTTTTAAATGGCTTTTTTATTTTCAATTATAACCCGCCATCTCTTAGCTGCGGCAGTGAGCCAACATTTACACTGCGGGATAATTTAAAACCCTACTTTAGAAAATTATGCATTTGTACCACCCGAATTTACAACCCCACCCCGTGCTATTGTAACAACCATAAAAGCACATGGATTGCTATGTTAAACTTGAAGTGTGCATAAATTAAATGAGGGGAAAAAGGTCTGCGCCAGTTAGTGCATATTTGTTGTGGTTTAAGAGGTCAGTTTAATTATCACTTTCAAACGCTCATGCACACAGATTTTGTGATTGGTGGCCAGCATCAGCAGTGGAAGTAAAATTTCATTACTTGCAGAGATTTATTGGTTATTAAACTGATCTGGCTTTAAGGTGTCAACCTGGCGATGAAGACACTTCCAAAGGTATAGGAGACACGCCAAGGATAAGATACGGAGATTTGGCATTTAAAAAAGTTCTTCTGGTGCACGTTTGCTGGTGTCCATACTATCCCAACCACCTTCCTATCTTTGCTTCTCTCTCTCTCTCTCTCTCTCACACACACACACACACACACACACACACACACACACACACACACACACACACACACTATGGACCACTGAAGCACCTTGAAGGTGAAAGAAGTGCTCATCGGAAAGTAGATGTGACAGTAAATTTTTCAAACACCCCCACTCTCTCTCTCTCTCTCTCTCTCTCTCTCTCTCTCTCTCTCTCTCTCTGTCTGTCTCTCTCTTGCTCCCTCCCTTGCAGTGTCTCGCTCCCCTGCCCGAGATGGGAGATCTTGTTATAGCAGTCAGGATGAGACGGAGGTCAGGGCAGCAAGCCGACATGCCTGTTGATGATTGAGGAAAAGAGAAGTAAATTCATTCTGCTCTTGGCACTTTGTCAAGTGCCAGTAGCTTACCGTTGAGAGCCAGTCACCCATCACTGTGCTACGGTCTCAGAGGTCAGCCGTCGTCCATAAATCAGCAAGGGCGTTGCAGCACAGCTCGGCATAGTGCCAAATAAGAAAAAGAAAACCAGTGACGCTCAGGCCAGCATGGAAATCACACCAATCTGCTCAGTATACATTAATTCTGGCCCCGTAAAAAGAGCACAGGATCAACTTTTTTTTCAAGAAAAAAAAAAAAAAACTGCCAGTGTCCTGCATTTCAGATTATGTTTGGCATTTTCATTATTTAGTTGAACAAGACATTCATTCGTTTTCTGAACCATTTAATCCTAATTAGAGGCATGGGGAGGCTTGCGCCCATCACCACCGACTTTGGGCAAGGTACACCCTGGACAGCTCGCCAGGCCATTACAGGGTTGACAATCTCACAAGCATTCAGACTCACACTCACACCTAAGTGAGATTTCAAACAGCCAATTAACCCACTGTGCATGTTCTTGGACTGTGGGAGGAAATCGGAGTACCCAGAGGAAACGCACACAAGCACAAGGAGGACATGCAAACTCCATACAGACACATCCAGGCTGGAAATCGAACCCAGGACCATCTTGTTGTGAGGCGGACGTGCTAACCGCTACTCCACCGTGCCGCCTGTGAACAAGACATGATTAAGTAATGTCTTTGGAGCAAACTCAGCCGTCCCTGTCTTTAAAAGAATTGACTCTTTTTTAATGAAGTGACAATGCTTTGATTAGTCCCAGCGAACATCCTCCGAGTATTAATTAAAACAGCAGCAGATGTGCAGGTGTGGGAAATCATTAGAAAGGGGTTGGTGTGTGAACATGCATTTCTTACAGCACCCAGCGTCCATGCATGGCAAATAGGACACCTGAAAAGGAACAAACTTACCACTTCATAATATGAAAAAAAACAACAACAACAATAATGTGAACAACAGAGCATGACGATAAACCCCCCGCCAGGTGTGTTTCCTTGCGTGCCAGCTTCTCTGAAAAGATGTGCTTTAGAATTGAGGTTTTATCTCTTGATTTTTTTTTTTTTTTTGCTTGCCAGTAAAGGTTTGAGTTGTGAAAACAGCTGCAGCGACGATGGATGTATATTCCTGTGACATTTCGTGTTACCACATTTTAAAAGACACAGCTTCCCTCTGGCGTCAAAGAAGCCTTCAAAGCAAACAGTATTACGATCGCTAGGCAACATGTTTCGTGTTTTTATAACGGTTGATTTTCAAAACCATGTTATAAAATTATCACTATCTCATGCAGCCATGTGCTAACATTTTGGAAGAGAAGAAGTAGAGAGAGGGGCAGGAAAGCAGATCCAGTTGTTGAGCTGCTGCTTTCAATATTCTCTCTTATTAGGCTGTGATTATCCTGCAGTGTCTGGCTTGTCTCAGTGTGAGAACGAACGAGGGCAGGCCAAGACACATTGCCACGTTTTTTCCAGAAAGTAAAAACTTCCTGACCCAAGCTTTGTTTTAACTTTTCTTTAGTTTCTTGGATTACATTTTGCATTTTATTTTACAGAAACTAATTTCCCTGTTTTTATTAATTTGATGCTTTGCACTTCCTACTTACTGTTCATATACATTTAACCTTTATTTTCGGCTCGTCTTAATAACCCAGTCAGTGTTAATCTAACGATGGAAGAGCGTGGAAGCGGCACTGTTTGTATATTTTTGGTGAGATGACGGTAGTATTAATTGTATCTGCTGAGTGTATTGAACATTCATTCATTCATTAATTCATTTTCTGTAACCGCTTCATCCTAATTAGGGTCGCAGGGAGGCTGGCGCCCATCCCAGCCAACTCAGGGCGAGGGCAGAGTACACCCTGGACAGCTCGCCAGGCCAGTGCAGGGCGGAAACACGCTGACGGCTTTGCAGCCTCCTCTTGTCGAAAGTCAGCAATGGTTCTTTTACATGCCTCACACCATAGACAGTGAGAGACATGGCCGGCCTTTGATAACCCAGTTAGCTGCACTGGGGGGGACAGTGACAACCTTGTGGATAGTGGGACTCGAACCCCCAACCTTTGGATCAGCAATACGGCACCTTATACCACTAGACCACCACTACCCCGTGTATTGAACACTCCAGCCCAATTGCTGTAAGTATACTTTATCCAGAGATCCCTCAGTTTCCGCGTTTAATTGGGACCGAGATCCCCCCGTCACCGATGAATTCCGCAAAGTAGGATCGACCCCCTCCTGACTAATGTATACGTACATGTATACGTGTATATAATATCAATAAATACATATTCAACACTATAAATGCATATAATAACAATTAAACATTCAAAAATAATGCACAAGATGTAAATAAAATATAAATATACACACACATACACATACATTTTTATATGAGGTGCGCATCTGAATGTGTGCATGGGCATCTGTGTGCACGTACGATGTACGTGCACACACTCAGATGCGCACCTCACATAAAAATGTAAGTAGTTTTGATGGGAGGTTTTGGGTTGTTTTTTGTTTTTGTTTGCTTGTTTTTTTTTTTTTTTTTTTTTTTTTGCGCATAATTGGCCTTGTTTTACATATGCTATAAATATGCATGCTATAAAGTTTCAATGCTATAAATGCTTATAATAACAATTAAACATTAAAAAATAATGCATAAGGTGTAAATAAAAGATAAATACACACACACACACACACATACATACAGATGGTATTGCATGAGAAGAAGACGACACACATACATACGCGCCGATGCGCATGCACACACAGAGGCAACAATGTCAGTAGTAGTAGTAGTTGTTTTTTGTTTTGTGTTGGTTTAGGGTTTTTTTTGCATAATTGACCTTGTATTTGTGGCATTTTCCATAACTTCCCCCCCTATTCTTCCTTAATTTCCTTATTTTTTAATCCAGTGAATATTTATTTATTTATTTAAAAAAAAAACACGATGCACTGAAGCGCGAAGTACAGAGGGATCCCTGTGTATCTTAGGGAAAGTCTCCTGCTCTTGTTTTTCATCGGCACTCCTATAGACGCATAATCATTAGAGGCTTGCCACCTCTGAGTTATGGACTCCTTGAATCCACTGACCTTTCCACTTTGGGTGTCTCCTCCTTCCTGACACTCATCCCTCCGTCTCAAGCTATGAAGATGGCACAGAGAGCAATCAAGTGTTTCTTTGCTGGTAATACTACAGGATGAACCAAAAAAAAAAAAAAAAACCCTCTCAGATTTCAAAGGTAAATTAAAAAAAAACTTGAAGATAATCATAGTATTTTTCATTTAATACAGTGATACCTTGCTACGTCATGCTTTCAGTTTCGGCAGCTTCAGTGCATCTTGGGTTTTTCAATAATATTCATCGAAAATTAAAAAAAAGGAAAAATAGGGAAAAAGTTAAGGAAAATGCTGCAAAACGAGGCCAATTATGTAAAAAAAAAACCAAAAAAACAAAAACAACCCAACAAAAATACTTACATTTTAATGTGGTGCACATCTGTATGTCATCATCATCATCATCATCTTCTTCCGCTTAGTCCGGGGTCGGGTCGCGGGGGCAGCAACCTTAGCAAAGAGGTCCAGACATCCCTCTCCCGAGCTACTTCCTCCAACTCTCCCGGGGGGACACCAAGGCGGTCCCAGCCAAGCCGAGAGACATAGTCCCTCCAGCGTGTTCTAGGTCGACCCCGGGGTCTCTTCCCGGTTGGACATGCCCGAAACACCACACCAGGGAGGCGTCCGGGGGGCATTCTGACCAGATGCCCGAGCCACCTCAACTGGCCCCTCTCAATGCGGAGGAGCAGCGGATCTACTCGAAGCTCTCCCGGATGGCGGAGCTTCTCACCCTATCTCTAAGGGAGAACCCGCCACCCGGCGAAGAAAGCTCATTTCAGCCGCTTGTATCCGTGATCTTGTTCTTTCGGTCATTACCCAAAGCTCATGACCATAGGTGAGGGTTGGAACGTAGATCGACTGGTAAATTGAGAGCTTCGCCTTGTGGCTCAGCTCCTTCTTCACCACGACGGACCGGTACAGGCACCGCTTAACAGCAGAGGCTGCAGCGATCCGTCTGTCGATCTCTCGCTCCATCCTTCCCTCACTCGTAAACAAGACCCCAAGATACTTAAACTCCTCCACTTGGGGCAGGACCTCATCCCCGACCCAGAGGGTGCATTCCACCATTGTCCGACTGAGAACCATGGCCTCGGACTTGGAGGTACTGATCTTCATCCCGGCCGCTTCGCACTCAGCTGCGAATCGCTCCAATGCGAGCTGGAGGGCCCGACTTGATGAAGCCAAAAGGACAACATCATCCGCAAAAAGCAGAGACGATATCCGATGGCCACCAAACCAGAACCCCTCATCGCCTCGACTGCGCCTAGAAATTCTGTCCATAAAAAGTATGAACAGAATCGGTGACAAAGGACAGCCTTGGCGGACTCCAACTCCCACCGGAAACGAATCCGAGCTGCTGTTACCAATACGGACCAAACTCTGGCTCCGGTGATACAGCGACCGAATAGCTCGTAGCAACGGATCCGGAACGCCGTATTCTCGGAGCACGCCCCACAAGATCTTTCGAGGGACACGGTCGAAAGCCTTCTCCAAATCCACAAAGCACATGTGGACAGATTGGGCAAACTCCCATGCCCCCTCCAGAATCCTGTGGAGCGTATAGAGTTGGTCAAGAGTGCTGCGGCCAGGACGAAAACCACATTGTTCCTCCTGAATCCGAGGTTCGACTATCGGTCGGATCCTCCTCTCTAGTACCCCTGCATAGACTTTCCCAGGTAGGCTGAGGAGTGTAATTTCCCGATAATTGGAACACACCCTCCGGTCCCCCTTCTTAAAAATTGGGACCACCACCCCAGTTTGCCAATCCAGAGGTACAGCCCCCGATGACCACGCGATGTTGCAGAGACGTGTCAACCAAGACAGTCCTACAACATCCAGAGCCCTGAGATATTCCGGGCGGATCTCGTCCAACCCCGGAGCTCGACCACCGAGGAGCTTTTGACAACCTCAGTGACCTCCACTCCAGTGATGGGCAGACCCTCACCCGAACCCCAGGGTCTTCCTCTTCCACGGAGGGCGTGTTGGTGGGATTGAGAAGGTCCTCAAAGTATTCCCTCCACCTCTCAACAACATCCCCAGTCAAGGTAAGCAGCTCCCCACCTCCACCGTAAACAGTGTTTGTGAAGAACTGCTTCCCCCTCCTGAGGCGTCGGATGGGGGCCCAGAACCTTTGAGGCCAACCGATAATCATTCTCCAGGCCCTCACCGAACTCCTCCCACGCCCGAGATTTTGCATCTGCGACAGCCTCGGCTGCAGCACGCTTGGCCTGCCGGGTACCCGTTTGCTGCCTCAGGAGTCCCACAGGCTAACAAAACCCGATAGGCCTCCTTCTTCAGCTGGACGGCCCCCTTCACCGCAGGTGTCCACCACCGGGTTCGGGGATTACCGCCACGACAAGCACCGACGACCTTACGGCCACAGCTATGGGCAGCCGCCTCAGCAATGGAGGCACGAAACATGGCCCATTCGGTTTCCGTGGTCCCCGCCTCCTCCGCAACGTGGTTGTAGCTCTGCCGGAGGTGGGAGTTAAAGACCTCTCGGACAGGGGGCTCCGCCAAACGTTCCCAGCAGACCCTGATTACACGCTTGGGCCTGCCAGGTCTGGAAGGCAACCTCCCACACCACCGAAGCCAACTCACCACCAGGTAGTGATCGGTAGACAGCTCAGCTCCTCTCTTCACCCGAGTGTCCAGAACATATGGTCGCAAGTCCGATGACACGACTACAAAGTCAATCATCGAACTGCGACCTAGGGTGTCCTGGTGCCAAGTGCACTTATGGACACCCTTATGTTCGAACATGGTGTTCGTGATAGACAAACTATGATGAGCACAGAAGTCCAACAACGACACACCATTCGGATTCAGACTGGAGAGGCCGTACCTACCGATCACACCCTTCCAGGTCACACTATCGTTGCCCACATGGGCGTTGAAGTCTCCCAAGACAACGAGCGAGTCTCCCGAGGGAGCGTTACATCTGTATGTGTGTAATTATATTTTATTGTATTTTATATACATATTTTATATGTAAATAAAATATAATTACATCTGTATGTGTGTAATTATATTTTATTTACATCTTGTGCATTATTTTTGAATGTTTACTTGTTATTATAAGCATTTATAGTGTTGAATTTGTATTTATAGGTAATATATACACATGCGGGCAGTGGTGGTGGTCTAGTGGTTAGGGCGCAGGATCACTGAGCCTAAGGTTGGGGGTTCGAGTCCCCACAAGGTTGTCACTGTCCCCCCAGTGCAGCTAACTGGGTTATCAAAGGCAGGACATGTCTGTCACTGTCTATGGTGAGCGGCATGTAAAAGAACCATTGCTGGCTTTCGTAAAGAGTAGGCTGCAAAGCCGTCAGCATGTTTGTACGACCTGGAAAGGGATGGGCTCCGCCAGGCCAAATCAACCCAAGTCTCGCCATGAAGGCGCCCCAACGACATCCTCGGTACATATACGTCTGTCAGGGGGGTCGATCCTACTTTGCGGAAATCAGCGGTTGCAGCGGGGATGTCCTCGGTCCCCATTAACCGCAGAAAGTGAGGCATCCCTGTACTGTTTTATTCATCATGTTTTAAAGATAATGATCAAGAGTTTTGGATGGATGAGTATACACTCGTGTTTTAAGGTAGCCCCACAGTAAAAAATTGCACAGGGTGGGGTCAGGAGGGGTGAGTCGGCCACTTAACATCACCACATAGGCCAGTGGTGGCTTCGTGGTTAAGGCAATGGATTATCTGAAGGTCAGTGGCTCAATCCCCATTCTCACCACTGTTGGGCCCTTGAGCAAGGCCCTTAACCCTCAATTGCTCAGTTGTATAAAAATGATAATTGTAAGTTGCTCTGCATAAGAGTGTCTTCCAAATGCTGTAAAACCACACAGTGTAATGTAAAGTGCCACACAAAGAGCTCACCGGATACTGAAACATTTCCGTCGGCACTTGCAGTGTTTCATCTTACTGAAACCACACCAAATTCCACATAACCACACAACAAACTTTATCAACAGACCATCCATCCATCCATCCATCCATCCATCCATTCATTCATTCATTCATTCATTCATTTTCTGAACCGCTTAATCCTAATTAGGGTCACAATGAGGCTGCCATTGCTGTCATTTGTAAGAATATGCCATCGAGTTGCCATCAGTGCATTTCTGAGATGGGCACCAGCCTCCCTGATGCCCGAATAAGGATTAAGCAATTCAAAAAACAAATGAAGTAATGAATGAATGTTTAAGATCCATGTGATTAATATGAGGGCAGTGGTGGCCTGGTGGTAAAAGTGCTGGATCACTGATCCTAAGGTTGGTGGTTCAAGCCCCACTCTCAATGGGTTGTCACTGCTGTCCCCCCCAGTACAGCTAACTGGGTATCAAAGGCCCGGCCATGTCTCTCACTGTATATGGTGTGGGGTTCATGTAAAAGAACCATTGCTGACTTTCTGCTTAGCCGTCAGTGTGTTTCTGCCCTGCGATGGCCTAGTGAGCCGTCCAAGGTGTACTCTTCCCTCACCTGGATTCAGCTGGGATGGGCGCCAGCCTCCCCGTGACCCTAATTAGCATTAAGCGGCTATAGAAAATGAATGAAGGATTAATATGAACCTTTCAGTAGATTTGTATGAAATATATAAGCTATTTGAACTAGATAGTGCAATCTGTATGTTAAAGTGGAGTAATGTATGCAAATTATTTTTTGATGGCGGTCCACTGAGGTTTACATTAGTAATCTTCTTATGCATAAATTTACACACACTCAGAGCACAAATAGGATTTTATATTTTGTCCAATTTTCATGAATACCAAATTTCTTTTGTTTAAATGCTCATACAAACAACTAATTAGTAAATCAAGTTTGATTCAGCCTAACAATTGCTGAGAACAAACTTTAAACATTATATTTTTAAGGTTTCTTTTCATTTGTAAAAATAAAATGGTACATCCATGAATGCATTAAATATCTCTTCCTATAATGTATCAAAAATTACAGGTAAAATTAAATATAAATGTAAAATAAATAAAAACAAACCACAATGCATACAGTACTGTACAAGCTGGACCCCCCCCAAAAAAAAAAAAAAAAAAACTCATTCATTTTCTAAGCAACTTACTCCTAATTATTTTCATTGGCATCCATCTCAGCTGACTCTGGGTGAGCGTGGGGTACAACCCGGACAGCTGGACAGACAATTGCAGGACCAATGCATATACCACCATTCAAAATCACGCTCACTCGTAGAGATGATTCAGCCTAATGTGCATGTTTTTGGAGTGTGGGAGGAAACCTCAATACATGGAGGAAACTTAAGCAAATATGGGATGAGAACATGCAAACTCCACACAGAAGAACTCCAAGCTTGGGAACCAAACTCGGGACCTTTTTTTCTCGTTAGGCAGACATGCTATTCACTGCGCCACTGTGCTACCATCTCCCATATTTTAAAAGTAAGAAATTACAACAAAAAGATTATAAATAATGGAATTATTATGACCCACATGAAACTTCGTGATGCAGGAGAGTCGGTGATGTGGTCTGTTGTTAGCCAGTGCTGAGGGAAGAGTTTTGGAGTGGTGATGTTGGCTGGTTGGCCTGTTCCCCTGATCTCACCCCTTGTGATTTTTCTGTGGTGATATCTTAAATCACAGGTGTATACTCATCTTCCCCAAACTCTTGAAGCCCTTGAGGTTGCTATTTAGAAGGGGATTGTCGCTATGCCACCCGACACAAGCCGTCAAGCCATGGCAGCCTTCAGGAATCACCTCCAAGAACGTATGGACAATGACAGCCACCATTTGAAGGATCATCTTTAAAACATGACGGATGAAAACTATATTGATTTTTTATTCTGCAAATATTTAAAAGATTTTCTTTAATGGTTGTTTTTAATTTGCATTTAAATGTGGGAGGGTTTATTATTATTGTTACTATGGTCCCACCTGGATGAGGATGGGTTTCCCTCTTCGATCTGGTTCCTCAAGGTTTTTTCCTCGCATCAGCTGAGGGAGGTTTTTCCTTGCCACCGTCGCGACATGTGACGCTCATTAGGGATGTGTAGGGGTTGTAGAAAATGTTCAAATTCTTTATACTTTATAAACTCCTACTTTTTCTGTTTTGCGGTGTAAAGCTGCTTTGCGACAACATCAACTATGAAAAGCATAATATAAATAAAACTGAATTTAATTGAATTGGGTCAATCTTGAAATCATTCATTTATTTTCTGAACCGCTCAATCAGGGCCACGGGGAGGCTGGGGCCCATCTCAGCCGACTCTGGGCGAGGGCAGTGTACACCCTGGACGGCTTGCCAAGCCATCACAGGGTATAACCCTTGAATTATGTTTTCTTGGTGTTTTTTTTAACTTTTAGATCATTTTGGCTTTGTGTTTAACAGGATGTGATTATAGAATTAGACTCAAGCTGCAGTTTAATAAGTCTCATGATTCCATGAACAAGCTTTGAGTCTTGGTTTTAAAATTATTGGCACTGATATCATGTTAAAGCAGATTTTTTCAAATATGTGTATGACCCTAATCCCAGGAATTTGATGATTCATTTGGACAGCATGTGATTCATACATATATTAAAGCACAAAGTGCTACCCATAGTTTATTGTACTTATCCTCTGCTTTTTAAAAGCGTAAGAGGGGAATGTCTCTCAAGGTAACCCAAGTTTATATAACAGTGCAATTAGTACAAATCCATTCTATCCACACCAGTGAATGAATGAAAAGAAAGCGAGCTCAGTGTTACCATCAAAAATTACCTAAACTAACCTTGAGCACTGGTGGAACTGGAGCAAGTATCATCAGTGCCAGTAGTATCGGCCACTCTAACGCTGCTGGATCTGCCAAGAAGACTTAAAGCAACAGAAAATAAGTTTTATTCAGCCAGAACTGAAAGCCTCTGTTGTTCTTAACTCAACATGACATCTGACTAGCGTTGACTGTACATCTCACTTAGCCACAATATACATTCCTATGAGCCCTCAGAGATAGGATAGAGTTATGTGAACCGAGACAACCCTACCAATTTGGGACACAGCCCTCGGCAGTGGGAAGCAACAATGTGCTGATCTCTTCAGTATCACCGAAGCCTTGTAGAACAGAAATCTCAACACTTTGCACATTTTAGCTAACAGTGACGGGCTGAAAGCTTTAACAGACGCATGCATGCAGATTTTACTATGGAAAACATGGCATCAGAACATCTCTTTTTACCGAACAAATCAATTTTAAGTTTTCGATTTTTTTTGTTTCTTTTAAGAAAAGCTGTAGTAAAGAACATATACATTTTGATCAGGTGTGCCGGCGTCATGGGGTTTATGAATGAAACCCAGCTCGACCTTAGCCAATGCAAGCATGCTGATCTGCTGGGAAGAATTATTTTATTATACAGTAGGTGTCATTATTCGTGGTGGTTGCGTTCTGCCCCTTCCCGCGGATCCTGAAAATCTGCGAGTTATTAACGCGGTTTTAAAACCCTATGTATGATATTACACGTGCTGAAATATGCTTGTTAAACACATTCAAGAGACAGACAGTCTTACTCATTAATACAGTAATAATGCAGTAAAATGTAGTAATGATGAAGTAAAAACTTTTTAATTTTGTACTGTGATAATATTTATGAATAAATAAAGCGCTTAGGCTCCTTACCAGAAGATGCAGGGAATTTGAGTGATGTCATAGAGCTTAAATAATCATTAAAAACACATTAAATAAGTGAATTCACAATTCAAGCGATCACGTTGATGACATGTGCGTGAAGGAGAAAAAAAGTGGTGTACACATTATCTGTAACCAATTGGCAGGAGGGAGAAACAAAAGCTCCGCGCCATTGTCTAAACTTGAATCACGTGCCAGTAACTTCCGGGTTTGCCGCTAATCTGCGAGTATGCGATGCCGTGACCGCTAAACCGTGAATAGGCAAGGGCTTACTGTAATTGTTTGTTAATTATTTTATTTTTAAGTGTGGAACATTCAACTAGCAAATTGGGTAAAATTGAGGTCTTCATGCAGGACTGGGTGGTATATTAATAAATTATTGATCACAAAATTGTGCTTTTCCCAAAACAGCTGCTCAGGAATGTCCCCAGTGGTCTTTCTATAGAATGTTGTAAGGATAGGTAATGGGCGATGGGCTTTCTGTAGCCTTCGTATGAACTAGAGACTCAACTGGTCTATCTTAATTGTAGAGTTGGTGGTAAGGGTCCCAGTGAAGTTCTTCACCAAATGAATATGAATGTCCATGAACGAGCTGTTGAGGTACAGTGACGAGTGGTTACTCGATATTCTAGGGTCAACAACCATCTGTTTTTTTAGTCCATCTTTAGGTTGTTGATTGCGCGCCAGTCCGATGGATGTTGCACTTCCTCTCTGTAGGCTGATGTTGTACATTTACATTTGCGGCATTTGGCAGCTGATCTTATCCAGAGCAACTTAAAATTATCTTTTTTTTTTTTTTTTTTTTTTTAACTGAGCAATTCAGTGTTAAGTTCCTCCCGACAGTGGTGACAGTGGCGATTGACCTGTCGACCTTTGGATTAGTAGCACATCACCTTAGCTACTAAGCTACCACTACCCAAAATGATGTTGTCATAGCTGTACAGTTATAAATTAGAAGTGGGAGCAGCAATGGACTGAACATACAACCCTGGGAGTACCCCAGTGCTTAGTGTGTTGGTGTTGGAAATGCTGCTCCCAATTTGTACTGATTGAGCTCTCTCAGTCAGGAAGTCCAGGATTCAGTTGCAAAGCGAGTTGTTCAGGCTTAGCAGGCTCAACTTTCCAATTAGCTAGTGAGGAATGATTGTGTTGAATGCTGAACTGAAGTTTATGAACAGCAGTGAGTGTATGTGTCCTTCTTTTACAGGTGCCAGATGGAAGGTGGTAACCTTCTGTTGAATGGTTACACTGATACGTGAACTGCAGGTGGTTCAGTGAGAAAGGCAGTAGGGTCTTAATATGCCTCATGATAAGTCTCTCAAAGCCATTTAAAATGATGTTATATACACAGTTGGATGGTAGTCAATGAGACAGGACGTTTTTGTGATGGTGGTGGTGGTGGTGGTCTAAAAGCACAGTGAAACAATGCATTGCTCAGGGAGATGTTAAAGATGTCATCAGGAACATCAACCAGCTGCACTTGCTCTGAACACTCTACCAGGGATTTTGTCTGGATCAGAAGCCTTCTGTGGGTTAATTCTTCTTCTTTTTTTCCTTTCGGCTGTTCCCTTTTTCTCAGGGGTCGCCACAGCGAATCATCTGCCTCCATCTTCATGGAAGTCATATTAATGATTCGCATGTTTGATTTGGCATAGGTTTTTATGCTGGATGCCCTTCCTGACACAACTCTTTAGCAAGGGGCAGAAACACGCTAACGGCTATGCAGCAACTCTTGACAAAAATCAGCACCCAGTTCGCTGCACAGGGGAGACGGTGACAACCTTGTGGAGAGTGGGACTCGAACCCCTAACCTTAGGATCAGCGATCCAGCACCTTTTTACCACCAGGCCACCACCGCCACAGTGGGTTGATTCTGTGTCGATTATTTCCTCACATCAGCTGTAGTCAGTCTCAAATCGAGCTATAAACTTACTCAACAGTAAGAGCGGCATCATTGTAACAAGCAGGCGATCATCTCCAGTACTTGGTGATAGCCTGGAAGACCTACCACATGTACTACCACCGGTCCTGAAAGTGGCTGTGGATTTCCAAGGTATTTGCATGCATAGCTCCTTGCTACTCTTTGGTCCACTCTGTTTATCGCTGTGAAGGCAGCACGTCGGGTGAGCATTATACACACCTTTGCAGTAATTAGTGGCTTCTGGTTGGGGCATGTGGAGATGATCTTGGAGACAGTAATGTCATCAGTGCACTTGTTGATGTAGCTGGCCACTGGTGCTATGTTACCCCTCCAAGATGATGTAGTCGCCATACGGTGCAGCCTTCCTGAAGAATAGAGATAGCTCCTCCCGACCAGATGAATACTTGCGTTATCATAACATAAACATGGTATAAGTAGCTGAGGCAAAGGTGTGGCTTTGTTAGTACACATCGGGAATGTTTGTGGGGCAAAATCTCAGGTCAGTGCTAAATCTCTCAGCATGTGGACATTTCACGCTGACCTGAGCTTTGCATGCATGAAATTGCGATTTTTTTTTTTGCCCCATTTTCCCCATAATTTAGTCTTTTACCGAATTCAGACCCTATGACATGACTACCACCAACCAGAGAGTGGTGAAAGCATGCTCATGCCTCACTTTGACACCCGCCTCTTCTCAAACTGCGGTGCATGCGTATTTTCTGGACAGTCTATCACACTCTGAGGGAATGCACTATCCTCCCCTTGTGTGAATGAGCTCACAGACGCCTATGATTGGCAGGTGATTGCAGTGAGTGACAGGAAAGTAAGCATATTCTGTCCCTCCTTCCTGTGAGAGCTCGGCCAATTATTAGCTCCCATGGACTCCAGGTCACGGATTTGAACTTTCGATTTCGTACCTTGTCGAAGCGCCACTCAGGAGCCCTTAGTGCAAGACTAACAGAAACCCAAGCAACCATTCACACTCACATTCACACCTTTGGGCAGTTTTACCCAGTGTGCATGTGTTTGGATGAAAACCGACGTTCCCGGATTCCTCCAATCATGCAAGCATAGGGAGGACATGCAACCTCCACACAGAAATGCACCTGGTTAAGGTTTTAAGCCCAAAGTAATAGCGCAAACCACTGAGCTGCTCCATATATTGTAAACACGAATTTAACATCACCGCAACATCACTCAACCCTTGAAGTATCCAAGCAAAATTTTACTCAAAGTTCACATAGTGAGGGTTAAACTGGGGTAATATATTCAACTTTGATGGTCGACACAGTACACTAAGTGTAACCTAGTGTTATAAAGCTGATATAAATAATAAACGTAAAAATAAAGACGGTGGAGGATTTTAAGTACTTAGGCTCAACAATCCAGAGCAATGGAGAGTGTGGAAAAGAGGTGAAGAAGCGTGTGTAGGCTGGTTGGAATGGTTGGAGAAAAGAGTCCGGTGTGATGTGTGATAGGAGAGTATCAGCAAAAATGAAAGGAAAAGTGTAGAAGACGGTGATGAGGCCAGCGATGTTGTATGGTTTAGAAACAGTGGCGCTGAGGAAAAGACAGGAGGCAGAGCTGGAGGTAGCAGAGATGAAAATGTTGAGGTTCTCTTTGGGAGGAACGAGGATGGATAGGATCATCAGAGTACATCAGAGGGACAGCACATGTTAGAAGTTTTGGAGACAAAGTCAGAGAGGCTAGATTGAGATGGTTTGGACATGTACAGAGGAGGGATAGTGAGTATATTGGTAGTAGGATGCTGAGATTGGAACTACCAGGCAGAAGGCCTAGAGGAAGACCAAAGAGGAGATGTATGGATGTGGTTAAGAAGGACATGAAGGTAGTTGGTGTAAGAGAAGAAGATGCAGAGGACAGGGTGAGATGGAGGCAGATGATTCGCTGTGGCGACCCCTGACGGGAACAGGCGATAGGAAAAGAAGAAGATAAATTATAAACATCTCTATCATGAGTTAATACTATTAGACGAAGAAGCTTTTTGGCTGCTGATGATTAACGAAGTAGAAAAACGTGCTTTGTTGCTGTTATCAGGTGCACTGTTGCTTCCTCAGAGCGCTTAAATTCAATTCTGAGATCAGGAGAGGTTTTTTTTTTTTTTTGGTGTGTGTGTGTGTGTGTGTGTGTGTGTGTGTGTGTGTGTGTGTGTGTGTTTCCTCAGAGCTTCCTCCTGTATCCTGTCTCATATACAAACAAGCTAGTGCTTGGATCAGCAACTCCAAAGTGCTCCTAGGTGTGTGTGTGTGTGTGTGTGTGTGTGTGTGTGTGTGTGTGTGTGTGTATGTGTGTGTGTGTGTGTGTGTGTGTGCATGGTGCTCTGCAATAGATCCATTCAAGGAAAACCCAGTGTGTGCGTCATGTTCCCGGGATTCTCTGGAACAGCATGAATGAATATCCAGTACAGGGCATCACTAATGTGGAGTTTAATCAAATAAACAAGAGGAGAAGAACATATTATAGTTTAGGGCTTACTACTGGATTGATTATTGCTGTTGTTTGTGTGTGTGTGTGTGTGTGTGTGTGTGTGTGTGTGTGTGTGTGTGTGTGTGTGTGTGTGTGATTCAGACTTCTGACCAATCGTCTCACATGACCTTGTCACTCTCCACAGGGCATTTCTCCATCCCGTGTGTCCAGGACAGCCTAAACGAAGATCTCAGCTGTCTGGCCAGTGACACTGACATGACTACACAGGTAAATCTTCATGTTACTCTTAACTTTATTCACACGATTCACAGCTTAATGACTTGTAGCTTTTAAGCAGAAAAATATTTCCAACAACCTTTCAGGAATAACAGCAAGATGGTTGAACCTTTTCTTAAAAACAAAACAAAAACAAACCTGCATTCAGTTTTTTTCATTTAAATATAAAATAAATGGCAAAGGGTGGAAGTGGTGGCCTGATGGTAAAGGTGCTGTATCACCGATCCAAAGGTCAGCAGGTTGTCACTGTCCCCCCCCCAGGGCAGCTAACTAGGTTATCAAAGGCCGGCAATGTCTCTCACTGTCTATGGTGAGAGGCTCATGTAAAATAATCATTGTTGACTTTCGACAAGAGGAGCTGCATAGCCATCAGTGTGTTTTTGCCCTGCGATGGGCTGGCGAGCCATCCAGGGTGTACGCCTGCCCTCACCCAGAGTCGGCTGCGATGAGTGCCAGCCTCCCTGTGACTCTAATTAGGATTAAGCAGTTCAGGAAATGAATGAATGGAGTGTAAATGGCAAAGGTGGTGGCCCTCTAGTGGCAGAGGGAAGAAAAGTGTGTCGTGTGTCCTTAATGCATCCAATCAACTGATTTACAGGGAATTTAATGGATGATCGTTGTGCAGTACGAAATATTGAGCTGTAATCCCGAAACAGTAGCTAAATATAGTACATACTGTTTACTTCACTATAAGTTTTATATAAAAAATCAGTAGATTTTTAAGCAGTGAGGAACATCTCTCATCATGACCGAGGTCACAGGCATCCTGAGGGAACAGAAACAGGGCAAATGAACTGAGGCTGGGGTCTGGGGTTGAATGATACTCACTGAAACACGCACAAACGATCGACACAAATCGTTGTTGTAGCACACCGAGCGACAGATCCCTCGATGCACCACCGCTGATCATTCTCAGCTGCGTGAAAGTCCTGCGAAATCACCAGGCACATCCTGCAATGTTTGGTGTTTTCATCTTAAATCTGTCTCGTGCTGAAATTTCAACATATTGATTCCATTTGACACAGAGAACCTCATACTCTCATATAATTTGGGCCTTCTGTGTCCTTCAGGGATTTTTTTTTCACCCCTCTTTCAAATCCACTCGCCAAATATACTAAAAGACACCCCGGCTCTGATAAACAAATATGTATGGAACATAATTCGCTCTGGACTGCTGGGGGGTTTTTCCTTGCAGGATCGACTGTAAATTGTATTAACAACAACAACAACAATAACAAAAATCAAATGGCATTAATGAAAGTGAAAGATGAGATCCCTGCCCTTGGTTCTTCTTGCGGAGAAATAGGAGAGAGGGGCAAAACTACTGTACTGGAACATTTACTGAGGTCTCACAGTCCAGCACGGATTCTGTGTGGACGTCCAGAGCGAGCCAGGGTGTGTCAGTCACTAAGGGAGTTGTGAGCTTCCTGTTTTGGCAGTGTGTGGTTACATATCCTGACAAGGGACCTGCTGTCAGCCCCTCTCCCACTTATACTCTCTCACACGCTCGTGTACCCACTATACCCACACAGAGTATCCCCCCTCTCTCTCTATCTTTCTCTGTCTCTCTCTATGCCCCCCCCCCCTCTCTGTCTCTCTTTCTCTGTAACCCACCTGACTCGCACGCATGTTATTCAGCAGCGGAGGTGTCGCACTAATCACTTATTTTATTTCTTTTCGCACCTGCAGTGTGTCGTCACACTCATGGCCCAGCCACACGAAAGGTTTGACATCTTGTATATCAGAAGAAAACACCGGGGAGGATTAATCTTTCTGACATGATCCAGTTGTGCATTTCCTTCTTGATCTGTATTGTTTTACTGTAACATCTGCATCAGTGATAATGTGCATGACTATGACACGCAGTTCTCATGAAGCGCTCTCAGATCTTGCCGTAAATAGCATCTACACCAGTTTTTATAAGGAAAAAAAGGGAAAAGGTTTCATGAACCCAAGTGCAGCAAGTCTTCTTGTCCAGTCCCAGGCTGCTTTGAAGTTGTGCCCGTGTTATTGTTATTGCTGTACTCCCATTTAAACCAATTCTCATCAAAGCAGCTGCGCTTTCTTTTGTTCTGGAGACGCGGCTGGCCGTCTGAGGTCGGTCGTTAATGTGCCATCGGGGCGTCTCACATCCTCGTTAGACGTGGCCGGCCACTGATGTTATTTCCTGTGACTTGGGGCCATCACCAACAGGACACTTGCTCCTACCAATCTTTCATCGAGGAGAGGAAGAGGACGACGAACAACGTATGTCAGTCTGCTGTGGTCACCTGAATCCTCGTGCCAGAATCTGTGGCAGGAAGGAGGGAAGACCACCAACAATCAGGCCGGAGCTCACACAGGCATTGGGTTTAATAGTTGCACTTTTGAAAGTGGCTTTATTCTGTTATTTATCAGGAAATCAGCAGCAATCAGCAGCATTAAAGCACAAAGAGATGATTTTCTCCTTGAGATATTTTTCACATTCGATGTTGTGGTGTCTGTGAAAATAACTGGTCATCCGTTTTCAGCAACACCATCCCCGCTATTCTAGGTTAGTGTGCTCTGTCAGCGTCTGTGTGTGTGTGTGTGTGTGTGTGTGTGTGGCTTTGAAATATGCAAGGAATAAATAAACAAGGAAGGAAACACTCATCCTTGTGACTGAATGTTGATTCATCGTTCCTGCAGAATGCTATATAGAGCTGCTCGTCCACCTTGGCTCCACCCCTTTTCACCCCCGAAATGGTGGAGTGTGTGTGACAGACATTTCCGCCTGTGCCGTGGGTGGATTGGAGAGTAACACCCTACTTCCACTCCCACTAGAGAGGAAGTCGCTATTCGAGCACAACAGGAAAGGGAAAAAAATAAAAGGAAAACAAGCTGACATCTTTTCACTCATGAAATCACTTCCTACAGGCCGTACGTTGACCTCGGGCTCAGTGTATTAAAGCAGGTGACCCTCGACATGGTGATGAGACCAGAAGTGGAGTCTATGAAGACTTTGGAACAGTTTTGGATTGCTGTATGAATATCAATTAATAAATAAAAGTATAAATAAATAATATTGAGATATTGTGAAGAAGTTGCTAGCATACCCACATCACATGAGAAGGTTGTAGGTTTGATTCCTGATCCTTTTGCTTTCTGAGTCCTGTGATCTGTCCTGGTGTGCTGATGCTGGCTGGAGTTCTCATCTTGGAAGCCCCTCCCTCCTGCTGATGAAGATCTACGTGGACTTAGATGTGCACTAGCAGACTGTGAAGATGACTTTTCACTGCTGGTGATATAAACATGTTTGCCCCACAATTATTTAGGACTTACAATTGTAGAACCATCCGGACTACATATTGGACTGTAATGAAGTTTCTCGTATGTGTTTTGTATCTTTATGGTTTCAACCAAATGAGGATGGGTTTCCTTCTTGGATCTGGTTCCTCTCAAGGTTTCTTCATTGCATCTACTGAAGGAGATTTTCCTTTTTCCGTGCCATTGTCGAGGCTCATTAAAGATGTGTAGGGGTTGTAGAAATTTTTCAAATTGTTTTATACTTTGTAAACTCCGACCTTTACTGAGTAAATGTGCTTTGTGAGAATGTCAACTGTAAAAAGCACTAAACAAATAAAACTGATCTGAGTTGAATTCAATTCCTTGGCTTGGTGAGGGAGTTTCTGTTTGGAGTTTGTATGTTCTGCCCAGGATTGTATGGGTTTCGTCCAGGTACTCTGGTTTCCTGTCACAGCTCAAAGAGATGTGCATTACGCTAACTGGCTGATTGAAACTTAATGTTGGTGGGAGTGTGAATGGGTTTATGGTGAGCTGAGGGTGTTTTTGCCTAGTGTTGGCGGAGATGAGCACCAGTCTCCTGAGAGTTTCCTGAGTGAGTAAGTGAATAGGTGGTGAGTATGTGAGTAACAGTGTAAGTGCGAGTGAGTGAGTGAGTGATAAGTGAGGGAGTAAGTGAATGGGAGAGTGAGTAATTTTGAGGTGAGTTAGAAAGTGAGTGAATAAGTGAGTGGATAAGTGAGTGGATAAGTGAGTGAGAGAGTGAATGGGCAAGTGAGTGAGAAAGTGAGTGAGTGAGTGAATGAATGAGTAAAGGAATCAATGGCTGAGTAATTCACTGAGTCAGTGAGTGAATGAGTCAGTGAATGAGAGGGTGAGTAGGTGAGTGAATGAATAAAAGTGAATGAATGAGTGAGTGAATAAGGCATTGAGTGAATGGGTGAGTGAGTGAGAAAGTGAGTGAATGAGTGAGTAAGAAAGTGAATGAGTGAATGAATCAATTACTGAGAGAGAGAGCGAGATACTGACTGAGTGAATGAGAAAGTGAATGAGTGAGTGTATGGGTGAATGAGTGAATGATTGAGTGATAAAGTGAGTGAGTGAATGTGTGAGTAAGAAAGTGAATGAGTGAGTGAATGGGTGAGTGAGTGAATGATTGAGTGAAAAAGTGAGTAAGTGAGTGAGAGAGCAAGAAAGTGAGTGAGTGACTGAGTGAGTGAATGGGTGAGTAAGTGAATGAATGAGTGATAGAGTGAGTGAGTGAGTGAAAAAGTGAATGAATGAATGAATGAATCAATTGCAGGGAGAGAGCAAGAAACTGACTGAGTGAATGTGAAAGTGAATGAGTGAGTGTATGGGTGAATGAGTGAGTGAATGAGGGAATGAGTGAGTGAGTGACTAAATGGGTGAGTGAATGAATGAAAGTGAATGAGGGAGTGAGTGAATGAGTGAATCAGTGAGTGAGTGAATGGGTGAATGAGTGAATGGGAGAGTGAGTGAGAAAGAGTGAATGAATAAATGGCTGAGAGAGAGAGCAAGAAAGTGAGCGAGTGAATGGGTGAGTGACTAATTGGGTGAGTGATAAACTGAGTGAGTGAGTTAGTGAATTCCTTAGAGAGAGAGCAAGAAACAGTGAATGAGAAAGTGAATGAGTGAGTGTATAATTGAGTGATAACGTGAATGAGTGATTGAACGAGTGAGTGAGAGAGCAAAAAAAGTGAGTGAGTGAGTGAATGGGTAAGTGAGTGAGAAAGTGAATGAGTAAATGAATCAATGGCTGAGTGAGAGAGCAAGAAACTGAGTGAGTGAATGGGCAAGTGAATGAGTGAGTATGGGTGAGTGACTGAATGAATGATTGAGCAATGAAGTGAATGAGTGAGTGAATGAGTGTATGAGTGACTGCATGACTGAATGGGTGAGTGAATGAATGAAAGTGAACGAGTAATTGAGTGAGTGAATCAGTGAATAAATGCATGGGTGAGTGAGTGCATGAGTAAGCGATAAAGTGAGTGAGTGAATTAGTGAATGAGTGAGTGAATTAGTGAGTGACTAAATGGGTGAGTGAGAAAGTGAGTGAATGAGTGACTGAACCAATAGCTGAGTGAGAGAGCAAAAAACTGAGTGAATGAGTGAGTGCATGGGTGAGTGAGTGAATGAGTGAGTGAGTGACTGAGTGAGAAAGTGAGTGAATGAGTGAGTGAGTGAATGGCTGAGTGAATGAGTAGGTGAGTGAATGGACAAGTGAGTGAGAAAGTGAGTGATTGAGTGAATGAATCAATGGCCGAGTGAGGGAGTGAGTGAATGAGTGAGTGAATGGATGAGAGTGAGAGTAAGTGAATGAGTGAGTGAATGAGTGAGTCAGTGAGTGACTAAATGGGTGAATGAATGAATGAAAGTGAATGAGTGAGTGAGTGAATCAGTGAGTGAGTACATGAGTGAGCGATAAAGTGAGTGAGTGAATTAGTGAATGAGTGACTAAATGGGTGAATGATTGAGAAAGTGAGTGAATGAGTGACTGAATCAATGGCTGAGTGAGGAAGCAAAAAACTGAGTGAATGAGTGAGTGCATGGGTGAGTGAGTGTGAAAGTGAGTGAATAAGTGAGTCAGTGATAAAGTGAGTGAATAAATCCGTGAGTGAGTGAGTGAGTGAGTGGATGGGCAAGTGAGTGAGAAAGTAAGTGATTGAGTGAATGAATCACTGGTCAAGTGAGGGACTGAGCGAATGAGTAAGTGAGTGAATGGGTGAGAGGGAGAGTAAGTGAATGAGTGAGTGATAAATAATATCTATATTTTGTAAGTGCCTGCGTGTGATGGAAAGTAATATTGACTTGTGCTGATAATGGATGCCTGATGTTCTTGTCATTTCAGTTTTCACTCATTAAAAATAAATCATGAAAGATTATAAAATGTGAACATTTTTGTTTTATGGCACAAAAAATATCACTTACAGCATTTCATTACAGAAAATGACATCTTGCAAAAAATTACCAAAATAAAATAGAAATCAAGATCATATTAAAATTTAAACAATACAGTACCATTGTGGGCAGAACAGTGCTTTGTGGTCAGCACGTCCACCTCACAGCAAGAACGTCCTGGATTCAAGTCCTAGGCTTGGCGAGGACATTTGTCTCTGCACCTCTGAATATTCTCCTTCTGCATGCTTGGGTTTCCTCTGTCTACTCTGGTTTCCTTCCACAGTCAAAAGACATGCACATTAGGCTTATTGGCTGTTCCAAATTGCCCCTGGGTCTGAGTGTGCGAAGGTCTTGTGTGTGTTGGCTCTTAAATGTTCTGCTGAGCTGTTCAGGGTGTACCCTGCCTTTCCACTGTCAGCTGAATTAGTCTCCAGCTTCCCTGCAACCATAACAGTATTAAGTGGTTTGGCAAATGTGTGAGTGAGTGAGTGAGTGAGTGACAAAAGTAATGTTTGAATTTGACTTCAGAAATAAATAACCCTTAGATTTTACTTACAACTTATAAGTCTTGACATGCTCTCCACCAGTTTTCAGACTTCATGCCACTCCTGGTGCAAAAAAAAAAAAATCAATCAGCGCAGCTTTGCTCGATGCCTTGTGACCATCCATCTTCCTCGTGATCACGTTCCACAGGTTTTCACTCGGGTTCAGGTCTGGATGACCATGGCAGAGTCTTGAACTTGTCCTCCATGCACACTTTGATTGACCTGAATGTGTAACATGGAGCATTGTCCTGTGGAAAAGCCCAGTCCTCAGAGTTAGAGCATTGTCAGAATCTCAGATGAAGGATAGTTTTCTTCCAGGACAACCTTCTACATGTCTTCATTCCTACGTCCTTCACAAACCAAAATTTCCATTCCTGCTTTGCTGAAGTCAACACACCAGATCATCATGCATCCACCATCAAATTTTGCACTGGGTGCAGGACACGAGGTTATAGGCCTCTCTGGGTCTCTGATTAACCATTAGATAACCGGGAATAGACGATGATGCGGGAAAAATGCTGAAAATCTGGCTGATTGCAGAGAATGAATTTACTATAGTCCTGTACAGTCTTCAGCAATCCTCAGCATGACTCGTCTCTGATTCGCAGTGAAGGGCTTTTTTTTAAAGCAATAATAAATATATTAAAGTGGAAGAAATATTTTCACACTGCTGTCCTCTGAAACTTCACTGTTGTTAGTTATTGGTACGTTTTGACAGATTGTACTGTGTCCAACATGTACAGCTGTCTACACTACTTAAAAAAATAAAAGAAAAATAGAGCACTTCCTTCCTGCAAGCATTTTCCTGTTTACTTCGATTGCGGGTCAGGAGCTGGAGATAAAGCCATTGGATCTGCAGGACACCAACCTGGATGTGACCTCTTGGCTATTACGCATACCATCAGGCAGCGTCAGCATGTACAGACCAGTGTGACATGATGAGGATGACATGCGACTGTGTGACGGTTGTCACCTACTCTCTCTCTCTCTCTCTCTCAAAATATTTTTATAATGGAATAATCTAATTTTTATAGTTTACCACCTAATCTAGTAATAGTCCATTATTTTTTGTGTTCTAATGAAAAATCTATTTTAATGCGATATAAAGGGTTTAACTTTTTTATTTCATGCAAGCAATAATAACACAAAAATTATAATTAATCACTGTATTTAAGCATGACACTTTTTAACAATGTAAACTAGCCAAATATAACAGGCTATTGTATCATGCTGTGAATATGAAACTACAGGGTGCCGTACCGGTCTTTTTTGTCCCGTGATTATCTGTGCCTGGCCAGGAATAAAAACACAGATAAAAATCATTCTTTTTTTTCTGTCATGCTCTCAGACTGTGTTCATCTCTATTAAACCCTTTTCCACATTTAGTTTGATTACAATCCATCCATCCATCCATCCATCCATCCATCTATCCATCTATATATCTATCTATCTATGCTTTTACCATATCCCTGTGATCTTGAAACACTGGGGGGTGGGGGGGTGTTGGCTGACTGGCATTCTGGAAAATGAAGTAATTTACAAATCATATCCCTATCACTTCTTTACTGAGTTATCAAAGGCTGGCCATGTCTCTCACTGTCTATGGTGAGAGGTTCATATAAAAGAACCATTGCTGACTTTCGACAACAGTAGGCTGCATAGCCGTCAGCGTGTTTCTGTCCCTTGCTAAAGGATTGTGTCGTGTCAGCAAGGGCATCTGACGTAAAAACCTATGCCAAATCAAACATGCGATGGTTCGCTGTGGCGACCCCTGAGAAAAAAGGAACAGACGAAAGGAAAAGAAGAAGATCCCTATCACTCCTTAATCCTATAGACTGTTCTGACAAGCTGTAAACCAACCATGTCTATCCAAAATTAAATTACAGTCGACCCCCTACCTACGAAATTAATCTGTTCCAGAGCCTTTTTCGTAACGCGGGGATTTCATCAGTAGGGGTCGCATTTTACATGTTAAATGCCTAATTCATTCCAAGGCTCCAGTCTATGGACTGGATAAATCCCATAAACCCTTTAAAAATGATACCTCTCTCTCACTCTCTCTCTCTCGCTCTCTCTCTCTCTCTCTCTCTCTCTCTCTCGCTGCGGGCCACGCCCACAAGACGTGGAATTCAAAGCGCATTCCCTGCTTGACAGGGAGGTCCAAACTCAACTTTAGCTTGATTCCTTGAGGGATCGGAATTCCAGATGAGCTCAAATGTGGCCACATTTATTAAACATTTACTGAATTAAACAACTTAAAAAACTAAACTAAAAACTAAAGAGTTAAGTTTCCTTCTGTCTCTATATGGGCAGCCAGCAGGGCGGGATGTTGAGAGATAGCCAATGGGAGAGAGACTCGCGCATCGTGTGAAATTTTGATTGGCACGTTTGAATTTTGAATTTCTTTTTGTAAGAGGGGGTTGTTTTCGTATCCTGGGGATGGAAACTTAGGAAAATGATCTTCGTAACCCAAGGATTTCGTACCCAGGGGTCTTCGTAAGTAGGGGGCCGACTGTATTTGACAAAAGTGCCATCTAGTAATATGTGGATTAGAAGTGTGGATTAGATGGGATTGCTTTGGCAAACTTAAGCAACATGACATTTATTTCCGTTCACTGTCAGGTTCATTTCTCACCGACATCTTGAATCGATGAGGGAAAAACTGAACCCCTCCATAAAGCCTTCTCCAGCATATACTGATAACTTTCAACAGGGTTAAGGGAAGGATTCTGGGAGGCCAATACATATATGAAAATGATTACTCATGCCCCCTGAACCACTCTTTCATTATTTAAGTCCCATTTTATATCTGAACCATTAGGGTAGAAAAACATTCAGGGAATCAGCTGCTTCATTTTATTGCCATATTAATGTTGCTGAGCCTTGATCCAACCAACTGGAACAACAATGCTATAAAGATTATGTGCTATTATCAAGAGTAAAGGTGCTCCAACAAAATATTAGGGTACAGGAAATTAGTCAGTGTATGTCACCAGATTTAATTCAATCTTTGCTTTTACATGGACTGTAACACAAGTTACAATAAGATAAGATAAGATACAGCTTTATTAATCTCACAATGGAGAAATTCACTGTTACAGGCTCTTGAGGTACTATCAGTAGGGGGTGAAAAAATAGATACAAGTACAAACATACACACATACATATATATTATATAAGTAAATAAATAAATAGATACATAAATAGTATAAATTAATAAACAATAAAAGAAAAGAATGGAGCAACTTTATAGACTGGCCTATATTAAAGTGTAAATGTATCTGAGTGCAGAGTTGATATGGTTCACAGTCATGGTGGGGTAGATGTGGTTGATTAAAGTGCACGGGGTTTTTATTGCACATAACCGGTATTTTCACAGACAGTTACAAAGTGGCGTTGTACAGTCTGACAGCGGTGGGAATGAACGACCTGCGGTAGCGCTCCTTCCTGCACTGAGGATGCCTCAGTCGTCCACTGAAGGAGCTGCTCAGCTCCTCTACAGTCTGGTGAAGTGGGTGAGAGCTGTTGAACAGGATGGATGTGAGCTTTGCTACCATCCTCCTCTCACTCACCTCCTCCACAGAGTCCAGTGGGCAGCCGAGGACAGAGCTGGCCCTCCTGACCAGCTTGTTCAGTCTCTTCCTGTCCCGCTCTGTGCTGCCCGGGGCCCAGCAGATGGCAGCGTAGAGGATTGCAGAGGCTACCACAGAGTCATAAAATGTCCTGAGCAGAGGTCTGCATATGCCGAAGGACCTGAGTCTCCTCAGAAGGTGGAGGCGACTCTGGCCCTTCTTGTACAGGGCGTTGGTGTTGTGGGACCAGTCCAGTTTATTGTTAAGGTGAACACCCAGGTACTTGAAACTGTCCACTGTCTCAATGTCCTGTCCCTGGATGTTCACTAGTAAGTGTGTGTGTGTGTGTGTGTGTGTGTGTGTGTGTGTGTGTGTGTGTGTTCGAGTGCTTCTCCTGAAGTCGACCACCATCTCATTCGTCTTCCTAGTGTTTAAGCACAGATGGTTGCGCTCACACCAGTCCACGAAGTCAACGATGACCGACCGGTACTCCAGCTCGTTCCCCTCTGACACACAGCCCACGATGGCGGAGTCGTCCGAGAACTTCTCGAGGTGGCAGCTGTTTGTGTTATATATGAAGTCCAAGGTATAGATGTTGAAAAGGAAGGGTGAGAGGACGGTGCCCTGCGGTGCCCCCGTGCTGCAGACTACCACCTTTGACTTACAGCCGCGCAGCCGCATGTACTGTGGACGGTTAGTAAGGTAGTCAATAATCCAGGCAGCAAGATGCCCGTCCACTCCCACGTCCTCCAGCTTCCCCCGCAGACGCGCTGGCCTGATGGTGTTGAAGGCGCTGGAGAAGTCAAAGAACATGACCCTCACAGCGCTGCCCGCGATCTCCAGGTGGGTTAGTGCCCGCTGCAGAAGGTAGATGACGGCGTCTTCTACTCCGATGTTGGGCATGTAGGCAAACTGCAGCGGGTCTAGGGTGGGGCTCACCATAGAGCGGAGGTGTTCAAGGAGGAGCCTTTCCATGGTCTTAATGAGGTGGGAGGTCAGGGCGACAGGTCTGTAGTGGGCTGGTTCCTTCGCTTGAGCTGTTTTGGGAACCGGAACCACACAGGAGGTCTTCCATAGGACGGGAACCTTCTCCAGGCTGAGGCTCAGGTTGTACAGGTAGCATAGTACCACACAGAGCTGGTCTGCGCAGGTCCTCAGCAGCCTGGGACTGATGCCATCTGGTCCTTCAGATTTCCTCTGATTTAGTCGCCTCAGCTGTCTCCTCACCTGGTCTGATGTGAGTGAGAGGGGGGGCTGGGGTGGGCTGCAGAGGGAGGGGGATGTGTCTGTTGGGCTGTAGCAGTCAAGTGAAGTTGGCCTGGGGAGGCCAAATAAGCTCTTACTTATAGGTATGCTTTACCTAAAAAGTTTGCAGGGGATCGCGATCCATTTGAAAAACATTCCTCCAGAAATCAGGGTCCTCCGAAAGATTGAGGCATCAAGAAAGATTGAAGTCCTCCAAAAGATTGAGGCATCAAATGAAAGAACATGATCATACCTGTAAAGCATGGTGAAGGCAGCATCATGTTGTGGAGATGTTATACTGGGATATGGACTGATACTTTCCAGATGGCAACTTATAGGATCATCTATAAATACTGAAGCAAAAACACAAGACATCAGTCAGAAATTTAAAGCTTGGTCTCAATATGGTGTCCCAGCAATGCAATGATCCTAAACATACTGTCATGTACTGCTTGGATGCAGACATGGGGAGAAGGACGGACACGAATGCAGGGCTCTGAAAGCTTTAATACAAACTTAACCAACAGACAGGGCAACCGGACTTAAGGCTACATTTTTTACATGTACATAAACCAGAGAAACTCAAACAGGCTGTCAAACAGACAGGCAACAATAATAACATTACTGCCTTAGAAGGAAGGAAACTTAACAGGCTTTATAATTTAATTAAACCTCCTGAAGTTTTGCCAAACATGTGTCGGGAGGGACTACTGCACATGATGGGAGTTGCAGTTCGCAAAACCCGGAAGACTCCTTGCCCCACAGTGTACTATTGCCGTTACCGTGGGGTGTGGGGAATACAGAGGAAGACAGAATTTTTACACAAGAACTTTTCAGTGACTCATCCTGCTTAATCCGACTCTGGTCATGGGGAGTCTGGAGCCTACCTCAGCCAACTCTGGGCCAAGGTCAGGGCAAGGGGCAGTAAATTAGCCGAATGGACATGTCTTTGGACTGTGGGAGGAAACCGGAGTGCCCAGAGGAGACCCACACAAGCACAGGGAGACTCCACACAGAAATGCCCTTGCCAGTCCCAGGTAATGAACCACAGGAATTACTACACAATATGCCGCATAGAGAGTAGAAAGTGCCTTCTGAATTTCTTAGACAGTTTGTCAACTGCCTTGAACAAGAAGGCTCAAGTATCCGACTGAGATCCACAAGTTCTGGTTGGATAATTACAGAAATATATTTCACTTCCTATTTGACTTAAGATAGGAAATGTATGCAAAAATAATACGAGTTATTAAAGACAAAACCAAATACAACATCCCTTCAAGTGAGTGGAAGTTTTGTGGCGAGAAATGACCCATTGATAAGACAGTCTTCCTTGCTGAGACTGTCCTTAAACTGTCTGCACTGGAGGAACAATGCAGTTTTCGTCCTGGCCACAGCACTCTTGACCAACTCTATACACTCTACATGATCCTTGTGGGGATGTGGGAGTTTGCATTTCAACAGTGTCCCTGGGGCTATCCTGTGGGGTGGGCTCCGGGAGTATGATGTATTGGATTCGTTGCTGCAGGCCATTCGGTCTTTGTGTCACCAAAGCCAGAACTTGGTCTGCCTTGGTAACAACAGGTCGAATTCGTTTCCAGTGAGGGTTGGAGTCCGCCGAGGCTATCGTTTGCCAGCAATTCTGTTCGCAATTTTTATGGACAGAATTTCTAGGTGCAGCCTTGGTGTAGAGAGATTCTGGTTTGGTGGCCATCGGATTTCATTTCTCCTTTTTGCGGATTATGTTGCCCTTTTGTTTTCATCAATCCTGGACTTCCAGCTCTCATTGGAGCGATTCACAGCCGAGTGCAAAGCGACTGGGATGAGAATCAGCACCTCCAAGTTCTAGGTCAAGGTGTCTAACCAGAAAAAGGGTGGAATGCACCCGTCGGGTCTGGAATGAGGTCCGGAGGAGTTTAAATATCTCGGTGTCTTGTTCACAAGTGAGGAAGGTTGGAGGAAACTAGGGAGCTCAGAGGAAGTTCACATGGTCAACATAAGAAAATTGCACCACTGTGTAGATACCTGTGCATACCGCATCTCTGCATTTCTTTTTAAAGGCTGAATTTCTCCACAGATAGAAAGAGAATCCTTGAAGCTATGAGACCCTGTTGCCCACTTTAAAATATATTTGATAGAATAATAGAATAACAGATACCATCACCACATGGTCTTCTTCTTCTTTTCCTTTCAGCTTTTCCCTTCAGGGGTCGCCACAGCAAACCATCCGCCTCCATCTCACCCTATCCTCTGTATCTTCTACTCTTACTCCAACTACCTTCATGTCCTCCTTCACCACATCCATAAATCTTCTCTTTGGTCTTCCTCTGGGCCTTCTGCCTGGTAGTTCCAACCTCAGCATCCTACTACCAATATACTCACTATCCCTCCTCTGTACTTGTCCAAACCATCTCAATCGAGCCTCTCTAACTATGTCTCCAAAACCTCTTACATGTGCTGTCCCTTTGATGTCCTCATTCCTTATCCTATCCATCCTCTTTACTCCCAAAAAGAACCTCAACATTTTCATCTCTGCTACCTCCAGCTCTGCCTCCTGTCTTTTCCCCAGCGCCACTGTTTCTAAACCATCGCTGGCCTCAACACCGTCTTGTACACGTTTCCTTTCATTCTTGCCGATACTCTCCTATCACACATCACACCGGATACTTTTCTCCAACCATCCCAACCAGCCCGCACACGCTTCTTCACCTCTTTTCCACACCCTCCATTGCTCTGGATTGTTGAGCCGAAGTACTTAAAATCCTCCACCGTCTTTATCTCTGCTCCCTGTAACCTCACCGTTCCGCTTGGGTCCGTCTCGTTCGCACACGTATTTCGTAAATTCCTGAATAACATAATACATCGATCTCTCACTTTCCGTGGTTAATTGGGACCGAGATCCCCATGCAACCATCGAAATCCGCGAAGTAGGATCACCCCCCCCCAATTGACGTATATGTACATGTATATGTGTACATAATATCAGTAAATACATATTCAATGCTATAAATGCTGATAATAACAATTAAACATTAAAAAAACATAAGATGTAAATAAAATATAAATACACACACATACAGATGGTATTGCATGAGAAGACAACACACATACATACGCGTGCAGATGCACTTGCACACACAGATGCAACAATGCAACAAGTTTTGATGGGAGATTTTGGGTTGTTTTTTTGTGCTTGTTTAAGATTTTTTTTTGTCCATATTGGCCTCGTTTTTATGTCATTTTCCTTAACCTTTCCCCCTATTCTTCCTTAATCATTATTTTTTTAATTTGATGAATATTTATTTATTTTTTTTTAAAAAACGCGATGCACTGAAGCCGCATGCATTGAAGCGCAAAGTTGCGAGGGATCCCAGTAAATCTCAGTCTTTCCAAGCCAATCTGCTCCCTGATGTTTGCTTGCCAAGTGGTGGCAATATTTGATCAGAGCTTAAAAAGTGTCTGAGTGCACTACATCGTGTTTAGTCTGGGTAAAATCTTTCTCTTAGTCTTGCCAGACTACTCTCTATATTGCCAGAAGTGTTTCTTCCCCCGAACACACACACACACACACACACACACACACACACACACACACACACACACACACACACACACACACACACACACACACACACACACACACACACACAGAAGAGAACTGTCTTCTTTTGTCTCTGAAAAAGTATTGATCTAATTCACTTGCTCTGGCTGCAGACTCGACTCTTGCTCTTTGTAGGTTTTGCAATCATGGATCAGAATTCTCATTTTTAACTTCAGGCCTCATCATAATAAGGGGCAAGAGTGTAACATATCAATGGTGGCTTTTGCTGTCTTTGGTAATAGATGAACCTCTATATAGTATTCTGAGCAGCAGCTTTGAGTGAAAGACTGGAGTTATGGTTTTGGAAAAACAAAACCATGCTCTAATGGGAAAAGTGTAAGAAGATGTGCTGTTCTGCACTGAGTTATATTGAGAATATCGATGGGTTTAAGATACATCTTGGAAAAATTGTGGTGTTGAATGACTGCTCCATATGATAGGCTACGGGACCAGGTCTCTAGTGGGATTATCCTATTGCACTTTTCATGAAGCAAGTGTGAGCCATTGCTAAAGTCTCTTCAAAAAGGCAAATAGCTGATGCAGTCATTTAAAGTCGTCATCGCTGAACTGTCCAGCAGCCAATCGCTTTCCCTTAACATTTATCCTGCACTCAGACTACTCACATGCTATCAAGCCAGGAGACATGAAACCTCCTGTCAAGTACACGCATTACATACGCACTCTCAAGCAAACTAGTGTCAGGAGGGGGTGGCCAAGCCTGCCACAGGTCAATGACAGCTTGACAGGCTTGGCCTGTTCTCTCAGCAGGTGATAAGATCCAGCCTCAGCATGCTGGAACAGATACAGGTCCCTGGGGCTGTATTCTCATTCCCTTTGATGGTCCAGAGCTCCAGCCCATGTGATGTGGCTTTTTTTTTTTTTTTTCTGTGTGTGTCATGTTCGCTCGGCTTACACAGGCCTCTACCCTGGCTAGTGGCAGGCTTAATAAGTGCTTATTTTCGATTTGCTGTTTATGAATGGTTCACTCACTCACTTACTCCCTCATATGCTGAACCGTTTCATCTGACTGCTAGGGTTGCTGGGTGGCTGGAGCCTGTCTTAGCTGACACAGGGGGAAGGTGAAGTACACCCTGAACAGCTCGCCAGACTATGACAGGACAACACACACACACACAACCATTCACACCTTGGGGCAATTTGGAGCAAACAGTTAGCCTAATGTGCATGTCCTTGGACTGTGGGAGGAAACCGAGATACCCGGAGGAAATCCATACAAGCACAGGACCAACATGCAAAGTTCATATCGCAACACCTGAGCCCGGGGACTCAAACCCAGGGCTTTCTTAGAGTGAGGTGAATGCACTAACCACTATACCGCTGTGATGACCTGATGAACAGATGTTTGTTTAAAAAAAAAAAAAAAAAAAAAAAGAGAGAGTACAAAGAGGTGTTTTTTTTTTTTTTTAAATAAACTAATCTAAATAAAAGAATTGCAGAAACTTTTTCATTTCCAGCTGCTATTAGGCTTTAAGCTTTACTATCGCTTTGAGCTCACCTTGTGTTTCTGTCATTGTGCTGGGTTCAGTATGTGTGAAATGCCCGGTTTAAGAGATATGTTTGCGGTACCTGATGGTGGATAAAGATGTGCTTAATGGTTTGGTGTAGAAAAGAGAATAAATCAAGGACAGCACCAAGTCCAAATTCAGCTTCTCATTAACCTTGATAGAAATCATGCACACTGTACTTTGGGGAAGAAAAAAAAACATTTATGAATGTAAAAATGTGTTCTTGGGAGCTACCTGCCAATATTCTTTTCATTCCATAATAAATACACTATTTATGAAAACTATTAACACTGTCTAATGTGTCCTTCTGATTTTTATTCAGCTTTATAACCTCCCAAAATGTCAGGAGTCTGATCATCCAGAGTTTAATAGCTGGTATTTTCATTCCAGGGTACCAGAGACGGAGTGTAAAGGGGGTTGAGTATGTTCCTGCTTGTTTATTTTTTATTTTTTTTTATTTTTATTTTTTGTGATTACATTCTGATTTTTCTCTCAGTATGAACTTTTCTCTCAGCTCTGCATCAGTGGGTCACGATTCAAGGACAGGCAGCTTCACTGGAGATACATGTATACACTTTACACACGGTGCACACTTCGCAACGCATGCTTGATGTTGGACAGTATACACGACCACTTAATATTTAAAAATATTCCATTGATATATTTATGACATGTTTTCATATCGAGATATCCAGGGTGTACTCTGTTGTCGCCCACAGTCGGCTGAGATGTGCGTCAGCCGCCCCGAAACATTAATCAGGATTAAGCAGTTCAGAAAATGAATGAATGAATGTTTTCATATAATTTGTCGGGGTTGGCATCAGGATTTGGGTGAAATCTGTGCGATCGTAAAGGAAGCAAAAACAGCTTATTCCCGCTGGTAAAGATACACACTTAGCCCTCAAGGCTACCTGAAGTGACCTTGAGTGACATTACGAAGCCGATTTATCAAACAACACCGTGTCTGTAGACTGCACTGTTATTGTCAGCCGACAAAGAAACACTCAAGCATTGAATCTGCTTAGATTCAATTGGAACAGACACAATGAAGCTCTGACCTTGGATCTACCCATGTCTCATTTTAAAGGGCGAAATTTCTCCAGAAGCAACTTGAAATATTTGCACATTTCTTTTTTTTTTTTAAATTCCACAATAATTGCATATCACTATGTTTCACATCTTAGTGTGGTGAAATGGCCAGCGCTTTGCGGCAGCTTCGCTGCGGGAGGAAAGTTCATCGGTTAATTAGGGGAAAATGGATGGTACTTGTAGGATTCAGACAGTTTTTTTCATCTGAGTGCCTTGTATGTTTGGTGATATGGTGAAAAGCGTGGTTTCATACAAGGAACTTATCAGAGCAAAACGGGTGCATTATTACCCCAGCAACCAAATATTTCTGACAACAAAAGGTCATTTTCTTGTGTCTAACTGCTTGTTTGAACTAAGCATCTGGTCTCCTGTAATAGTGTCTTTGCTTCAGAAGATGGGAGTTTAATCGCTTTACAAAGAGGCCAGATCAACATGAGTGGGAAGAAGGAGAGTTTTTGAAGGCAGAGCGCGACCATTTTAACAGAACAACATGTTTGAATTAGATGCTCCTCCTCTGACTCTAAATGGATTTCTGAAGTGGTTGTTTGTGGGGGTTTTCAATCGTACATAACCTTGAGTCTTTTTTTATGGAAGGTCTGTAGGATTTAAGTGCCAGTATAGCATGAAGGAACTGAATACATACTCGTTCGTTCTCCATCTCTGTGTTTCTCCTTTTGTCCTGGTTTTAAAATTGAAAATTCTGCTTCTAAAGTTGTGCCATTGTCCAAGTAATTAATGGAATGTCTGAAAGCGTGGTCCAGGTACTTAAATCCCCACATTCCTCCCCTTTTTTTCTCCCCTAATGACTAACAATGATAGAAAAGACAGAATCCTCATTTGAAGTAAACTTATACATAATACATGCATTTAAATGAAAGACAGTGACCTTCTCTGTAGACTTCAAATCCTTCAATTTTTTTGTTAGCATGCTGAGAAACCGTTTCGCAAAACAGGCGAATTAATCTTAATTCGTAATCACCATTTAATTTCAGAGTGTATTATGTATTATTATGTATTATAAAAACTGAAACACATTTGTACCAGAAATGCGTGAAATACAAGCTTTTCTGTATATTTTACGCTTTTCTTTTTAATAATAATCCTGGGATGGTGGGATGACATTTTTGAAGCAGTACATCACTAGTTTTGAAGAAAAGAAAAGGTAGTTGGTTTCCGATCATAGAACATCCAGCACAGTCCCCAGATTGAAACCCCAATTGAGCTGGTATGGGATGAAATGGACAGAAGGGCGAAAGCAAAGCTACCCAAAAGTGTGGCGCATTTCTAGGAACCTCTGTAACAGAGTTAGCATGAAACTTCCAGAACAATATTTGATTTCCTGTGTGGAGAGAATGTGTACACCTGAAATATCTTCAAACAATGGCTACTTCACTCATTTGCTGGAGTGGTTTCTATCTCATCCCCCACTGGGCAAAGGCAATATACACCTGAAATACCTTGATGTGGCATTACAGGACCAACACTCATGTCCACACCTATGGGCAATTTTGATAAAGCCATTTATCCTAATGTACATGCCTTCAAGCTGTGGGAGGCAACTGGAGTACCCAGTGTAAACCTACAAGAACCTGAAAATCTACACTGGGAATCAAACCCAGGACCTTCTTACTTTGAAGTGGACATGCTAAAGACTAGTGGTGCCTTTGATGTGTCAAAATTTTGAGTTTAAATTGTGTTAAACAGAACAGTTCCCTGACCTCATAATCTCACTTATTTTCCCAACTGCTTGATCTAACTAGAGTCGTGGGGAAGCTTGAGCCTATCTAAGTCAACAATGGATGAACGCAAGGTACACCCTAAACAGGTCGCCAGAGCATTAAATGTATGCAAGCATGGACAGAACATGTAAACTCCACACTGAACAACACGAACAAACACTTGAACTTGGAACCATCTTGCTGTGAGGTGGACATGCTAACCACTATGAAACCGTGTTGCCCAACAAATCCATGAGTTCTCTGTTTTTTTGTTTTTTTTAAAACCTTGTACTGATTTTTGTTCGTAAGCTTTAGTTTTAGACTTAAACAATAAACTGCAAACATTCCAATAAAACTGAAAAGAATTGGGGTTCTAAAACGTTTTACTGAAACTCTACACTTCACTAAGATGTTTGTTTGCGCTAATGGCTACAGGGGCACGAAGCGAAGCAGTCCATACAGTGTATACAGTGGTACCTCACCTTAGGAAATTAATCCGTTCCAGAGCCGTTATCTTCACCTGGATTTTTCGTAAATTGCACCGCATTTTACATGTAGAACGTGTGATTTGTTCCAAGGTCCCCAATACTACCCTAAACCCTTTAAAAATTATAAAAGCATACCTTTTAAGACCTCCTTCTGCTTCAGTATCGTACCGATGGTAGAAGGTTTTGGTCATATTCCTTTGCGATATCACTCAACCACATGCCACAAGCCTGCGTTCTCTTTTCACTCGCATCGGAAATCACCCACGCGCACGTGTGTGTGTGTGCGCGCGCGCGCTTGTGTTGACCATGTCTTCTTAGCAGAGTTTTAATGTTACAAATGTTTATGGAAGGTTAAAAGACTGAGTCAAGAAATAAAGCATGAAACAACAGTACCTCTGTCCTTTACACGAAAAGCATTATGGGAGATGCAACTCCATAATAGCCAATGGGAGGGACCTACATCATCCCTCCTAGCCAATGGGAGACCAGCGGGACGGGATGTTGGGAAATAGCCAATGGGAGGGAAATGCACCATGTGTCCTAGCCAATGAGAGGCCAGTGGGGCGGGATGTTGGAAGATAGTCAGTGGGAAACCAGCTCGTGTATTGGTTGAATGGCACGTTTGGCGCGTTTCGTAAGGAGAACTTGTTTCGTATACAGAGACAAAAAAATTTGGAAAATGTTTTTCGTAACTTGGATTTTTTTGTTTGCTGGGACTATCGTAAGGTGAAGTACCACTGTACTCTACATTACTCCACAGAGCTACTGTTTATGTGGCTTACTTTACACCCAGACATAGACAACAGAAGACAGGTTCCCGTACACTTACTTTTCAATGTTTAAATACAAATTTAATTTCAACATTTAATTCAGTTTAATTAAAATAAGGGATTAGCATGTCTGCCTCACAGCAAGAAGGTACTGGGTTTGAATTCCAGGCTCGTCGAGGGAGTTTCTGTGTAAAGTTTGCGTGCACTCCCCATACTTGCCTGGGTTTCCTCCAGGTACTCTAGGTTCATCCTTCAGTCTAAAGATATGCACAGTAGGCTTACTAGCTGCTTCAAATTGCTCCTACGCGTGTGGGCGAATGTGTGTCCTGTGATGGTCTGGTGAGCTGTTCAGGGTATACCTTGCCTATGCTCAGTGTCTTCTGAGAAAGGCTCAGCCTCCCTGTAACACTAATAGACTTGAGTGGCTCAGCAAACGTGTTAGTAAATGAGCTGTAAAACAAGGCCTCTGCAGCTATAGAATATTTTTAAGCATTGGCTATTTGGTGTAAAAACATGAGCCCTGGCAACCCTGCCATTATGAGTCCTATCTGATGATCCTCATTCAGTCAAAATGTTGATACTGTAGAATGAAATTATGGGTCCTTCTTCAGATCCTGCATGGCAACCATACAGAGAATATGGTCTTGCTCCAGCAGCTGCTTTGGTTGAAAAGTACCCATCAGCACTTGATGCAGTTCCCATTTTTTACCACTAGGGGTAACAATAAACACCGTGTGGAGCTAAAAACGTCAGTGAACACAGCGTACATCAACTGGGACCACAATATCAAGAAAAGTTTCGAAGAGAATGATTGTTTAACTCATATCTGTCAGACATGTTTAAAGAATTACTGGTCAGTAAAAAGAGTAAATTAATATTGAAATTGGATTTAAAATAGACCGTTGTGAATAAAGTCTTTTTGTAATATTTTGTGAATGCTTGGTATATTTGTCCATACGAATTAACCACTGTATAAACATTTGCAAGGCATTACTTGTTCACTGTTGGCTCGGTGTGTAGGAATACAGGTATTAGTTCAAATAGACCTCTATATCCACTGACTCAGTAAATTACCTGGAAAATTCCAAAAAAATAAAGAGGTCACAGGTTGTAAAATCCCACACTTCACTGAGTAAACGTTCTGAGAGGGTGTCACGCGTGAAACATGACGTATCCTACCAGAAATATCTTGATTTGCTGCTAGTTAGCCTTTAGCCAGTGTACGAGTTCGCTCTGTTAAGAACTAAAATCAATGTAAAAATGTTGTATATAAAATATTATTCACTGCTCCAGCCTCTATTGGGAATTAAAAAAAACCCTTCTGAGCACATATTCTCATAACTATTAAGACACTAGTATTATTTGTTGTTATAATTCTTTATTTTAAATATTATCTGTTTTGCTAATAGTCTGTTATGTAATGTTAGCGTGTATTTTTTACATTATGTAGAAAATCATCCTATTATGATATGTACAAAAACAAACTTTATATATGACAGCATAGTTGGTTGGTACATCTGTCTCACAGCAAGAAGTTCTTGGGTTTGAGTCCGAAGCAGAGTCAGAACGTTTCTGCGTGGAGTTTTCATCTTCTCCTTGTACCTGTGTGGGTTTCCTCAGGTTCTCCAGTTTCCTCCCACAGTCCAAATACATGCACATTCAGCTCGTTGGCTGGTTCAGAGTGCTCGAAGGTGTGAGTCTAAGTGTAAATGGCTGTGAATGTTGGCCCGCCAATGAGCTGTTCAGGGGTATTTTGCCTTTACCCAGTTTTGGCTGACCCAGATACAAGTCTCCCTGCGACCCTAATAGAATTAAATGGGTTTTCAAATGAGTGAAATGATGAGTTTGGTGGTGTAGCAAGAAGGCTTTGGGCTCAGTGAGGGCATTTCTATGTGCAACCCAACAACAGGCACATTGGGATAATTGTTTTTTTTTTTTCCCAAATTGAGAGTGAGTGTAAAAGGTGTGTATTTGCACTGCTATGGACTGGTGAACCATTCTTGGTGTACCCCCACCTTTGCCCAGAAACAGCTGAGACAGACTCCAGCCTCTCCATGTCCCTAGTAGGAGTAGGCAGCAGGGCAAGTGGATAGATGGGTGGACCATCTTTAAACATGAGAGAGAGCTTAGTACTGGGATGTGGAAATCAGTCTGTATGTTCAGTTCAGTTCATTTTCTGTAATCACTTCATCCTAAATAGGGTCGCGGGGAGGCTGGTGCCCATCCCAGCGGACTCCGGACAAGGGCAGAGTACACCCTCTCGCCAGGCCACCACTGGGCGGAAACACGCTGACGGCTTTTTGCAGCTCCTCTTGTCGAAAGTCAGCAATGATTCTTTTATATGAACCTCACACCATAGACAGTGAGAGACATGGCCGGCCTTTGATAACCCAGTTAGCTGCACTGCGGGGACCTTGTGGCGCGTGGAACTCGAACCCCCAACCTTAGGATCAGCGATCCAGTGCCCTATACCACAAGGCCACCACTGCCCTTTAATCTGTATGTGATTTTAATTTTTTTTTCTTTGAGCACTTACTCATTAACTTAGTTACGTTCATGTCTACATTTTGTGTTTTAGGATAGCAGAGTCGAGTCTGTAGAAGATAATGCAGATCCGGGCGGTTTCCATGTTCGTGTGGGGTAGAGCTTAACACATGCCATGAATTAAACTCATCTCCACAGCAGCACAGAAGTGGGTTTTAAATTTCTTTATTTTCACATGCTGCATATCTCAGCTAAAGTGTGCAACTGGTTTAGTTTAGTCTTATAATATCTGTGAACAGAACTACCTGTAAACACCTTAACCTTTGCTTTGAAAGAGTTCATGCCGTCCTCTGTGTGAACTTATCTAACGTGGATTTAAAATGGTGAGACTGTAAAAACTGCAGGGTTTTTTTGTGATGTTAAAATTTCAAGGGACCCCGTCCCCCTTTTTGCACCTGTAATGTGATGCAGTATTATTATTATAATACAACTGTCGTCACTGATGCAATTCTGATTAACCCCATCATTCTGATCCTGCTCAGAGACCTACAGTAGCAGTACAGTGGTTACAGGAATATCTAAGTTCTGCTAAGTTCTCCCTGAATGTGATGCCAGTCTCTCTTGATCTGTACAAACCATTTAAATTTTGTTGAGCAAAATATGTGACCAGATTTGGCAAAATGAGTCTGAATGACCAAAAATTGAAAAATTATTTACTGTCTGGGTTGAAACTGTAAAGTAGAATGAATAACAGGAAGAACCAAATATGTGGAGGTTTGAAGTTTGTTGGATTATGCCAATCATTCTGAAGAAAACCAGAAACAAAGACACATGCACCGAAAATAAAGAAAATGACCCATTGGTTCATCTATTAATACAAAACTTGGCGGGCCATTTGATCTCATAATTTCCTATAATTTCAAAACAGCGAGGTAAAGAAGACGTCAGAATTCAAATTTAAATTCTAGTCATTAAACTTCCAGATCACAGGGACAGAATTACTACAGGAGGTAAAAGTACTTCAGACAAGTATCACTGTCCTCACCAAACAAACTTTCATCATCATTGCCATCATTTTCCAAATCTGCAGAAGACACTGGATCATCAGAACCAAAGTAATCGTTCACGAAATCGATCCATTCATGTTCACCAGCCGCTGAACGCAAGATGCACAGATCCGAGTCCGCTAGCGAGTTCAATGCTCCTGCGAGTTGACACTGCTTCAACAGAGTCGTTATAGAATAAATCTCCATATACCATACAACTAATTCATGAGTAGTTAGAGCTGCACAATAAAACTGGTTTATAGGTTTAAACTGGTTCTAACATGTAAACAATATGTATTTTCGATACTATGAAGCAGTACCGATTTTTGACATGCAGTCGGAAAACTTCCGAACAATAAAAAAAAAAAACCTTCGGCTATTCCCACGAATTGAACCGGAAGTAATGCTTTTGTTGGGAAAAAATGGTGACTGCAGAGGTCCTAGCATGTAATCCTGATACAATCGTGTTTCTGTCTTCTTATCTACAGCCGTTCAGTGTGTGTGGAGAGCCCGGTATAATAAGAGCCATGCCGTGATTGGGCAGTGCAGATGCCATGAAGGCCTTCGGCCAATAGGATTTGTTTTTATACAGAATACGAAAATTTCCAGTAAAAACAAAACCATGGTTCATGTTGCTAATTGCTCAGAAATTTACTGACCTACTACATCTAGACTTTCGCTTAAACATTTATTTTAAAATGAGCAAAAGAGGGAAACAGTCCCATGAACCTGATCTCCAACAAGGCACATTAAGCATGCATGTTTTTTGTTTTATTTTTGCTTAACGTGGCAATAATATCCGTCGATTCTGAAAACAATGACGTCACACAACTTGTGGACGCAGCCTCAGGCTCAACATGCTCCAAATCGGTCCCAGATTCCGGTAAATTCACTTCTCTCCAGCATAATGATCATATTAATGTGATTTGTATGATAAACAATATTGCATGTTTTTATTGTAAAGTTCTAGAGTTTGACGGGCTCTCCTCAACCGTCAGTGTAAGTGTTATACGTGCGGAATGTGCCCAGCAGGCCTATGGGTATCACTATAATGGCATTAATATATATATACATGTAATGATAATATTGTTATATATAAATAGATTGATCTATTTGCATGAAATAATAATTAAGGCTTCACAATATGCTAATAAAAGCACTAGATACACTTACACTATTCTAATGGTTATGTGTATTTAATATGTTTAAATAGCTTATTTTGCTCAATATGCAGTTCTATTTCAGTGTTAATGTTTGTTCCAAAGTTTAAAACATTACGTTTTCATAAGTAGATTTTTTTCTGATGCTTAGAATTTTTATTTTAATAACTAAAAACAACACTTTTAATGTTTTTGATTTCTCTTTTTGAAATAAAGAATAAATACAGTGATACCTCTGCTCACGAACATAATTGGTTCCCAGAAAGTGTGTGTGAGGCGAAAAGTTCGTCTTCCGAACATTTATTTCCCATAAGAAACCATTAAAATGAGAATAATCCGTTCCCAGGTCCCCATAAAACATAATTTTCTACTAAATAAGCCTTAAAACTACACAAAAATATACCTTATTTTATGTATAATAAATGTGCTATTGTATTGTAATTAAAGAAATAAACTGTACTGTATAATAAAGTGGTTTTATTTACCTTTGTGATGGTAGTTGATGGCTTGATGGAATGGAGTGGGAGGAGGAGGAGGGAGGGACTTACTGTTTGGAAGGAGAGTTTGGAAACGCCTACTGTTTGGAAACACCCTTAGCCACACACGCACCCTTAATAGCTTCCTTGTTCTTAAGGATGGGAGCAATGGTAGACTTAGCGTACTGGTACTGGGACGCTGAGTCACACAAACGCACACCTCGTTCGTGTTTTTCAATGATCTCCGCCTGTTGTGGGGTCTTTTTCGGTCCCATAATAGCAAAAGTACACTCAATATGGTCCAAAATGTCTATCAAACACAAACCACTTCCGCATTCAAAGAAAGGGGGTGACGAACTGTGACGCCATGAGCGTGCGTCAGCTTCTCGTGGCCGCCACCGTGGCGCTGTTCGACCGCGTGGTTTGATTCGTCCGCCGAAAACTAGTTCGTCAGCAGAGACTATATGCTCGCGAATTTAATGTTCTTGAGGCGAAAAGTTCGTGAGCTTAAGCGTTCGTCAGCGGAGGTTTTACTGTACAGGGATCCCTCACTTTCCGCAGTTAATTGGGACTGAGATCCCCCAATATCGTTGAATTAGGCTCAAGACTGACGTATAATTACATGTATATGTGTATATAATACTAATAAATACATATTCAACACTATAAATGCTTATAATAACAATTAAACATTTAAAAATAATGCACAAGATTTAAATAAACTATAAATACACACACATACACATACACTTTTGTGAGGTGCGCATCCGAGTGCACCTCACATGAAAATGTAAGTAGTTTTGTTGGGGGGTTTTGGTTTTTTTTTTTTTTGTTTGTTTGTTTGTTTAGGGTTTTTTTTTTTGCCTAATTGGGCTTGTTTTTTCAGAATTTTCCTTAACTTTTCCCCCTACTCTTTCTTAATTTCGATGAATATTTAAAAAAAAAAAACACGATGCACTGAACCTGCATGAATTGAAGCACGAAGTAGCGAGAGATCCTTGTACTGTCAAGAACAGGCTCACTTTTTATTAAAAATTCTTCTTGCAATATACAGTATCGCAATACATGCTAGAAAATGCAGTATATCGCAATACATAAAATATAGGCAATGCCCACCCCTACTAGTAGTAGATACAAAGTGTTGCTGTAATTGACAGAAAAATTCACACTTTTTGATGGAGGATTTGACAACAACCCGAGTAAAATGTAGTCATTACTGTTTATTTCACACAATTCAGTGAGCACTTACTGATGCACCAATCAGTGGGTTTCTTTACGGTCGTGGCTGCATCACTGGCCACTGTATAGTCACAAGGCAGGTTTGTTTAAGTTTTCTGAATAGCTTTCTGTAGGGAGCATCGCCACATAAGTTCTATATATAGAAAGTTTTGACTTCCGACTCATTTTGCCAGACCGGGCCACATATACTGATGAAACAAACATAGAACCTTTTGGGACAGATACTGTATATACTGTACTTGCCAGAAAACCAAGGGCACCATATCATACTTATAATGAACCATGGGGGTGAGAGCATCTTGCGATGGTGCTGCTTTTCTTTAGATAGGATTGCAGCTGTAATGAAGGGAAGCACGAATATCTCCAAACCTTAATCTGCTGTGTGTTGGTACACAATCTGTGGGACTCTGCTGGGCACCATATTTAGAAAAATAGCATCTTTGAGTTGGTAGATACTTATTTAAAAAAGACTGTTGGCTGTATTCGTTAAATCCAAGACATATTTTGTCAAATCTCCTTACCACTGTTTAGCTCTGGGTTCTCTGTGCTCGCTGGAAAAAAATCTGATGTTCATACATAGCCCGGAAATAAAAGTTACTCAGTGTGAGCCAAATAACACTGTACCAGCCAATCAGCAAAGTGGAGTGTTTGCCTTCATTCCCAGCACAAACACACCCTGTTGACTGTGTCAAATTGAGAGAAAGATATCATTGCTATTGTTGATGTCTCAGCAAGGTGTTTCCATGTGGGGCGGGGCTTCTCAAGATGCACCAATGGAAGGCGTGTATTTAATTGGCTCTTGGGCTACGATTATTAATAATTTTTTTAGAATTAATGACTACACCTTGAAAAGGGCTTCATGCTTATTGAACCAGGTTGTTGACCTCGGAAACATTTTTTCTGCTTGAATTTTGTTGGTTGTTTGTGTACAACAATAAAGAACAGAAAGGTTCAGATATGATTCGACTTGGTTGGTTTTACATAATAAAACCCTGCAATTTCAGCAGAAAACGTAATGTTAGCACATCGAACTCATCGCAAGAAAGTCGGCTTGGGAGTTCTGTGTGGAGTTTGCATCTTCTTCCCAAGCTTACATGGGTTTCCTCAGGGTACACTGGTGTCCTCCCACAGCCCAAAGACATGCATATTAGGCTAATGGGCTGTTCCAGAATGCCACTAGGTGTAGGTGTGAGTGTGATTGGTTGTATGCATTGTGTGATGGTTAGTCGAGCTGTTCAGGGTGTAGACTGGCTTCACCCAGTCTTGGCTTAGATGGGCTCCAGCCTTGCCGTGAATGTAATAGAATTAAGAGGTTCAGCAAATGAGAGAGCAAGAGAGAGAGAGAGTAAAGAAAAAACCCTGTAATTTTACCTTTTGTATGTTTTTATATTCTCTTGATTTGCCTTTTGATTGTTTTAGTATATCTGTTTGGTTTCCCTCAACTACATATACAGTACCTGTAATAAAGCTCGAAACTGTAGGGTATTACATAAACATGGATGAATTATTTAATTGGTATTCTATACTTTATTTTTTCTGATCCTATTACAATAAATAAAAAGTTGTTGTTGTTGTTGTATTGCATTAATAATATGCCAAATACTGTTTGATTATCAGCCTGAATTGCAGATTCTTTGGATTTAAATGAACATTTAGTACTGAGTGTTTCTGTACATGTTTATTTTCCATTCCTATTAAAATATGAATTGAGAAAATGTCTTTTGCATTACGGTATTTTATTGTAATCTGACAGACATTTGTGCAGCAGCAGTGTGAAATGAAACTCTATGGCCAGGGCTCCAGACATTTAATCATATTGTAAACGCTTTTTAATGACATGCCTACTCCACTTCGATTGAGATAAATACTCATCCGATATGATTGTGTGGGATGCCGATGACACTTAATCCAAATACAGTGATACCTCACCTTACGATAGTCCCAGCAAATGAAAAATCCAGATTACGAAAAGCATTTTCCAAATTTTTTTGTCTCTGCATACGGAACAAGTTCTCCTTACGAAACATGCCAAACGCGCCATTCAAACATTCAAACATTCAAACACGACATTCAAACAATGCACGAGTTTCTCTACATTGACTATCTTCCAACATCCCGCCCCGCTGGCCTCCCACTGGCTATCTCCCAACATCCCACACCGCTGGCCTCCCATTGACTAGGAGGGATGACGCAGCTCCCTTGAGCAGCAGCTTGTTTCATGAGTTTTTCGAGTGTGCTCATTGCAACTTTATTTTTTGGCTCAGGCTTTTAACCTTGCATAAACATTTGTAAGATTATAACTCTGCTAAGAAGACATGGTCAACACGAAGTAAGTACCTTAAAAGGTATGCTTTTATAATTTTTAAAGGGTAGTAATTGGGGGCCTTGGAACGAATCATGCGTTTTATATATAAAATGCAGTTCTACTTACGAAAAATCCAGGTTATGAAAAAGGCTCTGGAACGGAATGCATTTTACACTCTTGAAAAAAGCTGTTGCTCAAGGGAGCTGCGTCATCCCCCTAGCCAATGGGAAACCAGTGGGGTGGGATGTTGATAGCTAGCCAATGGGAGTGAGCTGCGTCATTACTCCTAGCCAATGGGAGGCCAGTGGGGCAGGATGTTGGGAGGCAGCCAATGGGAAAGCAACTTGAGCATTGTTTGAGTGTTTGAATGGCGTGTTTCGTAAGGAGCATTTTTTTCGTAGACAGAGGCAAAAAATTTAGAAAAATGTTTTTCGTAAACTGGATTTTTCGTTTTCTGGGACTATCGTAAGGAGAGGTACCACTAATAAAAAAAAATATATACATATATATATATATATATATATATATATATATATATATGGAGAGATTTGGGGGGGGTTCCATTCTCATCAGATTGTATCAGTCTTGGTACGATAGTGCCGTGGTTTGCACTTCTGCCTCACAGTAAGCAGGTTCCAAGTTCGATTCCCATGCTTGGGTATTTCTGTGTGGAGTTTGCATGCTCTTCCTGTGTTTGTGTGGGTTTTCTCCAGGTACTCAAGTTTCATCCCACAGTCCAAACACATGTATATTAGGCTAATAGTCTGTTCCAAAGTGAGTGTGAATGGTTATGTGTTGACCCAGGGATGGTCTAGCAAGTTGTTCTTGGCCTAACCTGCCCGAGCATAGTATTGGCAGGGAAAGGCTTTCGTCTCCCTGTGGTCTTAGTAGAATCAAATGTTACAACAAATAAGCGAATGAGAGATTCTCATTCAAATAATTTAAAAAATATTTTTATGTCTGTTTGTCTTATTAATTGAAAAGGGATGCTGTTAGTGGAGAAACTTCGGTCTGCACTTTATAAGAAAACAATTCACCCCACCTCAATGTTTATTATAATTGTATATTCACAGTTTTGTAAAGTGGCGCCAAGGTGTCATTGTGGTCAGCACGTCCGCCTCACAGCAAGAAGGTCTTGGGTGTGATTTTCAGGCTCGGGTGTTTCTGTATGGAGTTTGCATGTTCTTCTAGTGCTTGTGTGGGTTTCCTCCGGGTACTCCGGTTTCCTCCCACAGACCAAAGACGTGCACATTAGGCTTTCAAATGAGCTGTAGGTGTGAGTGTAAGTGTGAATAGTTGTGTGTGAAATGTGTAACTGTTGTATTTCAATTCTAGGAACATCTAGGAGGATGTATTTCCAGGGAACACTCATGAATGGATCATCTGATCCCTGCTGTCCGAAAGTATCCATTATGCCATGAATAGATTTCGAACAAGATCGAAATGATGATGTGAAAGACGACTCAGCTTACAAAGCTACTATACAAAGTAAAGATCTTTTTTATTTTTGTTTTCATGTCAAAATTCAATAAATATAGTGAGACCACCATAATTAGTTTCAGTGATAACTGATGCGAACATTCATGAATGTCCAGAATGATTGCTGTCCCAACACTAAACGCGACCCCATACTTTATATAAGACATCCCACTAAGTGTCCACGCCGTCACTCTGATCACACAGCCATGAGAAAAGATCTGAGCTGGCGCTCATGAGCTGCAACGTAGAGCCAGAAACTACAAGTCAAAGGGCAGATGCTGTCTTTGGTATAGAACACACGCACAGATGGAGTTGCCATAGTCATATGACTTCTCTTGAACGCGCCTCTCATAGACGATGGACAGATGTTTCGGGTCAGGATCACCTTTTCGACTCCTGAACTGTTTTGTTTATATACATTTTTAAAAACATGCTTTAATGTACAAATACATCATTACCGACTACCCTTGTGCTTACACGCGCACACACACACACACACACACACACACACACACACACACACACACACACACACATACATACACACACACACGGGTAAAAGCAGTACATAATAAATTATGTGGATGCTTAAGCAGTGACATACATTTAGAAAGAACATAAAAAAAGTTGACAGAAAAAAATAAAATCACAATCAGTTAAAAAACCTTTAAAGTTTTGATCACTAAACAGCCTGAAGCACAAACAAAAGTGAGATTTCTTTCTGATTTTAGTGTCTCGTGATATTGATAAGTACTGCAAGAGATGATAACTGTACACGCTGAAGAAATCAAACCAGAGGAACAGATTTCTTTCTTTCTTTCTTTCTTTCTTTCTTTCTTTCTTTCTTTCTTTCTTTTATAACAGAAATTCATTGCTTTGTAAATTTGCTCCACTTCACATCACAGTTCTTTCACATAAACACATGAATGTAAACACCTCTGCTTAGTTGTATTACATTAATACTTATATTTATGTTTCACACACACACACACACACACACACACACACACACACACACACACACACACACACTCCCAGTAGCATCTAATTCAATTAGCAAGTAGAATGAGTAGGTGTCCAAACCTTTGATTGATACTGTATATATGTATATATATATATATATATATATATATATATATATATACAGTATATGTAATGTGTAGGTGTATATACACAATATGTCTGTGTATGTGTGTGTATACCGTATATGTATGGGTATGTCTGTGTGTGTATACTATATATGTGTGTGTGTGTCTGTGTGTATACAGTATATGTACAGGTACGTCTATGTGTGTGTGTGTGTGTGTGTGTGTGTGTATGTGTGTTTGTATAGATTATGTGTGTTTGCATACAGTACTGAATATGTATGGGTACATGTATGTGTGTGCATGTGTGTGTTTGTATATAGTATATGTCTGGGTGCATGTGTGTGTGTGTGTGTGTGTGTGTGTGTGTGTATATGTATGGGTATGTGTGTGTGTATACAGTTTGTGTATGGGTATGTGTGTGTGTGTGTGTTTGTATACAGTATATGTTTTGGTGTGTGTGTGTGTGGGTGGGGGGGGTTTGTATACAATATATGTATGGAGTGCGTGTATGTATGTGTGTGTGTTTGTGGTGTGTGTGTGTTTGTGGTGTGTGTGTGTGTGTGTGTGTGTGTGTGTGTGTGTGTGTGTGTCTGTGAGTGTGAGACCCATCACTACTAAATGAGTCTTAGAGTACCAGGCTTACTTATTAAGCTATGTACAGATATAAATGGGGCAATTTCAGCATTAAACAAATTAAAAATCTTTAAAATCAAATTTTATACCAAAATCTCAAGTTTACTGAATTATTTCCAAAGCTGTATTCACTAAAGCTCATTTTATAGTGATGGCTTACATATGTGTGTGTGTTTGATGGGATAACATTTTATTTTACATCTTCGGGTTCACATGAGCGCAGTTAGCTAGCATGATGATAAAATAAGGCAAGACTCACATAATACTGACAATAAAAGCTTGTTTGTTTGTTGGTTTTTGTTTGTTTGTTCTGCAGCAGGCTTTGGTCTAGTTTGTACTGGGGCAGTATTTTTTTTTTTCTTCGTTTTGGCTCTGCAACAGCATCTTCCACGTTGTGATGAAGGGGTACAGAAGGCAAAAAAGAAAACAAAAAACAATAGTGTCTTTTTAATTTTACACCTATTTTATAGTGTTCCTTCTCCAACACTGCATCAGTGGAACCCTACTGAGAAATATAAGTGTTGAATAACTTACAAATGAAAGAACAGGAACTGGTTCGGAGGTAAAAAGTTAAAAGACTTTGCTTCTTCATTTTTTAGAGGAGGAAATGTGCACGTTTTAACCTCTCGAGTAAGAGGAAGAAGGTCCTGCTATTTGTACAGATATTTCATGTTCATGTCCTTAAGTATGCACGCTTCTGATGAAGTGTGTTCATTGCTGACCTTGAACGAAGCTATCTGATTGGCCGTTAAGAGCGATGACCTTTCCGAGTCTTGGAGATGAAATGAATTGTGCCATTTGAACCCTCGTACTTTCGTTCTTAGTGAGGGGAAACTATCATATCAGATGTTTAAATGCTCACAGGTGATATTTAGCAAATGTATTTGAACTGTACCAAGAGATCAGAAGTCGTGACATCACTGTCCTTTTGGATTCTGGGCAAATTGGAATGCCCGTGATCCAAAAGCTCATTTTCAAGTGTCCATCGACTCTTTCTCTCCTTCTCAGTTTTGGCCCAAACTTCAGAATCAACCGGCACCGTGCAGCGAAGCGTGAACCCAGCACTGATGTATGAAGGCACCTGAGTGCCTGTTTCGATGCTGTCTGTGGCTGCTGTTGATGCTGGACTGGAAGGGTGTTGTCTGGGAGCAGTGTGTATGTACGTTGTGTTCATTTAGAAATGCTTCATTCAGGCGCGTTTTGCATGAAGCATCTCGATGAGCAGGTTGTTGCAGGGCACGTCGCCGTTCAGGTGCTTGTAGTACAGATATTCCTCAGCCTGCATGCTGATGGCACGGATCTCGGGCAGTCGGAGCAACAGTTGGCCGAATTTATCTGTCTGCTGTGGGTAGTTACACATGACATAATCAAGCAGTGCCGCGTTCACCTGCTCCTGAACGCTCTCCACCAGATGGAAGTTCTCCAGATTCTTCACGTCTAATGTGAAAAGGGGACAAAAACAAAAAACAAAAAAATAAAACCTGAGATTGCACTCACATTGACATTCTAGACTCGTTCAGATATGGTTTACAGCCCTTAGCTGATATATTATACATTACAAGTTTATTATTTTTATTAAAAGCATATATATTATATATATATATATATATATATATATATATATATATATACAGGGAGTCCTCGGTTTATGCCGGTCCCGACTTATGCCGTTTCGTGGTTACGAACGCGCCCCCATAAAAATCTAAAAAATAATATTATGCGTCATTACATCTTACACGGTTAAATAAAAAAACGCAAAGTAGTTTCGGGCTTGCGGCGGAAGAATATGCTGTGTTGTGGTTGTGGGCCGAGGAAGATGGCGTCGCTTCCCTTCGCTCAGTCTTGGTACTGTAATATTACGCGTCATTACATCATACGCGGTTACGTAAACAAACACGAACTAGTTTCAGGCGCGCGAGATGCAGCAAGTGTTGGCAACTTTAGAGGCTCAGGATCTCAACTTGGAAAGGTTCACTATGGTTTCCAGAGGCATCATGGATTTGATGCAATGCTACAAGGAGATCTTGGATGAGAAGAGGTTGCTCTCTGTCCAGTCGAACCTGGAGCAGTATTTTAAGAAGGTAGCGAGAGGCCTGTAACAGATCCTGTACCCTCTACCTCAGCTGCATCTACTACTCCAGGCTCACCTGCCCCAGTTTCTCCAGCACAATAAGCCTGTCTCGCCCTCCCACACTGTATTTCATTCTTGTGGTAAGGAATTGTTTTCTCTTTTTTTCATACTTTTTTATGTCATTAACTGTTACATTTTATTATAGCACTGTACGTACAGTACTTTTCAGTATATTTTGTTATGTTCCGACTTACACTGAAAATCGGGTTACATCGCATCTTAAAAATGGATCAGCGTCGTAAACCGAGGACTCGCTGTATATATATATATATATATATATATGTGTGTGTGTGTGTGTGTGTGTGTGTGTGTGTGTGTGTGTGTGTGTATATATATATATATCTTACGATAGTCTCAGAATACGAAAAATCCAGTTTACGAAAAACATTTTCCGAAAATTTTTGTCTCTGTATACGAAACAAGTTCTCCTTACAAAACACGCCATTCAAACATCCATGACTTGCTCTCCCACAGACTACATGTCCCAACATCCCGCTCCACTGGCCTTCCATTGGCTATCTCCCAACATCCCGCCCCACTGGCCTCCCATTGGCTGGGAGGGATGACGCAGCTCCCTCCCATTGGCAATTATGGACCTGCATCTCCCATAATGGTTTCCGTGTAAAGGAAAGAGTTACTAGCTTTTAATCGTCCATAAACATTTGTAAGACTCTGCTAAGAAGACATGGTCAACACGTGCACACACACACACACACACACACACACACACACACGCACACGCACACACACACGTGTGATTTCCGGTGCGAGTGAAAAGAAGAATCGAGCTCGTGGCATGCGGTTGAGTGATATCGCTATTTATCTTACAAAGGGAATTTATAAAATGGCAAATAAAAATAATAAATTCTAAAAATGCCATGTTTTAAACACCAGTTTTAAATGCCAATTAATGATGCAATTACAAAACTTCTCAAGTGCCTTTAATTCAGTGACACAATAATTCAAACTGGTTGAATACCTGACCTCTAAATTTGCATGAGACTGTCCTGGTCAACTTGACCCCAATGTTCAATTAAAGGCGGTCCTCACTTAATGACAGGGTTACGTTCTGTAGACCCCGTCGTTAAGGGATTGCGTCGTTAAACGAACCCTGCTATAGTAGACATTTTGCTTGGTTTGTATTTGTACAGTAGGCTTCTATATTGCATACGTATAGACCGTTGAATGTGAGAAGCCATAACTGCTAACAATCGCTTGAACTCTCTTACCTAGCAGCGTGGTAGACTTCCGACTGAGTATTGAGTGAGTGAGTGCGTGTGTGCGTACGAGTGTGTGCGTGTGTGTGTGTGTGTGTGTGTGTGTGTGTGTGTGTGTGTGTGTGTGAGTAGGAAGGTGGGATGGGAGATGCTGCAGACACTGGGTTTTGCGCGAGCATACACGTACACACTCACAACTCAGCTGCTTTGTTTCTGCTGTGACTCGTTAACAGTAAAAGTATACTTTTGATAATTTGACAATTTTTAACCAGCCGTCGTAACTCCGAATCATCGTTAACCATGTCCGTCGTTAATTGAGGACCGCCTGTACATGATATTTGAATTACATAAAACATTAACATCGTTGAATTTCAATGACATAACATTTCAATGTCTTAATATCTGAGTATTTCAATATTGCCCTGAGAATTTGTTTGAATGGATTTGATCACCTAATGGAGTAATTACAATTTTTAATTTGAAAGTACTGCTGAATGTTCCTCGGCATTTTTCACAGGAAGATGCAGTATCTACGCTTCCCAACAACACGGCAACCAGAAAAATGTAAATCAGATCAGCAGTCATATATTTTTTGTACATTGAGCCATGTTCACTAAACCAACTGTACAGTCCGACTTTTACCTCGCAGAGTCCTTTTGCTTACTGTTCAACAAGATCTTCAGAATAATCAGTTTCTATAACAGCTTAATCCTAATTAGGGTCACGGGTAGGCTGGCGCCCATCCCGGCCGACTCCAGGCAAGGGCAGAGTACACCCTGGACAGCTCTCTAGGCCATCGCAGGGCAGAAACACACTGACAGCTTTGCAGCTACACTTGTCGAAAGTCAGCAATGGTTCTTTACATGAACCTCACACCATAGACAGTGAGAGACATGGACGGCCTTTGATAACCCAGGTAGCTGCACTGGGGAAGGAGGGGGGTGGTTGCAGTGACAACCTTGTGGAGAGTGGGACTCGAACCCCCAACCTTAGGATCAGTAATCCAGTGCCCTATACCACTAGGCCACCATTTCCCACATCTTCAGAATAACACTAAGCAAAGGAACCTGGGAAGAAAAAGTTGGAGTGTACTGATGGCTTGTTGCAATTGGAGCGGTGGTGGATCGGTGGATAATACCCCCATTTCACTGGAGCACGGCATGCACTGATCATGGTGGTAAGGCGTGGAACGCAGTCTACGGAAGAGCTTTGGCATTTTTACACGGAAAACAGGTGCAAACCCTACGGAAAAGTGGAAGTTCTTATACAATAGTAGACTATGGCATGCAAGGATCGTGTAGCGGAAAGGTGCAGAAGACAGTCTACAGAAGAGCTTCGGCATTTTTACTTGGAAAATGGATGAACATCCTACGGAAATGTGGAAAGTCTTACACTCTCAGAACGTTCACAACATGTGTGGAACAGGTACGGCAAAGTACGCCAAAGTGACCCCACGGAACACTCGGAATATTTTAGCCTGCCTGAAGCATACGGAAGTGGAGGAAAACTTGAGGAATAACTACAGAATCACATGGAATGACACAGAAGATGAGGGAATAATTGCGGAACGTTTGCAGATGACAACATTTTTGCTTCCGTACGTCTGTCGTGCGCCAGTGAAATGGGGGTATACGCCTCTGGAGTCAATCTGACCATGATCAGAGGGTCAATGGTTCAAGCCCAAGTACCATCAAAGCAGCCACTACTAATGAAATGGTAATGAAGAAAGCTGTGGGATGTCCTGCCACGAGAAAAAAAAAAAAAAAATCACATATTCTTCAGCAGAGGCCACATGGAGGCTTTACCATGAGCCCTTTTTAAAAAATTTTATTTCTTGGTTCAGTATATTTCCAACCATTCAACCATCTATCCATCTCGTCAATCGAGAATTAACCAAGTCTAGCTGTCATTTGAATGAAATAGCAAATACATTCGTTTTCTGAACTGCTTAATCCTAATTAGGGTCACAGGGAGGCTGGCGCCCATTTCAGCCGACTCTAGGCAAGGGCAGGGTGCACCTTGGACAGCTTACCAGGCCAACACTCACACAACCATTCACACATAAGATCGATGTGGAACAGCCAATAAACCTACTGTGCATGTTTTTGGATTGTGGTGGAAACCGGATTACCTGAAGAAAACCCGCACAATGACGGCGAGAACATGCAAATTCCACACAGAACTGGGAATCAAACCCAGGACCTTCTTGCTGTGAGGCGGACATGCTAACCACTACACCACCGTACCATGAAATGGCAGATAGACCTTGTTAATTCTCATTTGATGATCTATCCAGCCATTATGTATCCTGCTCATCTATCAGGGTCATGGGGGAAGTAGGAGTCGGTCCCAGCTGAGGGCCAGGGTATGCCCTGGGCAGACCACCAATCTATCGCAGATTGAATAACTATTCACACTTCACATTTATACCCAGGGGCAATTTAGAGTAGCAGGATGTCCAAACCCTTGTGTCTTGGACTGTGGGAGGACACCGGTGTACCCAGAGGAAACCCATGCAAGTACATGAAGAATGTGCCAACTGCACACTGAAGCACACAGTAAGGCTGAACACCTTTTTTTTTTTTTTTTTTTTGCCAATTCTGACTTGAAATAAGAGCCAGTCATCACGACAGGCTCACATGTCCTCCACTTCATTTTCCGTATTTGGCACGTTCATTGTTGACATGTACCTGACTCAATGACTGCAGGGGTTAAGTGTGTAGGTGATGTTAATGAATCGCTAGTGAATGACTGAATTTAGTCAAGATCAGAGACACCGTGCAGTGTGATCTTTTATTAATTGCTTTGACCTGAGGTTGAATGGGAGAGCAGCCGTCTCTGCGTCCTTCCCCTGATGTTGCTGAGCGACTGGGGAAGGGCCTGAACCCACTCGGCCACGACTAACGAGGCAGCTGGCGCTGTCTTTCCTCCCAACATAATCAAAACTGGCCCCAGAAAGAAACAGTGGATGGCCAGGAGAGAGAGAGATAGAGATAGAGAGAGAGAGAGAGAGAGAGAGAGAGAGAGACAGGGGTGTCAGGGGGTGGGTGGAGGGTGGGGGTGGGGGGTGTTTGTCGGAGATTGTTCGGTGTGTAATGAGGTCTGTAGAATGAGCAGTGAGTCCTTCACAGCCCCAGTGAGGATGTTCTCCCTGACCCCTGGGTGACACTGGTGGGCAAAGCTCAGTCAGAATAAGGGGGAGGAGTCTATCAAGAGGCAACCAATTACAACACCTCTGCTCGAACCATATGTATAATTAAACCAAATTATAAATATTATTGGCAAATCAAAGGCATGATATGATAGTGTAGTGTACAGTGTGTGTATGTTCCTCTCCACCAAGGCTACACTCGATGTCCTAATGAAACTGGACTGAGCATGGAACAGATTTTCCATAATATAATTTCATAGGCTGCGGTGAGCATCAGTAACCGAGCCCGTGCGAAACTACTGAGATTTAACAAAAGCTTTTGAGGGTATTTTAGACTGATTAAAAAAAATTGTACATATAGTACTGATTTTAATTGCTAATTATTCCACAGTACTGTACGTTTAAAAGTAGACGGAAGCCAAAAAACAAAACAAAACAAAAGGGGGCTGTGTTTAAAAAAAATATGCTGCTTATTGAGAATGGCTTGCTCTTTTCGCCTTTAAGCAAGAAACCTGGTTTCTTCCAGAGAATTACTGCTTGTTTAATTTGTTGACTGCTAGAAACACTTGAAAACAGCTTCCTAACAACGAGACCGAATAGAGAAACGCGGCCGTTTGTTTTTGCTCAGGTTAAAGCGCTACACGATAAGCGCTCTTATCTTCTGTCTTCTATCTCGGTTCGAACATTTAGCCACTGTGGGACTAATTATGAGCTTTTTACATGAAACAGCCTCAGTGCGCAGCGAGGCTGTGCTGAAGCTCGACTGCAGACCCTTAGGTTCTGTGTGATATGTTGTTGATCATGCCACATGACCTCCTCGTATCCACTTTCCGCCCCCATCCACTCCTTCCTGCTCGTATACTGATTTTGTTATGTCTGGGTATATTTACACATTTATAATTATACAGTATATAATATAAACGTAACCTTTATTAGGTGAAATTTAATACGTATATCATTTTTTTAACCAACTAACTATTATCTATCTAAATATAAAGTTTATGGGAATGGTGCAATCTGATTGGTACACTATCCCGGATGAATAATGCTTAAATTAAAATGACTGACACTCACGGTTTGTCCCCGTCACGTTGAGCTGATGGCGTCATCATTACCACACTATAAAATTATTTTTAAAATCCAGCATAAAATTCTGTTTTTCCTGGTTCTGAGAGGAATATACAGAAATAAAATGCCTTTATGTGCCATGCTTTGCTTTAACTTGTGTGTAGTATTGTACTGAAGTCTGAACACGTATACTGAACAGAAAACAGAAGCTGTTATGAGTGTTCAGCTCAACTCGCAGTACAGAGCTCGCCTGCGCCGTCACTGTTAGAATATGTTAAAACGATAAAAATCTCATTTTAGTTTGTTTTTCTTGTGTTTCTGTGCAGTATATAATAAACTCCTCTAGAGAATTAAATAAACGCTATTACGCAGCTCAGCAACGGCTCACACGTGTGCTCGGAGCTCACACATATCAGTCATCATTTTCAAAAAATGCAAGAAATAAACCATAAAAATGTTGTGATTGTTTAGATTTTACTTATGTTGCTGTGGCGTTTGTACCTGATTTGAAGACTCAACTCGACGGATCAAGTAGAACTTCTGTGCGTAATTGTTAATTATCCACCCAGAAAATTTGAGATAATGTTTAAATAAATCATAAAAAGTAAACTTTTAGTTTGTTTGCTTTTGTTGCTGTGTCGTATAGAGTGAGGCGGCACGGTGGCGTAGTGGTTAGCACGTCCGCCTTGCAGCAAGAAGGCCTGGTTTCGATTCCCGGCCCGTTCACATCGTGCAGAAGCCAATGGCAAACCACTACACTATCCTTGCCAAGAAACCTCCATGAAGATGATAATCAAAGCGTTATCCTTCATGGCAGGTCGCCAAGAGTCGTCCTACGTCCTACTCGGAAGGTACCAGACCAGACCAGTCTACAGGGATCCCTCACTTTCTGCGGTTAATTGGGACCGAGATCCCCCCACGACAAGGGAAATAGGATTGACACCCCCCCCCCCCCCCCGACTGATGTATATGTACATGAATATGTGTATATAATATCAATAAATAAATATTCAATGGTATAAATGCTTATAATAACAATTAAACATTCAAAAATAATCCATAAGATGTAAATAAAATATAAATATACAGACATGCGTGCATGCAGCATATGTGCACCTCACAAAAATATAAGTACTAAAGTTTTGATGGGAGGTTTTGGGTTGTTTTTTGTTTTGTTTGTTTGGGTTTTTTTTTTTTTTTTTGCATAATTGGCCTTGTTTTTGCGGCATTTTCCTTAACTTTGTCCCCTATTAATTTTTACATTTTTTTAATTTGATGAATATTTAAAAAAAACAAAACAAAACGTGATGCACTGAAGCCGCATGAATTGAAGCAGCTCGGGATTTCTGTATACAAAAATACGATGTCACTGAACTGAAGACTCTACTTGTTGGTTGAAGTTGGATTATTTAGCGACATCCACCTTCGCGTCAGTGCATAACTGTGAATTATTCACCTTGCACTTGAATAAATTATAAAATATAAAGTTTTCGTCCACTTTGCTGCTGCTCCTGTGTAGTATACACTTAAACAATTCTTCGGGAACATTGCTGAGTTCCTTACTGTTGATTCTCAGAGACTGTTCAGTGAAATCCACCTTACCCTGAATATGACTGTTTATATTGTACACTGTTGATTTCACAAGAAAGGATTTTAAAATGTACACTGATGTCTTGGTTAAGTTTGCATAATAATAATAAAGAAATACTCAGAACTGGAGTATTTCCTTTGATTGATTCATCAATGGGCCGACATGACTCAAATCCAAAAACGTGCATGGTAGGATCATTAGCTTTTCCAAATCACCCCCGGGTGTGAGTGTGAATGGTGGTGTGAATGTTCAGCCATGTGATGGCATGGAGAGCCATTCGTACCCCACCCTCGCCCAGAGTCGGCTGAGGTGGGTGGCAGCCTCCCTGCGACCGTAATTAGGATTAAGCGGCTTGGAAAATGAATGAATGAGTGAATGAAGACTCATCAATGAATAATCATATCACAAGAAATCTAAAATTCAAACTCGTGAGCTGTTGTTATTTTCTTTCACTGACGGATGAGTGATTTAATTCTTTATGTGAAGAAAGATAAAACCCAATCAAACAGCATGTAGACTGGCAGCACAGCAATGCAGCATTTGTTTCAGGAACATGCCGTGTTGCTTGTGTGTGTGTGTGTGTGTGTGTGTGTGTGTGTGTGTGTGTGTGTGTGTGTTTGTGGCGTGTGGATTTTGGCACTGTTTACAATTTCTGAGAAAGCGGTTTCAAAGGGCAAGGTGCTTTCTGCCCGCCGCATTCTCGCTTCTTTCAGTGTTTATGGCAGGCTGTAATCGTGTAATCAGTCAAGTCTGCACCTTCGTCGTTTTTATTCATCATTAACCTGACCGCCTGATGGACACCAATCAAAGCCAGGGGCGGTGCTGACCCTGCCCCCTCACACACAGTGTACTCAGGGAGGCACCATGCTTCCTCGCACACACCATCTAAGACACTGCAGCCAATGCCCGCCTGGTCATCATCCAACATTATTTACCCAGTGGCTAAAGCATGTGTGTGTTTGTCTGAGCTGAGAGCTGCAGAGTAAATTACACCGCGTAACACTCAGCACTCAGACATGCCTGGATGTAAGAGCAAAGGCTTGTTTTTTTTTTCTTTTTTTTTTAGGTCTTTTCCAATACCCGTGGTAGAGATTCAAAGTCCAGGTCAAAGCATAATCCAGAATCATATCCGCAAACAGCCTGCTGAGGTCGAAAACAGAAAACATCTACAGGTAGTAGCGCACAACATGAGGAGCCAGAAATCAGATCTGAAAGAACACTAACGCTACAGATACCGTGTACTAGAAAGAGCAAGAGACAGGTGAAATAAACACAGGTACAGGTGTAAATAATAATAAACTGGGGCGCAGAGCCGGGGCAAGAGTTAGCCAGACTGGACGACTCGCGCAGCATACATATCAGTTGTTGGGAAATCTGATAAAATGTTACTGAACATTTGCCAAACCGCTTCATCCTTTTTTTATTCGAGCCTATCTCAGCCGATTCTGGGCGATGGCAGATACACAGTACACCCTAAACAACTCATCAGTCCATCGCAGGACCAAAAAGTCTGTTGGGCTTTTTACACCCGAGCCAACTGACTCATCAGGGCGGTGCTTATCCCCAGTTTCCGTAACATGAAGCGACCAGGAGTTCAACTCTTCCTGGATGGGACGCTAGTCCAGCGCAAGTTACCTTCCCAGTATATTTTTACTGGTCCCTATTTATACTGCTGGGTGAATAGAGGCACACTTGTGGTTAAGACCTTGCCCAGGGGTCTTAGCACAATGAGGGTCTAACTGGGATTTGAACACACAACCTCCCGATCATGAGCTCAGCACCCTAACCACTACACCACCGACCCCCATCCATCGCAGGACCAACACATACAAAATCGTCCATCTTTGCACTCTCTCACACCCTGAGGCCACTTTAGAAAAGCCAATGAGCCTAATGTACATGTGTTTGGATTGTTGGGGAAACTGGAGTACCTGGAGGAAACCGCACGAAAAACGACACCACCGTGACACCCTGTTGATATTTATATTTACTTTAATTATTTATTTATACGTACAGTCGGCCCTCTACTTATGAAAACCTCTGAATACGAAAAATCCAGGTTACAAAAAACATTTTCCTAAATTTTCACCCTCTGTATATAAAACAACCTCTTCTTACAAAAAGCACCAAACACGCCATTCAAAAATTCAAACAATGCGCGAGTTGCTCTCTCATTGGCTATCTCCCAACATCCCGCCCCGCTGGCCTTCCATTGGCCAGGGGGGAGCTGAATCTCCATAGCACTGTACCCATAAGCTTGTTTGTCACATGTGTAAAGGAGAGCTGTACTGTTGGTTTGTGAAGTTTGTGAGTTTCGTGAGTTTTGAGAGTACAGTACTCGTTGCAGCTTATTTGAGGAAATCTGGATGAGCCGTGCCCCGTCTCAAAAGCTCCGCATTCGGCCACGAAGCATTTTTGTGTACGGAAGTGGGCGGTGCCACAAATGTTCCTTGCACAGAATGCTCCCCGATCTCGCAAAGAAGCAAGTTAATATTGAATCCGGACCTCAGATCTTTCAAACAGGTAATTCCGCTTTAAATGCAACACCCCGTCTCAAAAGCTCTGTCGGCCACGTGTGGGTGGAGCCTGCATTCAGCAGAGCGCGCCACTCAAAGAGAGACAGAGAGAGACAGCGAGAGGGAGATAGAGAGACTGTGTTTTGTGTGTGTGTGTGTGTGTGTGTGTGTGTGTGTGTGTGTGTGTATGTGCGTTAATAAAAAATGTTTAATTAATAAATATGTTAATAAAATGTTTAAATGGTTTAATAAATAATTTTCTTTTACTTTTAACACATATTTCATACAAAATTGGTCTACTTTTATCATTTTTAAAGGGTTTGTGGGGTAGTCTTGGGAGCCTTGGAAAGAATCAGGCGTTTTGCATGTAAAATGTGCCTCTACTTACGAAAACTCCAGGTTCCGAAAAAGGCTCTGGAATGGATTAATTTCGTAAGTAGAGAGCCGACTGTATGGAGATATCCATCCGCTCCTTTCATACCAAACAATACAGTTGATCCTTGCCATGAAGCTTTTAAAATTTGACCCTGTTGACCCTTGCCATAGAGTTGCATAGATCGGGTTCGTTTCCTAGGTCTGTTGTGTGATGACCTATGACAGCCTACAATTGTATTATGAGGGATTTACATAATTCTACACGCTGTTGGGGTCACCTGAGGCACTCGGAACCACACTGTTTAATTACAGTGGTCCTATAATAGCTCTACATTAAACCCACAGGACTTATAAACCCAAATGTATCATACATATTAACATCAGTGTCAGTTTGAGGGCTGCATCGTGGCCTTACAGCAACAAGGTCCTGGGTTTGAAACCCAGCCCGAGAGTGTTAATGTGGGGAGTTTGCATGTCCTCCCTGTGCCTTCGTGGGTTTCCTCAAGATACGTCGGTTTCCTTCCACCATCCAAACGCATGCACCGAAGACTGACTGGCCGTTCCAAATCGCCCATGAATATAAGTCCGAGTGTGAACTGTTGAGTGGGTCTCTTACCCTGCGATAAACTGGCGAGCTATCCTGAATAGGCTGAGATAGGCTCTATCCTCCCTACGGCCCTAGTAGGATTAACCGGTTAAATGATTGGATGTTAGATTGAGTTGTGCGGCAGTAGTACAAGAACTGTCCCACTTCCATATGGATGTCGAGAACAATTTATCTTACGGACCTGATCGATTTTCTCCATGACAGACGTACAACATATATATATATATATATATATATATATATATATATATATATATATATATATATATATATTTCAAATTCATCTTCCTTTGATACACCTTCTGCTGAAGTGCAACCAAATTTGTACCAATGAATTAAATAATTAATAAGGCAGATAGTTTGTGAGGGGAACTTAAGGAAGCATGTTAATTCTTTAATATTGATTATATCAGGAAGTGCGGGGAAATTTATACGCACATCACATACACGCTGCTGCTTCTGAGAGTCCGACGCTGACATGCGGTTAGCTTTGAACACAAAAGCAAGCTGTTCATTATTAGCATGAAGACGTTAGCCTGCAGCTCGTTTTTTGCTGTTTGAGCAAACTTTTCTTTTATTTACTTTTCTCTCTCTCTCTCTCTCTCTCTCTCTCTCTCTCTTAATGATGCATATCAATGACTGTAGATTTTCTGTTGTTTTTCCAAAGGGTGTTTCACCTTACTAAGCTGTGAAAAGCCAGAAGGAAACCTGAATATATATTTATATATTTATATACATTTTAGTCGGCAGTGTCAGAACGAAGCACCAATGCTCAATCTGCTGCTCGTTGGCTTTTCCGGTGGGACCCACAAGGCCCAGTGTGTCCCATTTCTGTGAAAGTGAATTAAACAGGACTGCTTCAGCTGGGGATACATTAAGTCCAATCTGAGCCCACTGCCGGTGGGTTATGCAGGTAGAGGAGACGTCTGAGTTGCCCTAGGAGAGGTTTAACCCGCTCTGCTTGCCACATGGAGGGGGCAAATATGAGGGGAGCATGAGGGGAAAACCGCCTTAGGTGTGATGAAATAAACACTAGGAGCATCAGCGAACCCGCCTTTAAAGAGCGAGAGAGAGAGAGAGAGAGAAACACTGGCCATGAGGTGCTCCGTTTCTTCCTCAGGTCAGGGGAAGGACATTTGCATCTATTTATTCATCACTGAGCTGCGTTGAACATTGTTAAGCACTACGTGTGCCATGAATAATTGTTACATAATTAATTGCAGTCTGGGTTTGCTTTAAAAACTTTTATATCGCTGGAAATAAGAAAGAATGTTTTCGCGTAGACACAACTTCGGTCGAGCCTTAATATAGTAGTGGTGATGTCTGGAGTGTAAAAAAAAAAAAAAAAATCACTATGTGTCATAAAAAATAAAGAGGATGTTCCAGCTTGCCTTAAATGTATAGAAGCTGATAAATAAGGACATTAATATTTAAATAAAACTCAACAATTATGGAAAAAGTGGTTTATTGTTGTTTTGTTTAACTAGAAGCTTGAAAACCGTGAGAGCAGAATCTGAGCGAAATTAGAAGAAAAAGAGTTTAATCTTAAACTCATCGTTATACTTGCATATAATTAAATTCTGTTTTCTGTATATTTAAATATTTAAAAGTGTCGCCTGTCATGATCTGCATACCGTTCAAACAGAAATTTCTTTTAAAACAATATAATCCTCGCTATGATCCACGATCATCGACAGGACATATATTTAGTATGTAGCGGCGTTGCAGCAACACCAGCACTGACTTCTCAATTTCTCAAATAATATACAGAATTAAACACTGAATAAAAGTAGCGTTCTTATAAATAATAATAATAATAATAATAATAATAATAATCATAATAATAATAATAACCATAATAATACTAATAACAATAATAATAATAATAATAATAATAATAATAACCATAATAATACTAATAACAATAATATTAATAATAATAATAATAATCATCATAATAATAACCATAATAATACTAATAACAACAATAATAATAATAATAATAATAATAATAATCATAATAATAATAATAACCATAATAATACTAATAACAATAATAATAATAATAATAATAATAATAATAATAATAATAATAATAATCATAATAATAATAATAACCATAATAATACTAATAACAATAATAATAATAATAATAATAACCATAATAATACTAATAACAACAATAATAATAATAATAATAATAATAATAATAATAATCATAATAATAATAATAACCATAATAATACTAATAACAATAATAATAATAATAATAATAATAACCATAATAATACTAATAACAACAATAATAATAATAATAATAATAATAATAATAATAATCATAATAATAATAATAAGGGCAGTGGTGGCGTAGTGGTATAGGGCGATGATCGCTGATCCTAGGGTTGGGGGTTCGAGTCCCACTCTCCACAAGGTTGTCACTGTCCCCCCCAGTGCACTAACTGGCTTATCATAGGCCAGCCATGTCTCTCACTGTCTATGGTGAGAGGTTCATGTAATAGAACCATTGCTGAGTTTTGACTAGAGTAGCTGCAAAGCCGTCAACGTGTTTCCGCCCTGTGATGGCCTGGCGAGCTGTCCAGGGAGTATTCTGCCCTCGCCCGGAGTCGACTGGGATGGGCGCCAGCCTACCCCGTGACCCTAATTGGGATTAAGCAGTTACAGAAAATGAACTGAACTAGTAATAATAATAATAATAAAAGGTCATCATTCAATTTGAACCCCTTGATCCCTGTTAGGGAGGCTGGTGCTCATTTCAACGGGCTCTTGGCGAGGGCGAGGTACACTCTGGACAGCCCACCAGGCCATTGCATGCGAGTTTGTTTTGATGATGCTATTAATGATGTAATGTCATGTGCCTATCATGTTCTGACCGTCCCATACCCAAAGTTTTGATATTGTTTTAAAGTGTTAACAGAAACGCAGTATCGCAGTGAGGTAGCAACATGCCGGTCCGCTGGATAGTTTCACTTCCGCCAGTACATTCTATGCCCCAGAAACGCCCTGCGCTTCCTCAGTGTGATTGGGTTATAAGACTTTCTATTGAATGAGTCATGCAATGCACGGCAGTAATAATTTATTTTACCAACTAAAAAGATAAAGATACCTACTGCATGCGGCTCATAGAATTTTGTCCATGTTGTTCCTCAGCCAGTCATTGCGATGGTGTATGATATACCAACATGAGAAACATCACCACATGGTACCCATGTGTATGTTTGCACCACAAAGATCATTCATTCATTTTCTGTACTGCTTAATCCTAATCACGGTGAGCGGGAGGCTGAAGCCCATCTCAGCCAACTCTTGGCAAGAGTGGGGTACATGCCGGACAGCTCACCAGGACATCACTGGGCCAACACTCACACAACCATTCATACTCAGGCTCACACCTAGGGGTGATTTCGAACAGCCCAGAAACCCACTGTGCATGTTTTTGGACTGTGGGAGGAAACCAGAGTACCCAGAGGAAACCCACACAAGCACAGGGAGAACATGCAAACTCCATACAGAAACGCCCATGCTGGGAATCGAACCCAGGACCATCTTACTGTGAGGTAGGTGTGTTAACCACGACGCCACCGTGTCGCCACGCAAAGCTCAATGTTTTCTTTCATGTTGGAAGTGATGAGAATGTTAACTATTCAGGCAGTGGTTGCTCAGTGGGGCCAGTGGTGGCCTGGTGGTAAAGGTGCTGGATCACTCACTGATCCTAAGGTTGGGGGGTTCGAGTCCCATTCTCCACAGACTGTCACTGTCCCTCCAGTGCAGCTAACTGGGTTATCAAAGGCCGGCCATGTCTCTCACAGTCTGTGGTGTGAGGTTCATGTAAAAGAACCATTGCTGACTTTCATCAAGAGTAGCTGCAAAGCCGTCAGCGTGTTTCCGCCCTGCGATGGCCTGGCGAGCTGTCCAGGGTGTACTCTGCCCTCGCCTAGAGTCGGCTGGGATGGGTGAAACCCTCGCCGCGACACCAGTTAGGATTAAGCAGGTCCAGAAAATAAATAAATAAATGAATGAATGAATGAATGAATGAATGAGTGGTTGCTCAGTGGTTAAAGTTCTGGATTACTGGTCCAACGGGCTGGGGGGTGTAAATCTCCAGTATCACCATACTGCGAATGTTGGGCCCTTGAGCAAGGCCCTTAACCCTGAATGGCTCAAGGCATAATATTGATAAATGGTTCAGGATTAGAGTGTCTGCCATAAATGTTTTACATTTAGAGAATATAATAATAGAGAATCCTGTAATAAATCGGTGACATGTTCAGGGTGTACACTCCCACACCTCTTGCCTGGGATTGGCTAAAACTTCGTCAACGGCCCTGATCAGTAAGCAGTAGAGATAGTTATCTCAAAAAACAAACAAACAAACAGATGATTGGATGGCTGCAAGGCAGATATTTTGTTGAGGCCTTCTTGCTTTAAGTCCTCAATATGGAAAAGAATATGTTTGGAAACCAACAACAAGCATTGTGAAAATTTCACTACGGAAAGTCAGAATGTTTTAAATCCATATAGCTTATCAAATAATTTCACCAATACTTGTAATACTTGGTTTTTGAACTAAATATACTTACATACATTCATTTACAGGGATCCCTCACTTTCCACGGTTAATGGGTGCCGAGACCCCCCCCTCCCCCACAACCACCAAATTCCGCGAGGATCAACCCCCCTGACCGATGTATACGTACATGGTTATGCGTATATAATATCAATCAATACATATTCAACACTATAAATGCTTATAACAATTAAACATTCAAAAATAATGCATAAGATGTAAATAAAATATAAATACACAAACACACACACACACACAGACATGCGTGCACACACGCACACAGATGCGCACACAAACACACACACACACACACACACACACACACACAGACATGCGTGCACACACGCACACAGATGCACACACAAACACACACACACACACACACACACACACAGGCCTTGCCTTGTACACACACACACACACACACACACACACACACACACAGGGTAAATTTAAAACAGCCAGTTAGCCTAGCATGCATGTCTTTAGATGATGGGAGGAAACCAGAGTATCTGGAGGAAACCCATGCAAGCAAATGCAGAACATACAAACGCCACACAGAACCACCCTTCCCAAGCCTGGGATTTGAACACGTGACCTTCTTGCTGTACGGTGGTCATGCGAACCACGACACCACCCACATCTGAGTAAACACCTGAAAAGCAGGTGAATCAACTTTTTTAAGTCTTTCAACAGTTTGTATTCATTAATTAACAGAGCCTGCAATGTCATTAAGACTTTTATTGATTTAAGTCAGAGTAGGATTATTCCCAGTAAAGACGGTTTTAAATTATAAGGTTTGTTTCAAATTAAAAGTCTGTGAGATGTGGAGTATGAGTTCAGTTGAATTGTGTGTGAGAGATCGTATTGAGTCCTGCCAGTTTCCCCGGCTGTACGAGCAGATACACTGATGTAGATGTAAAATAAAGTACGTATGCAGGACCTTCTACAAAAAGCCCAAAAGGCAAAGGCCAACCTCATGACTCTGATTAAAAAACAATATCATATTGTGCTGTGAGGCGTGGGGCATGGATACAAATGGAGAATGTGATCTTTCTCTCTCTCCTTCTCTCTCTCTGTGTGTGTGTGTGTGTGTGTGTGTGTGTGTGTGTGTGTGTGTGTGTGTTTAACCCTCTAGTGTGTCTGCTTGTACATTCTGCCCATCTTCTCACCCACTAATTGCATGCATACAGGAGTAAAGGGGCATATCAGTATATCTCCTTGTTTATGATAAAGTGACGGAAAATCATTCAGAGGTCAACTATCCCCTAAACTCCTTCAGCAGACCCGAAAACCCCGCCATAATGCCAACCACAAACCTAATGAGGTCATTAAAGGATACCGCCCATCAATATTGTTTTTTTTTTTTTTTTTATTATTTCCCCTTCTTCTTCTTTTTTTTTTTTTTTTTGAAGAATATGAATGAATAATTCACCAGAGTGCCTGGGGATGTATATTTTCTGAGTGAAGGACAGTTAATCCATAATGTGATCCCCCCTACATAAAGAGACACTTTCCCTCTATTCCCTACTCTTGCTTAATTATCGAACATTGCATGTGCTGACCAAAGAAACAGATATCTTCACATCTCTCTCCCTCCCTCTCTCTCTCTCTCTCTCTCTCTCTCTCTCTCTCTCTCTCAAATCAACACTTAAGCTGCTAGGATGTTATGAAAGCCAGGAGTGCATATTTGACTTTAATTTATTCCACCATGTGGGTAGCTCTGGTCTCTTTTACCTCTCGGGTAATATAACATGACATATTTGTAAGCTGCCTGTCAAAGTTGGACTAATTTATAATGCTGCCCTGTTAGTCTGTACATTTCCAGCATATCTGCTAATAAAGGACAAAACAAGATGTATAATTTAAGATTTTGCATCAACTAAAGTACTTCCATTTCACTGTCATGTCATGTTTGCAATCGTGTACCAGGGTGGTTGGGGTCTCTGGAGTCTGGTGAAGGCGGAGTACACCTTCAACGGCTTACCAGACCATCGCAGGGCGACATAGACACAATTATATCACACGTATGCAGTACTTACGCTCACGCCTAGAGGCAATTAAAAACATGTAATTAGCCTATTGTGCGTGTACGCAGAGTACCCAGAGAGAAACCCACACAATCATGGGACAACATGCCTGGGACTCGACACCACAGCCTTCTTGACAACCTAAACGTCTTATAATAAGTAATACAGGGATTCCTCACTTTCCGCGGTAAATTGCGACTGAGATCCCCATGCGACCATCGAAATCCGCGAAGTAGGATCACCCCCCCCCAATCCCCCCCGACTGACGTATACGTATATGTATATGTGTATATAATATCAATAAATACATATTCAATGCTATAAATGCTTATAATAACAAATAAACATAAAAAAAATAACACAAGATGTAAATAAAATATAAATACACACACACACACACACACACACATGCAGATGGTATTACATGAGAAGAAGACGACACACATAAAGTCGCGCACACAGATTCAACAACCCAAAACCTCCCATCAGAACTACTGTACTTAACGTTGTTGAATCTGTGTGCGCGACTTTATGTGTGTCGTCTTCTTCTCATGTAATACCATCTGCATGTGTGTGTGTGTGTGTGTGTGTGTGTGTGTGTGTGTGTGTGTCATTTATGACCCCGTTTTTCTGGCATTTTTCTTAACTTTTCCACCTATTCTTCCTGAATTTCCTTATTTTTTTAATTCAATGAATATTTATTTATTAATTTTTTAAAAAATCGCGATGCACTGAAGCCGCGTGAATTGAAGCGCAGAGTAGCGAGGGATCCCTGTATTTCGTAATTAAACCCACGGTTAATTTACTATAATGCAGATAATTGTGGCAGCTGTGGCCTAATGGTTAGAGAAGTGACTCTGGGACCAAAAGGTCACTGGTTCGATTCCTGAAACAGGTGGAAATATATGTGCTGGAAGGGGAGTGAGCTGCACCATGTCTTCTTCTACATAGATGGCTGAAGTGCCCTTGAGAAAGGCACCTAACCCCCCCCCCCCCTCCCCCCCATTGCTCTCTGGTGCCCCCAATGTGTGTGACAGCCCACTGCTCCGAGTGTGTTCTCACTTTGGATGAGTTAAATGCAGAGGAAATAATCTCCCTTATGGGATGAATAGAGTATATCAAAAAAATATGAAGCTCTCAATGCCAATATTCAGCATGTGCAGAATAATCAATTCTTCCTTTTTCCACCAGCTAAAATTTTGACTCCGCACCAAAACACCACTTTACAGCCTTCCTGGGCTGGGCTCACCATGGGCATATTGGATTCCCTTCCATAAATGGTGCTGGATAGGAAGCACTGATATTAAAACCATCACAGCCCCCAACCCCGCGCCCTACATGGCATTTTCTGGACTCGTGGTTTTACGTTACAGGTAGACTGATGATGCTGCATTTTTTCCAGTGGGAAGACAGTGCAAGCATTCCAAAGCTTTGTTCCCTTAAATATACTGCACCGAGCGCTGCAATAGAAGGACAAGAGAGTGGGCCGGAGCAGCTGTCGGCTCGACTGTTCGTGTCTTTGTGTTTAATCACCGTCTCTGGTTTCAGAGGTCTTGTGCTCAGGCCAGAACTTCAATATAAAGCAGTGTGTGCGCGTGTGTGCGCGCGTGTGTGTGTGTGTGTGTGTGTGTGTGTGTGTGTGTGTGTGGGACAGCAGGAAACACCACCTCCTTTATCATGGTCTATGGCCGGACTCAGAAGAAGATGAATTGTATTCTGGTGTTAATATGAATGTTCAACAGCGTGATGGCTCTGTGACATGAAATAAATAGTAAATCTGGATCTGGAAAGATTTTGTCATTATTGCAATTATATTCTTTATTTTAATTATTTTCAACTATATAAATATTTCAAAAATATATAAAAACAACCTAATGTAAATTTATTTTGTATGCATGTTATATGCAAATGAATTTCAAATTTTATTTTCAAGTTTTAAAAATACAGAATAAATTATAAGTCTATTTGGGATTACTTTTCCACTGTTATTTTTTCCCTTTATTTAATTATTTAAGAGTGCATAATAAATAATAAATATGTATTTGTTAGGAGCTTTCCATAATTTTTTCGTTACTTTTATTATTTTGAAAAATATAATATTAAATATTCATTTGAGAGGAATTTTTTTACTTTGATTTTTGAACATTTTATTATTTTTCCATGATACTTTTACACTATTCATTTAGTGTAATGTATTAAATTAGCATTTCCTTTTAACAACAGATTTTTCAATGGCATGAATTTTCCTTTTTTCCTGAAGCGCTCAGTAAATGAATAGTAATTTGTACTACAGGAGTCAGTGTGAAAGGCTGCGATTTGCTCAGTTCCTCAGTGGACGGCTGCTGAGCCTGGTGTCGGACCAGAGTGTAAGATCTGCAGCTCCCTATTTCCCCTGTTGTGAAACCAGCGAGTTTTATGGATGGCTATGGCAGTCAAATCATTCACAAGATCAATTCAGAAATGACAGATTGGGGGGTGGGTGGTGCGATGGAGCTTGTGTAACATGCTTAGATGTGTTTGTGTGCAATGTTTAAATAATGACAGGAATCGATCGAGCTGCTCGTACAGTGACCGTAGCTCTTGTTTTATGCTCCACTGAACCACGTATAAGCGCCGAGCTTCATGTTCCTCACACAAACAATAACATGACTTTCTTTACTTCCAACAACCGAGCGAGCAAATCTGGCGAAACTGCAACTGTACATACAACACAATATAAGTACGTATACTATCTGAGAGATTAACATCCAGAATCAAAAACAACAACAATGACAATTACAAGAAAAACAATAACAAACAGCAAAAACAGTAACGAAGACAACCACAGCATAACAACAACCACAGCAAAACAATAACAGTGACAAATACACAAAAAACAATTACAGTGATACCTCATCTTACGAAATTAATCCGTTCCAGAGCTTTTTTCTTAACCTGAATTTTTCGTAAGTTGAACGGCATTTTACATGTAAAACGTGGGATTCGTTCCAAGGCCCCCAATACCACCCCCTAAACCCTTTAAAAAGTATAAAAGCATACCTTTTAAGAGCTCCTTCTGCTTCAATATCGTACCGATGGTAGACGGGTTTTAGCCATATTCCTTTGCGATATCACTCCATTGCGATATCACCTTTGCCACGAGCCCACTTCTTTGCTTCACTCGCACCGGAAATCACATGTGTGCGTGTGTGTGTGTGTGTGTGTGTGTGTGTGTGTGTGTGTGTGTGTATACGCGCGTGCGTGTGTTGACCATGTCTTCTTAACAGCGTTATAATCTTACAAATGTTTATGGAAGCTTAAAAGCCTGAGTCAAAAAAATAAAGTTGCAATGAGCACACTCAAAAACTCATGAATCAACAGTAACTCTGTCCTTTACACGAAAAGCATTAAGGGAGATGCAGCTCCATAGTAGCCAATGGGAGGGAGCTGCATCATCCTCCTAGAAAATGAGAGGCCAGCAGGGTGGGATGTTGGGAGATAGCCAATGGGAGAGCAGCTCGTGCATTGTTTGAATGTTTGAATGGCGCGTTTGGTGTGTTTCATAAGGAGAACTTGTTTTGTATGCAGAGACAAAAAATTTTGGAAAATGTTTTTCGTAACCTGGATTTTTCATTTGCTGGGACTATCGTAAGGTGAGGTACCACTGTACAACAGAAACAACAACAGCAGCAGCAACAACCATAAAAGAAGCAACAAGAACAGCAGCATGGCACCGGCAAGAACTGCAACAGTAACAGCATCAGCAACACAACAGCTGCAATAGTAGGAGACTCATCAACAATGACAAAAACATAAACAACAAATAGCAGCAACAACTGCAGCAGCAGCTGCAACAACAACAATAAACATGAACACCAACAACAGCATCAACAACAACAACAACAACAACTGCAACAGGAATAACAGTAATAACAGCAGCAAAAACAATAAAAACAAGAACTTTCACAGTCGTAGCAACAGCAGGAGCAACTACCACTTTAAGAAGCTGTGCTGTAGAAAAGGTGAATAACAAACTTCATCCCATTGATCGGATAAACAAGAGGCTTATGTATGTTTGTCCCGGAAGGGCCACGGGCCTCATGAATCTTTAAAGACGCGCTGTTTTGGCCGCGGCTCCAGCGTAGCTTTTTCTCTTCAAAAGCATTTCCTTCCAATTCAAGTGATGGACGGAAAGTGAGGATTATTTCCATTTTAGTAAAATCTATTTATAAAAGATATCTACGTGATTAGCTTCATTTCTATGCTGATATGACTTGAGAATTGGGGTTGTTCATGTTTACTCAAAGAAAAAAAAAAAGGAAAAAAAAAAAAAAGCTAAAAGTAAACAAGAAGCTATTTGTAATACAGCTTTGCTTCAAATGGCTGAAGTGAAGGGATTGGCCGGAGGGCAATTTTTTTTTGTAAAAACAGGGAGAAAACACAGCACTACTCACATGATTGATATTTCCAGTGCAGGTATCAGATAGGAAATAGCTGACATGTGGAGAGTATGTTGCAGGCTCGGTTGTCTGCTAAGTAGCAGTACGCGGACTGGCCACCGTTTCCTGCGGCTGGTAATAAAAGATGGCCATTGATTTTCTGTAGTTGCTTGTAACTGTTAATGTTGATACATCAATAGCCAAAGGAAAGCACAGAGCTTAATAGGAGGCCGAGAATGTGAAAATACGGGGTGGCCGAGGCTCTAAATCACGGAATCTATCCCCCGCGATCGATACGACAGTAACTACAAGTGTCCCTCTGCTTTCCTAATGTTTTATAATAAACTGACAGCTTGTAATAAGGGTGAGGAAGAGAAAGAGAGGCAGAGCGAGAGAGATGGACACAGAGCAGGTGAAGAGAGCAATATGAGCACATACGTCTCATTGGGTCTATTCTAAATCACATCATCTGGGAACGAAGCGAGGCTGTTGCAAAACTTTTGTCAACAGCAGTTTAAGTGCAGCTCTAGTTCACAAAGTTACCAACTGAAGCCATCGCCAGTGCCAACATTCAGACTGAAGAATAGAAGACACTCGCACTCATTTGAGTTTAAAAAATACACTTTTGTGTGTGTGTGTGTGTGTGTGTGTGTGTGTGTGTGTGTGTGTGTGGAGGTGTTGGATGCCCATGTAGAGACATTTTGTTGGAATTATATTTGAATATAAATAAAAGTCTGTCATGATACATTATACATTAATCCGGGCTCCATGTTAGCCATTCAAACAACATCCTGTACACCTCCTTAATCCTGTCATGTCCGGTTCAGTTATGTGGTTGAGCACATTCTGAGTGGGTGGTGTAGTGGTTAGCACATCTACCTCACAATGGAGAGGTCCGGAGTCCTGGGCTCAGGTGTTTCTGCATGGATTTTGCACACTCTCCATGATCTTGTGTGAGTTTCCACACGGTAATTTGGTTTCCTCCCACATTCCAAAGATGTGCACATGAGACTAATTCACAGTTGTTGTTGTTGTTGTTGTTGTTGTTGTTGTTGTTGTAGCATAGTTTTGACTGGTTCGGCAAATAAGTGAATGTCTAAGGCTTCAGTTTGTCAGAAGCATGAAGATCAAACTCCGGAGCAATAAAAAGGTCATGTGATCTGATGGATTTGTCAGGATAAGAAGAAAAGTTCATTCACTTATATACCCATCATCCATCCAAGTCTCTGGGGGCAGTGTTATGAACTAGGTCTGCTCCAATTGGTCTGGTCAAGGCTCAGCAACATTAATAAAATGTGAGGCGCTCCACCGGATGGAGGCGCTTTTCACAAGTGGCGTATGGTGCTTCTGAGACAAAGCGCGGCTTATCCGGACTTCCGAGCTTTCAAGTGAGTAAGTGAAGGTTGAGTACTAAACAAGTATTCAACGCACACTTGCTCACATGAAGATCGGAAGTCCGAATAAGCCGCGCTTTGTCTCACAAGCACCATACGCCACTTGTGAAAAGCGCCTACATCTGGTGGAGCGCCTCACAAATAAAATGAAGCAGCTGATGATCTGAACGCACTGAATGAGCAGGTTGTCCCAGCAACGAGCTTTTTCTTCCCTGATGGCTCGGATATAAAATTGGGACTCAAATAATGAAAGAGTGGTTCAGGGAGCACGAGGAACCATTTTCACATATGTATTGCCCCCCCAGAATCCTGAGCTTAACCCTGTTGAAAGTGTTCAGGATGTGCTGGAGACGACTTTATGGAGGGGTTCAGTTTTTCCCCTCATCAGTTCAAGACACTGAACCCGACACCAGATGGAAATAAACATTGTGATGTTTAAGTTTATCAGCATACTGCTAAGGCAGCAGTAGTGACCTAGTGGTATAGGGCGCTGGATCGCTGATCCTAAGGTTGGGGGTTCGAGTCCCACTCTGTACACGGTTGTCACTGTCTCCCCAGTGCAGCTAACTGGGTTATCAAAGGCCCGCCATGTCTCTCACGGTCTATGGTGTGAGGTTCATGTAAAAGAACCATTGCTGACTTTTGACAAGAGTAGCTGGAAAGCCGTCAGCCTGTTTCCGCCCTGCGATGGCCTGGCGAGCTGTCCAGGGTGTACTCTGCCCTCGCCCAGAGTCGGCTGGGATAGGCACCAACCTCCCCGCGACCCAAATTAGGATTAAACGGTTACAGAAAAGGAACTGATGAGCATAATGCTACAGTGAAGCCATAGTGTAGTCAAAGCTAAAGTGGTCCAAGATAGGAATGAAAGAAAAGGAGAGACTACAGAGTATAAACTATAGAGTGATGCAATGCGGTGAGTGTCAATAAACCTTAAACCCTGTAAACTTAACGCATTGTACAGTAATTCAGCTCAAAGCATATTATTACAGGAACTACAGAATACCAACAGACTGTAGTAAGAAGTGAAAGGATGTATGTAGTTGTTGACCCACTGGCAGGTCTTGGGACTATAAGGGGTTAAAGGTAGAATGCTGTAAAGTAGCACCTGATCCACTTTAATGACTGGAGCCTGCTGTATTGCTCCTCACAGCAGGGTTTGGAACATCTCCAGCTTTTAAAGCTTTATCAAGTCTTACAGTGTCTTATTGTCCCTAATAAGGACAGCATCTCGCCAAGAGCCTCTCACAGTGTTGTCCAGGTTAAGCTTTTGATTTCTGGTATTTGTAATGTAGGGACACGAAACAAACAAAAACAAGCCTTGAATATTAGTGTCACTTCGAATACACACTAAATCCTTTCCTCTACGCGGTGTGTCAAATTTCAAAACACTCAGGGTTGATTGGAGGCTTTTTTGTTATCTCTAAAGCAAAAGCCAAATAAATGTGTTTCCTTTGTATGAACCATGATTTTATAGAGAGAGAGAGAGAGAGAGAGAGAGAGAGAAACAGATAGATAGAGAGAGAGACTGACAGAGAGAGCGAGTTTTTTTTTCATAAAAGCATTAAGTCAGTGTGTAATACACATTATGAACAGCCAATCACTCATCAACTCACTCTTTAATTAATCCATTAACCCATTAAGGCAAATTACTTAAATCTGAGGGTGGAGTCTATCTTGGTCGACAGTGAGTGAAGGTGGGGTACATGTTAAACAGCTTACTAGGCCATCACAGGACCAACACACACAACAATTCTCATCATACTCGCACCTAGGGGCAATGAGGAACAGCCAGTTAGCCTATTGTGCATGTTTTTGGACTGTAGAAGGAATTTGAGTACTGGGAGGAAACACACATACACACACACACACACACACACACACACACACACACACACACGGGAAATATATGCAAAATCCACAGAGAAACGCCGGATTTGAACCCAGGACTCTCTTATTGTAAGAAGCATGTGCCACCCCATGAACAGCAAACAAACGAAAAAACAACACCACTGCGCCGCCATGCTGCACACGAGCAATCAAGCACAATTAAAAATAATTATTAAAGAGACAACACAAAATAAAAATAAGTACATTCGCTCCCCAACTTATGAACATTCATTTTACAAACATCCGGAGATACGAACAAGGCAAGCCAAGGTCGAAAGTGAAAGTGAAATGAAATTGAAGAACAAGTAGAAAGAGAAATGGAATAAAATCTATAGAAAGATAGATCACTAATATAAGTATGAAATATGTGGGTCCGGGAAGAGAAGCAGAATCGATACATTTATGAACTCCTGCCAAAAGTTTCAAAGAAGAAACAAATTGAGTCCAGTATTATAATGAACTGAATAAGAGTGAAACTCTCTGTAAATATGGTCAGATCCACTGTGCTGTGCTTGAGAGGAACCAGGAGTTTAAACACGGAAGCTGATCAGTTCAATTGTCCAGTTGTAGTGTCGCCTGTGTGTGTGTGTGTGTGTGTGTATGTATGTGTGTGTGTGTGTGTGTGTGTGTGTGAGTGTCTGTGAGAGAGAGACAGAGAGAGAATATGCTTTCAATTAGACTGAGCTCAAGAGCATCATTACACTGCGCGGTCAGTTATGTAATAACTCAGAGAGAGAGAGAGAGAGAGCGAGAGAGAGAGAGAGATATTGTATACAGTACAAACTCGTATAGGTTACTTATACAAGGTTTAAACATACGTTCCCCTCTAAAGAATGCC
>CM045751.1:18160000-18162500 GCA_024760905.1 Plotosus lineatus | reverse complement strand
CAAATCAACCTGAAGAACAGGAAAATAAACTCGCAAAAACAAGTGAAGAGCGCGTCGTCTGTTACTTCTAGGAGAACAAGCTACAACAACTTTAATAAGGTAACTGGCTCTAATAGCATGAACTGAGCAACTAGCTACAATAACTGTAATTCGAAAAAGTTGCATTAGCTTATAGCAGGAGGCAGTGCTGGCCTGGTGCTAAAGGGTGCCAGATTGCTGAACCTAAGGTTTTGGGGTTTGAGTCCCACTCTCCACAAGGTTGTCACTGTCTGTACCCCCCCAGTGCAGCTAACTGGGTTATCAAAGGCCGGCCATGTCTCTCACTGTCTGTGGTGAAAGGTTGATGTAAAGGAACCATTGCTGACTTTCGTAAAGAGTAGCTGCATAACCATTTGCATGCTTCTGCCCCTTGCTAAAAGGGTTGTGTCAGGAAGGCATCTGACGTAAAAACCTATGTCAAATCAAACAGGCGAATCAGATTATTTGCTGTGGTGACCCCTGAAAAAAAAGGGAAGAGCCAAAAGGAAAAGAAGAAGAAGCATTAGCCTATAGCACAACTAGTGTAAAAAAATAACTACCTGCAAAAGCTTTAACCAAGAAACTGGCAACAATAGCTTTACCCAGTTACATGGAGATACTGTATGAGTTTAGGTAAGTAACTAAAAAAATCCACCAATAATAACTTAAAAAAATAGGAAACTGTAAACACATTGAATAAAGTAACTAGCAAAAATAATTTTAATTCAGTATTAATTAACACGAGCTTCAATAAAGTGACTGGCAATTAGTATAATAACTAGCTGCAATAATGTTTGTAAAATAACTATCTACAATAAAGTTGATTAAGTAACTAGTTATAATCTTTTTTAGTAAAATGACTAATTACAATAACTTTAATAGCTACAGTAATCCCCCGCCACTTCACGTTTCCTACTTCGTGTCCCCGCAATATTGTGGAATTTACCATCGGGAAATAAAAAAATTAAAGATTATTCAAAATTCACGAGCACTACATGTATATTCAACTACGCTACCCAAACATGCTCTGTTCTCCTGCTTGACTTGAGTGTTCTTTGATTGGTTGTGAATCCAGCAAGCTAATTGGTCGAGATTATATTTCCCAGCATCCAACAGACCTTTCCTCCCTCATGAAACAATGACTTTTATCGAGCTCAGGGGACGCACTGGGGTGCGGGAAAACTCGTGTTCACCTTAGTGGTGAGGGGGAAAAACAAAAACCAAAATCACTGGGAGAGTATCAACATGGAAACTGGTTGAGCACGGAGCTCTTTATAGCTGATGGCTGAATGAATTCAGGTGCGCTCACTGGATTTCACCTGCGGGTAACAGCCACGTCCCTCACCAGCGCATGCAGTTTATGGAGAGAGAGAGAGAGAGTTAAACGCTGCCAACTAGCACAGACCATAACAGTTGTGAAAATGGAAAATGCCTTATCGTTGTGGATTACGGACTGCCATAAAAATAATGTGAGTTTGGACACTAAATTGATACGTACTAAAGCAAAGACTCTGGAGGCGCTGACGAGCTCCAACCAAGCTCCAGTGCCGCCAATGATTCTCCTCCTCGATGTGGCCGTGGATTTGTTATTTATAAGGTTTGTTATACAGTATTTATAAATATTTATTGTCATTATAAGGTCTATAATTTGTTTATATATTAATACACATTGCCTGTATGACATTAACATGCATAGAACACTTTAAAATGAACTTCTATATAAATTTTATATAATATATAGGTGGGTGGGTGTCCTTAAGAGTGGCAGAAGTCATTTCGTGGTTTTTCTCATTTCGCGGAAGGGGCTGGTCCCCATTAACCGCGAAATAAGGGGGATTACTGTAGTTACAATAAAACGATTGTGAGGAAACGAGTGGTTTAGTCGGACAGTTTTTTGTGAGCTAGCTAATCTTATCAGCTTATACAAAATTTAGATGCTGTCTGTCTCTCAGAAAATAAAATTCGCACATATAATAATTGTTTGCATTTTCTTGATTTTTCTCCCCAGCTGTGTCCCATGGTCAAAGCTGATGTTCAATGTGTCACTCAACGTGATTAATGGGTTGTTTACCAGAGCCCAAATGTGGATCGTACAACCAGATGAACGTTCTCTGTCTGAGCAAACCATGACATTGGAGTTTATTTTTGATGTTTATTTGGTTAAAAAAAAAAAATAAAAAATAAAAATTGGGGCCAGTGGCGTAGTGGTTAGGGTGCTGCGCTCATGATCAGGAGGTTGTGAGTTCATCTCCCACTGAGACCCTCACTGTGCTAAGACCCCTGGGTAAGGTCTCAACCGCAAGTGTGCCTCTGTTCACCCAGCAGTATAAATGGGTACCAGTAAAAAATATACTGGGAAGGTAACCTGCGATGGACTAGCGTCCCATCCAGGGGGGAGTTGAACTCCTGGTCGCTTCACGCTATGGAAACCGGGGATAAGTACCGGCCCGATGAGCCACGAGGCTCGGGTGTAAAAACCCAA
>CM045751.1:18142500-18150000 GCA_024760905.1 Plotosus lineatus | reverse complement strand
ACCCAACCTCCCTGAACCCCAGGATTAAGCGGTTTGGTAAATGCGTGTGAGAGAATTCCGAGATCTACAATCACTTGTGGAACTCATGTCAATGTCAGGTGTGTATAAGATAAGCTCCACCTGCAGGAGGTTCTATTTAAGAGAAGCTAATCTATAACACCTGATTCTAAAAATTCTACGGACCTCAAACTGTGATAAATGTAGGAGTGTACTTTCTTTTTTGTTTGTTTGTTTTTTTATTTAGACCATGAAAATTAAATCAAAGTATTTCACTATTATCTGTAGGCTGTGTATTAAAGACAGTAATGATATCTGCCAAGCAAGTGTACTTACATAACCATTGCTGACTATCGTCAAGAGGAGCCGTCAGGGTGTTTCTGCCCTGTAATTGCCTGGCGAGCTGAGTCGGCTGAGATGGGAACCAGCCTCCCTGCAACTCTAATTTGGATTATTCGGTTCAGAAAATGAATGATTGAATGAAGGAATGTACAGTAATCCCCCACCACTTCGCGTTTCCTACTTCCCGTCCCCTCAAGATCGTGGGATTTCCCATTGGGAAATTAAAAAATGAAAGATTATTCAAAATTCACGAGCACTACATGTATATTCAACTACGCTACCCAACATGCTCTGTTCTCCTGCTTGACTTGAGTGTTCTTTGATTGGCTGTGAATCCAGCAAGCTGATTGGTTGAGATTATATTTCCCAGCATCCAACACACCTTTCCTCCCTCATGAAACAATGACTTTTATTGAGCTCAGGGGAAGCACTGGGGTGCAGGAAAAATCGTGTTCACCGTAGTGGTGAGGGAAAACAAAAACCAAAATCACTGGGAGAGTATCAACACTGAAACTGGTCGAGCACAGAGCTCTTTATGGCTGATGGCTGAGTGAATTCAGGTGCGCTGTCTGGATTTTGCCTGCGGGTAACAGCCACGCCCCTCACCAGCACATGCAGTTTATGGAAAGAGAGAAAGCGAGTTAAACGCCGCCAACTAGCACAGATCATTGCAGTTGTGAAAATGGAAAATGCCTTATCGTTGTGTATTACGGACTGCCATAAAAAAAAGTGAGTTTGGACACTAACATGATACGTACTAAAGCAAAGGCTCCGGAGGCATTGACGAGCCCCAACCAAGCACCAGTGCCGCCAGTGATTCTCCTCCTTGACGTGGCTGTGGATTTGTTATTTATAAGATTTGTTATACAATATTTATATATATTTATTGTCATTAAAAGGTGTATAATTTATTTATATATTAATATGCGTTGCCTTTATGACATGAACATGCATACGTAGAACACTTTAAAATTAACTTCTATATAAATTTTATACAATATAGAGGTGGGTGGGTGTCCTTAAGAAGTGGCAGAAGTCATTTCGCAGTTTTTCGCATTTCGCAGAAGGGGCTGGTCCCCATTAACTGCAAAATAAGGGGGATTACTGTACTTATATACTTATAATAAAAACACTTTTTAGCTCCTACCCACAAAGAACTATAGGAATGGGTTCCCTCCATCTGTCTGTATGTTAAATTTCAGGTAGGTAGTCTGTTGAACTTTTAACACTAGTGCCTCAGCCAGCACTTATCCTCAGTTTCCATAGCGTGAAGCTACTAGGAGTTCAACGCCCCCTAGATGGGACGCTAGTCAATCGCAGGTTACATTCCCAGTATATTTTTACTGGTATCCATTTATACTGCTGGGGCACAGTTGCAGTTAAGACCTTGCCCAGGGGTCTTAGCACTGTGGGGGTCTACTGGGATCCGAACACACAACCTCCTGTTCATGAGCCCAGCACCCTAACCTCGACGCCACCGGCACCACACGTTACATCTTAGTTTACGGACATTTACTTGAAACATACTGAAGCTGGGGCTTTCAAACATGGTATGCTGCCTCACTACTATGAGTGCTAGGATGACTTTGTACATGTGTGACCTTGATCTACTTTTCAAGGTCACAGAGGAAAAACTTTATATCAGGTTTCTGTATATATATATATATATATATATATATATATATATATATATATGTGCTGCTGCTGGGGCTTTCAATCGCATTCTTCTTTTCCTTTAAGCTGTTCCCTTTCTCAGGGGTCACCACAGTGAATCTATGATTTGCATGTTTAATATGGCATAGGTTTTTAAGTCAGATGCCCTTCCTGTCACAACCTTTACCAAGGGTAGGAAACACGCCGACGACTTTGCAGCTCCTCTTGACGAAAGTCAGTAATGGCTCTTTTACATGAACCTCTCACCATAGACAGTGAAAGACATGGCCTGCCTTTGATAACCCAGTTCGCTGCACTGTGGGGCCAGTGACAACCTTGTGGAGAGTGGGACTCGGAACCCCAACCTTCGGATCAGCGATCCAGCACCTTTTGCCAACAGGCCACCACTGCCGGACTTTTAAACTCAATATGGTTAGCATATATGTCATAAAATAATCTTTTCTCTGAGACTGCAGACCATTATGTTCAACTATTTGGCCTTGAAAAGAGTCGCGTAGTTACTGTGAGGTCCGATAACTCTCCGTAGGGTTATACTGGTGCTGATTGTACATTGGTGGACAGAAATGCAGCCCTACTACTGCGAGTGTACTGTATATGTGTATGTATGTTTATATTTTTATCAAACCGAGTAAAATGCAACTTCGTCATTTTTATTCAGCCCAAGCTATGAACTTAACATAATAAAAAGTTAAAAATTCATGTTTACTGTTTTTTTGTGCCACACTAAAGGGCAACAACCATCTGAATATCTCGTAACACCAACTTCTGAGATAGAAAACTGCACTTAAAATCTTTGGAAGGTATTTGGATGGGAATTATTGTACACATGATATCCAGCTTATTATCAGTTAGATAGTCATAGCATCTCCAAAATTTTTGAAATCAGTTGCAGTTTTACAAATAACTGCATCTCAGAACTCACAACAAAGGATGTGCATCTTTAAAATAACCAATTACAGGGATCCCTCACTTTCCGCGGTTAATTGGGACCAAGATCCCACCAGCAACGACCGAATTCCGTGAAGTAGGATCACCCCTCCCAACCTCCCTGACTGACGTATATGCACATGTATATAATATCAATAAATACATATTCAGTGCTATAAATTCTTATAATAATAACTAAACATTACAAAATAATGTAGAGAATTAAATAAAATATAAATACACACACATACAGACGTGCGCGTGCACACACGCAGATGCATGTGCATGCACTCAGATGTGCGTGCACGCACTCATTTGCGCACCTCACATAAATGTAAGTACAGTGGTACCTCACCTTACGATAGTCCCAGCAAATGAAAAATCCAGGTTATGAAAAACATTTTCCAAAATTTTTTGTCTCTGTATACGAAACACGTTCTCCTTATGAAACGCGCCAAACGTGCCATTCAAACATTCAAACGCGCCATTCAAACATTCAAACAATGCACGAGCTACGCTCCCATTGACTATCTTCCAACATCCCGCCCCACTGGCCTCCCATTGGCTAGGAGGGATGATGTAGCTCCCTCCCATTGGCTATCTCCCAACATCCCGCCCCGCTGACCTCCCATTAGCTAGGAGGGATGACACAGCTCCCTCCCATTGACTATTATGGAGCTGCATCTCCCATAATGCTTTTCATGTAAAGGAAAGAGTTACTGTTGTTTCATGAGTTTTTTGAGTGTGCTCATTACTTTATTTTTTGACTCAGACTTTTATCCTTCCTTAAACATTTGTAAGATTATAACTCTGCTTAGAAGACATGGTCAACACACGCGTGCACACACACACACACACACACACACACACACACACACACACACACACACACACCCACGCGCGCGTGTGATTTCTGGTGTGAGTGAAAAGAAGAAACAGGCTCGTGGCATGCGGTTGAATGATATCGCAAAGGAATATGGCCAAACCCGTCTACCATTGGTACGATATTGGAAGCAGAAGAAGGTCTTAAAAGGTGTACTTTTATAATTTTTAAAGGGTTTAAGGGGGTAGTATTGGGGCCTTGGAACGAATCACAGGTTTTACATGTAAAATGCGGTTCAAATTACGAAAAATCCAGGTGAAGAAAAAGGCTCTGGAACGGATTAATTTCGTAAGGTGCGGTACCACTGTAGTTTTGATGGGAGGTTTTGGGTTGTTTCTTGTTTTGTGTTTGTTTAGGGTTCTTTTTTGCATAATTGGCCTTGTTTTTGTGGGCTTTTCATTAATTTTCCCCCTATTCTTCCTTAATGTCCTTATTTTTTTTAATTCAATGAATAAAAAAATGTGATGGACTGAAGGCGCATGAATTGAAGTGCAAAGTTGCGAGGGATCCCTGTATCTCCTTTCGAGTAATTCAGATACTAACACACCAATGTCTCGACCAGCTAGTGAGTCTTTAGCTACTAATTTATGACACTCCACTGTAGGCGTATTGGAAATATATATATATATATATATATATATTTTTTTAAAACAAATGGTACAGTGATTAAGTTCCTGGTCTACTCAGTGATTTTTCACATGTAAATGAAGTCCAGCACGATGGTAGTGGTTCATACCACAATTGCCAAAAGCCCATCTATCCTCTTCATGTTTTTTTTTTTTTTTTTTTTTTTGGTAGCGAGCCATGAGCATTGTTAAGAGCGAATAACGAGGGTACACAGCTGGAACTGCTTTTAATAAGTCGTTTTTTTTTCATTTGAAGTGCCTTAATGACCAGATTAATGGAATCACAAAAGACTGTCCCAAAATGACATTTACATAAAGACGTGAAGGTGGGGGAAAGAAATGGCACACGATTCCTTTTGACTTCTTGGATGTGGATTAGCATGGCTGCTCGGGAACCCTACGGGTGGGGTTTGAAGTCACTTCAATGAGACTGTAGGACAGCGCAGGAGCTTTGACTCATCTTTGGTGGACATCTGTTCATTCACTGTCACGTTACACTTCCTTTCCATTACTGTTTGACGCAAATTAATTTTTTTTTTCAAAGAGAGCAGATTTTGTATAGATTAGCTAAACAAGCTTCTAATCGAATCTATGCTTTTAATTTATTGCCGGTAATAAGTATAGGATGAAATTTCATGGCTTCTAAATATCAATTAGTGTTTGACTTTTCAGAGCCCTGGAATTGAGATGCACACAGAAACCGAAAGGAGAAAACCATTCCATGTCCACTTTCTGGTTTCTTATTGAGACAAGTGTCGACAGATTATAATTACAGGGTCGTTTATCCTTGGTTGTTAAAAAAGGAAATGTGTAGCTGTCCTCCAGTCCCATGAGACACCTCAGAAATCCACTGGGTATAAAAGAGGAATCCACACGGCTTTGGTATTACAATGTTGTGGATGCTCAGGACTGAGAGTTCATGCGGCGTCTCTTCTTCTTGATCCAGTGGAAATCTCCCTGTATGTTTATCATGGCAAGGCCTCTGTTTGCTCCCTGGTGTCCACAGCCTGAGGTGATAAGCATGCTGAGACTTTAGGCAGCAGGTGTCCACCTGTCAGTGTTTTCTCTTTACCCGTAGTCATTCTGAGCTGACGATGAGCCTCAGGTCATACTTTCTCTTAGTTCATACTTCATTCTAAAGCAGTGACGTTCACCAAAGTCCTTTACAGCATGACGGCTTGGGACACTACGGCTGACAATTACCTGATTTTGACATCAGTTTACAGGACGTTTATAGTGTTGATGTCCTGCACAGTCTGGTCTGGTACCTTCCGAGTCGTAGGACGACTCTTGGCGACCTGCCATGAAGGATAACGCCTTGATTATCATTTTCATGGAGGCTTTCTTGGCAAGGATAGTGCAGTGGTTTGCCATTGCCTTCTGCACGATGCGAACCTACGGGCAATTTAGAACGGCCAATTAACCTACTGTGCATGTTTTTGGACTGTGGGAGGAAACCGGAGAACCCAGAGGAAACCCACACAAGCACGGGGAGAACATGCAAACTCCGCACACAAACGCCCAGGCCGGGAATCATACCCAGGCCTTCTTGCTGTGAGGCGAACATGCTAACCACTACGCCATCGTGCCGCCGTTCTGTACAGTACCACGCATGAAAAATAATACCTGATTCTCCAAAACTTATTTTCAGGTGCAGGACTTGTTTATACTTCCTGCTCACCTCTCTTGGTCAGTCAAAGTGTTTGAGTGTGAGATGAATGATTGTCGAGGGTAGGTTCTGTAAGGCGGGTTCAGATTTAGAAAGCAAGCATTCTCGCATGTTCCACGGTTAAACTGTAGCTCTTGATTGGCTTCACATCAGAAGGTCAGAAGGAGGGAGACGGATCAGTTCCCACGCTGACCACAAGAACAGACTCATCAGGCTGACCCCTGACCTGTAAAACCCTCAGTGTTTGATCCAGGCCTCGAGCGTCTGCCTACATGTGAGAGCAGCCAGAAAACAAGAAACAGTTGTCGTAACCTTTGCTGGACTATGAGCTGACCTGAGAGCAGTCGTGTGTTTTCTCCCAGAACAGCTGAGATAAGCCTGATCTGTGACTTGTGGCCCGTGAGTAAATCAGCTTCTTCACGCAGAGGAATACAGTAGCCCCTTGACCATTTGCGGTTCCACATACTCGCGGATTGGCGACAAACCCGGAAGTAACTAGCACGTGATTCAAATTTAGCCAACAGCTGAGAGCTTTTGTTTCTCCCTTCTGCTGATTGGTTGCAGATGATGTGTACGCCTCTTTTTTTCTCCTTCACGCACAGGTTATCACCGTGATTGCTTGAGTTGGGAAGCAAATTTTTTCGTGTGTTTTTAATGATTATTTAAGCGCTATGATGTCACTCAGACACCCTGCATCTTCTCTAGCTTCTGGTAAGAAGCCTAAACGCTTTATTTATTGATAAATAATATCACAATACAAAAATAAAAAGTTTTTACTGCATCATTGTGGGGCCTGTGGTGTAGTGGTTAGGGTGCTGTGCTCATGATCAGGAGGTCGTGAGTTCAAATCCCACTGAGACCCTTACTGTGCCAAAACCCCCCGGGCAAGGTCTTAACCACGAGTGTGCCTCTGTTCACCCAGCAGTATAAATGGGGACCAGTAAAAATATACTGGGGAGGTAACCTGCGATGGACTAGCGCCCCATCCAGGACGAGACGAACTCCTAGTTGCTTCACGTTACGGAAACTGGGGATAAGCACGGTCCTGATGAGCCGCTATGGCTCGGGTGTAAAAAGTGATTCTTTTTTTACTTAATCATTTATACATTTTACTGCGTTATTATTATTATACTCGCGGATTAGCGGCAAACCTGGAAGTTACAGGCATGTGATTCAAATTCAGCCAATAGCTGAGAGCTTTTGTTTCACCCTCCTGCTGATTGGTTGCAGATGATGTGTACACCTTTTTTTTCTCCTTTGTACACATGTCATCAACGCGGTCGCTTGAATTGTGAATTCATGTTTTTTTTTTTAACTGTGTTTTTAGTGATTATTTAAGCGCTATGATGTCACTCAAACGCCCTGCATCTTCTCTGGCTTCT
>CM045751.1:18130000-18132500 GCA_024760905.1 Plotosus lineatus | reverse complement strand
GCCTTTGATAACCCAGTTAGCTGCACTGGGGGGGACAGTGACAACCTTGTGGAGAGTGGGACTTGAACCCCCAACCTTTGGATCAGCGATCCGGTGCCTTATACCACTAGACCACCACTGCCCCTCTTGATTACCATGAAAAAACTAAATGCTGTTTTTATTCAGGAGACCCACAGCACCGTGGACAATGAAGGCGACTGGAAAAGGGAATGGGACGAACAGGTTTAAGTCACCATAGTGGAAGAGTTGGAGTTTTATTCTCCTGAGATTTTAACCCCATTTCTGTTAATATTGAAGATGTGATGGCGGGCCAAATTTTAAAAAATTACAGCACAGATGGAAAGGGTTAAGATGTCGTTTTTAAATGTTTACGCTCCATCCGCAGGTACAGAGAAACTTCTGTTTTTACGCGCCCTGGATGATGTGATCCAGAGGTGCAGTCGGGGCCAGTATCTGATCATTGGAGAAGATTTTAATTGCACTGAAAATCATTTCTTAGACCGGAATCACCCCAAACCCTGCACTGCCTCGCAAGGGACGTGAAAGGAACTTGTCGAGACACATGAGCTTTTAGACGTGTGGAGAAACTTTTATGGCAACAGCATCAGTACACCTGGCTCCACTCGAAAGATGGACTACAGCCCATGGCCAGGCTCCATGGGTTTTATTGATTTAAACATAATTTTAATGTTTTTAAGAATTGTTCCATTGGGCCAGTGGGCTTTTCAGACCATTCTTTGATCGAGTGCTGCCTTTTAATTAACAATATCAGGTGTAGAAGTGCAGACAGACATTTCATCACAGCACTCTTCTCTGACCATGGTTTCAGTTCAGTTTCAGATTCTGTAACCGCTTAATCCTAATTAGGGTCACAGGGAGGCTGGCATCCATCCCAGCCGAGGGCAGAGTACACCCTGGAAGGCTTGCCAGGCCATCACAGGATGGAAACACGATGATGACTTTGCAGCTCCTCTTGTTGAACGTCAGCAATGGTTCTTTTACATGCCTCACACCATAGACAGTGAGAGACATGGCCAGCCTTTGATAACCCAGTTAGCTGCACTGGGGAGGGACAGTGACAACCTTGTGGAGAGTGGGACTCGAACCCCCAACCCTAGGATCAGTGAACCAGTTTCCCTATACCACTAGGCCACCACTGCCCGCCACGGTTTCAGGAAAGCTTTTACTGTTTTTGGAACAATTTTAAACAAAGTCCAGTTTTAGTTCTTTGCAGCAGTGGTGGGACATCGGGAAAAACAAAATTAAATCTCTGTGCCTGCAGTATACTCGCAATGTCCCCAGAGACGATCAGATCCATTAAGGATTTGGGGAGAGAGAGATGATGGAGCTGCAAATTTTGGCAGACTCCACAGGAGAAAGAAGACATGCTGAAGTCTTCAAAACCAAAAATGCATTTTAGTTGACTTGCTATGCGTACCCACCAGGGGCGCTGTGGTACGCAGCCGGTTCCAAAATGTTACTCTGATGGATGCTCCCTCTCACTTTTTCTTCGGGCTGGGAAGGAAAAATGGGCAGAGGAGGCTGACACACTGCCTGCACTCCGGGGATGGACGGCTGCTCCAGGAATCTGCAGAAATTCGCAGGTAGACCGCAAGTTTCTATGATAAATTGTATCAATGTGGATATACTGAGAAACCAAAAATGATTCATAGGTTCCTCACTGCTCTGCCAAAGGTGTCAGCAGATGCTAACAGGCATCTGGAGGCTGACATCTCCCTGCAGGAAATGTTGGTGGCACTGCAGAGCCTCAAATCCGGGAAAGCCCCAGGTATTGATTACCTGCCAACCAATTTCTATAAAGGGCGGTGATTGGTGAAGACCTGCTGGACATTCTTAGGGATAGTCTGGTGAAAAGCCGGTTGCCCCTGAGTTGCAGGAGAGCGGTCCTCACCCTCCTGCCAAAGAGAGGGGACCTACAAAACCTGAAAAACGGGGGACCAGTGTCCCTCCTCTGAATCGACTACAAACTCTTTTCCAAAGTCCTAGCGAGCAGGTTGAGGAAAGTAATGGAGCGGGTCATTCATGTAGACCACACCTACTGTGTCCCAGGCAGGCTGATAACAGACAATGTTTTTTTAATTCGGGACGTTTTGGACCTCTCTGTTTCATTTGAGGTGAACCTTGGTCTTATTTTTATGGATCAAGAAAAGGCATTTGATTGGGATAAGCACACAGGCCTCTGACAGACACTGGTGGGGTAATGGCTCAGTTCAAGTCTCATTGCTAGGATTTGGGCCTTGTATGGAGACATTGAAAGTGTATTAAAGATCAATAGTAGTTTGACAGCTCCTTTTAAAGTGCAGCGGGGTATCAGGCAGGGTTGCCCCCTATTGGGTCTGCTGTACTCCCCTCGCAATAGAGCCTCTCTTACACCGACTCAGAACAGATCTCTCTGGGTTTAAGGTCCCGAATTGTGATTCGGTTTTTAAACTGTCTGCATTTGCAGACGATCTCATCATTGCTGTTTAAAAACCAGAGT
>CM045751.1:18117500-18122500 GCA_024760905.1 Plotosus lineatus | reverse complement strand
GTAAACACTAACACAATTATTCACCTCAGGGTGGGTGGATATGTCTGTGTATTCCCCGCACCGCTCCATCTCGGGAACATTTCAACGATATTCATCCCACCTTCCTTGAACAATCGCTATGGCTGAAGCTATAATCTACATCTTTTCATTTAATTTATATTTATGCCCGGCACAGTACCATTAGGAAAAATGCATAAAGACAATTCATGTCCCCAAATCAGTGTGGATTTCCCCTACCTGTTACAATGACCTTAACGCCACTATGCTAGCTCTGTCTCTGTTCTGTTAGCAGGAGGCCACATTATTCTCCTTCCTGTGTTAAAGCTGCTGCTGAAACAGGGCAGGATCCTCTCATGCACGCTTACTATCTCTTTGTGCTGAACAATACCTGCATAAGTATCATCTAATAAGCATCTGGCTCTGAAAAAAAACACACCTCGGGTATCTTAAAAAAACCTGTTTTGTCTTTTTTGCCCACCCCCCACCCCCCCCCCCCCCCCGGTGTATGGTTTAGAGGAAGTACCTCATGAGAGCTTTAATAATTACACCGCCGTCGCTATTCACTAATGTCAAATCCGACACCTACGCCCTCGGACCTTTTAACAAGGGCTGTGTGAAGTAATTATCCACGCTAAGAGTGGAGTGTGGGCTAGTCGGCGCAACACGAGGGTTACCTAGCACGGCGAAAGGCAAAGTCTGTCCACAATTATCAGCATAATAGCACATAATAGCAAGGAGTTGGACACAATGCTAATCCGCGCTGAAGTGAGGCTGTCCCGCTGTATCAATGAGGAAGGGAACGGCCCATAGAGGTCTAGTGCTAATAGCATTGTGAAGAGAGTGATCATTACATTTCATTAGAAAGAAAAGGCTCTGAACTGAACAGCAAACGCAAATAAATGAGCGCCGCATGCAGCTGTGGGTTGGGGCGGTCACTACCTCAACATGTACTGTACAAATAAAAAGCTGTAGCAGGGAATAAATTAAAAATAAAATAAAAATAGCAAACAGGAGCGTTTATAGTGGGGAAACGAAAATGTGATTAAAATGTGATTATAAGGAAATCAGGCATGCAAGGAATAGTTTTTCTATCACAGGTGTAAAAGGAATTGACTTATTTTCAGTTAAGTTTAATTTTTTTTTTTTTTTTTTTTTTTACAGCTCACATCAGGAACAGCTCCAGAAATATGAGCCAGAAGCAGTTTCAGATTCACGTGAATACGTCATTACATGTATTTAAAGTGCCAATAAATTTTCCGAAATTTAATGCTGTGTTCTTGTGTGAACTTTTTATTTACCTCTACTTATATGTAAAACAGGGCAGTGGGGGCCCGGTGCTGAGGTGCTGCATTACTGATCCCAAGGTTGTGGTTTCAAGCCCCACTATTACCGGGTTGTCACTGCTGCCCCCCCCCCCCCCTCCCCAGTGCAGCTAACTGGGTTATCAAAGGCCGGCCATGTCTCTCACTGTCTGTGTTGAGAGGCTCATACAAAAGAACCATTGCTGATTTTCATCAAGAGGAGCTGCATAGCCGTCAGTGTGTTTCTGCCCTGCGATGGCCTGGCAAGCTGTCCAGGGTGTACTCTGCCCTCACCCCATAATCCTAATCACATTTAAGCGGTTCATATATATATTTATATATATATATATATATATATATATATATATATATGTTTATATATGTTTATATATATATACACACACACACACACACACACACACACACACACACACATATATATATATATATATATATATATATATATATATGTGTGTGTGTGTGTGTGTGTGTGTGTGTGTGTGTGTGTGTTTTTCGTAAATTCTCTGAACCGCTTAATCCTAATTATTGTTGCAGGGAGGCTGTCACCCATCTCAGTTGACTCTGGGTGAGGGCGCGGTGCAGCCTGGATAGCTCGCCAGGCCATCGCAGATACAGTATATAAATTCCCCAAGACCTTTACTCCAGTGTTATTACATTAACACGGTTTCAGACGTCTGACTACTTGGACACTTTAATAATTTTGTGTCCAATTGATAATTTTTATACCCCATGACAATAAATTCTGCCAGGTACCAACTGGTGCATGGTAGCTACTTTCCAGTTAATCATATTGGGGCGTCAATCTGTTTTTATTGCAGCCTTTTTCCTCCCCTCAACGATTGTTAGGTATATAACAAAAAAAAAACAAAAAAAAACCTTTATTTTTTTAAATACACTATCAGATAGCATATATATATATATATATATATATATATATATATATATATATATATATATATATATAAGAAAAACATACACTAAGACTGCTATCTATATACTGTATACGGTAAATATATTAAGAATGAACCCCTCATGCACCTTCACTAGGCATGCTAAGCTAATCTGCCTACATTCTGAACACACGCGGCTAGAGAAGGACCGTACAGATACAGACTGAAACCTTCAATTCAATTGCTGCACTCTCCTCAGTCAGCACTTCTTATAAAAATATCAGGATTAAACATTTACAGAAGCTCGGTATAATGTCACTGGCAAAATGACAACCAAAACTATTAAAACCGCCAAACAATAAACACCGCACGCCTCATTGACTGACTATATATTTAAATATGAGCATTTTTAAACACACTTTTATGAAAATGTCTAATAACCCGAACTGAAGAATGGTCTCCGTATGTCTGATAGTCACAATGTTACGCAGGTGGTTTTAAAGATGTGGCTGATAAGTGTACATATGCTTTGCATTGTGATGGTGTGATAGAGGAAACCTTAGAATATAAATATTTTATTTCCAATAGTAATGCGAACATAAATGCAAGCAATAATCCTGAAAGTGTTCAGTGTGCCTGCACGCACAGAACCATTGTTATCGCGCCATGAATATCGCAGCTCTGCCTACCTTGAGTTCACGGAAGAAGATGCTGCTGCGTGCCCATTCGACGATAGAAAAGAGCGTCTGGTCGGCCATCTTGCACATGAGGCCGAAGGTGTTCAGCTTGTCGTGTTTGCTGCGTCCAGCCTGTTCCTGTTGCAAGTAGGCCAGGATCTTGGCTTGCACTTGTGGCTCGTCAGGCTCACACTTGAGAAGTTCAGCTACCAAACGTGGGAAGCCTGGCGCCTCGGCGTACGCGTAGCCCATCAGTGACTCAGGCGAGCTTCCGTACGGCTCGGGGTACTCGCACTTGATGGCTCGGCTCTGGAAGTGCCCGTAGGCCTGGTAGCCCTGCGGTGGCATCGCCATGCTGACGGGTGATGGAACAAAGGGGCTGCGGTCATAGTCAGAGCTGGACTGGTGATGCTGGTGGTGTTGATGGTGTTGGTGATGGTGGTGGTGGTGGTGATGATGGTGGCTCAGTGCCAGACCTTTGGAAGCAGAATGGATGGTCTGGATAGCAGAGGAGATAGTGAGGTCAGCGGGCGCGGTCTGCATGGTGTGGTTCATGGCTTCTAGCTTGAGGCCGCTTGCACGGATCAGTGCTTTCTTCTGCTGCTTAAGCGCACGGTCCCGCTTGTACATGGGCCCAAACTTGTTGCGACCGCCACGCATGCGGTCGGCCCTCACAGCTTGCACGTGTCGAGAAAAGAAGGAAGACATTAATTCATGGATGCCATGACTTGCGGCATATTAGATTATAATTATTATTGCAAATAAATAGATGGAGACGAATTAGTTATTAATACGTGTTTCGCTTTTTATGGCTTTCATGCCTCCTCTGAAGCTCATCTTCTAGACCAGACACCAAACTATTTTACAAGCTTTGCCTCTTTGAGAACATCATTTTCCAAACAGCAATACATAGTCATAATTTAACACATGCTCATAGTACAGGACACGGCGAGATCTCTCTGATGACAAGGCACGCTCCGCTTGAGTCTGTTCAACACATGTCAATTATTTACGCTTCATTATTCCTTTCTTAGCTCCCACACTGTCAGCAGGTGGAAATCTGGGAAATCTGGAGGATATGTGAGCATGGGTGTGTGTGTGTGTGTGTGTGTGTGTGTGTGTGTGTGTGTGTGTCTCATCCTAGGTGTCTGATCTCAGAGAGCCTGTGCCCATGAAGCCCCAGAACTCCATCTACACATTTTTTCTTCAACATCTTACAGTTTAATATGACAGTTAAAATTTAAATTCTATCCCAAAAAAAAAAAAAAAAAAAAAAAAAAAACCCCACTAATGCTATTTTTCAAGCTTTAAGTATTAATGACTGTGTATTATAGGGAAATTAACGAGCTTGGAAATGAATCCTCGGTTCTTTGGGGAAATCACAATTAGACATGAATCTGCAGGTTTGTACCTACTGCGCCCTCAAAACCTTGCTACCTAATTAAAGCAGGTTATTTACATGCATGTCATACACAACTCTTCGGCCCACGAAAGACACGAGTGGGGGGTGGGTGGATGTGAAAGGTCTGCTCTTTGGTGTATTTCGACAGAAGCATTTAATCTATGTAATATGTATAAATCCCTATAAATTTGCCCCTGTGAGCACACGTGGGAGTCTTACTTGTAAATGTGCAATGATATTTGGCCGGCCAAGAGTGTGTGTGTGTGTGTGTGTGTGTGTGTGTGTGTGTGTGTGGGAGGGAGGGTGGGTAGATTCATGTTGTGATGAGGCAGCTGCACATTGCCTGATTTATAAGTGTTTAATATACAGGAATATTAAGTGTAGTTTGGGTCGAGGCTCATTGTCTTATCTAAACTATACAAATGTCTCCCCTTGCTGTATCCTGACAGACTGTTAGTCATGTCCCTTCCAGGCATGCAAGTCTACAAACACACACATACATTCACACACACACACACACACACACACACACACACATTTACATGCACACACACACACACACACACACATACACACACATTTACATGTACGCACGCCACACACACACACACACTCACACACACACACACACACACATTTACATGCACACACACACACACACACACACACACATCTGCGTCCACACACACACACACACACACACACATTT
>CM045751.1:18097500-18100000 GCA_024760905.1 Plotosus lineatus | reverse complement strand
GATAAGCACCGGCCTGATGAGACACTATGGCTCGGGTGTAAAAATTCCACAGACTTTACCTTTTTTCACTTTCTACAAATCCATGCTGCATTTGGGAAGCTCTCACAAGATTCTTCTTCCGGTCACCTGGTATTGTTATTGTTATTGTAAACAGACAAAGAACCAAAAAAAAAAAAGTTTTATATGAATCCAAAATGAACTGATAATGGAAGACAAAAACCCACCGAGCATTGATTAGTGGTTCAGAACTTTTAAACAGGCTTACAAGTGAAAAGCTTTTTTAAATAATAATAATAATAATAATAATAATAATAATAATATAATCCCTCAAAAATATGCAGTTGTGCATAAAACATATAGATTCAGGATATACAACACCATAACTGCATTAATTTATTAGATTTTATTCAGTCACATGACTAATTATATTATCTTTTATGGAGAAAAAAGCACCTTACACATCTCATATAGTCCATACATTCGTTCACCTGTGTGTGTGTGTATGTGTGTGTGTGTGTGTGTTTTCATAACCACATACTCGTACATTAACCCCCTCCCCGGTGATCAGCTCATATCTCCTCCAGTTCATCTTTGAGCTGAGCGATGTGTCCTAAATCACAGGTGATGGAGCAACGTTGACACGCTGGCCTCTGTCTCCCCTTCATCCGACCCCTACAAAGGGCCCTGTCTCCCTCCCCTCCCTCATTCACATGCGTCCTGTGCAGCCGTGTGGAACAGAAGACCTGAACGAGCTGAGCCTGAGTGCCTCTACTCCCATATTCCCTCCAGCAATAGCGCAATCCACCACTATGCTAACGACTCAGAACTGATAAGAGCCTGATAGGTGACCCTTAAGTATCTTTTGCCCACATCAGAGGAGCATTAAGATATTATTTTCTTACCTCTCAAGGTCTCACACTGCACACCTCTAGCAGGGCAATTATCACCCTGTCAATACCGTTAAGCCATTTTGCCATTCTTGATGATATCTGCCTGAGTCAACTGTAACACATAATAAAGGGTAATTGCACATAACAACCTTAAATCAATACATTAGGATGGACGAGGAGATGGCCTTTAAAGGCTTACGAGGTGGATATACATATATATATATATATATATATATATATATATATATATATATATATACATATATATATATATATATATATATATATATATATATATAAAACTATAAAATAATAAAAGGACAGGACAAAGACTTTCTATTGAAACTCCATTTATCACTACAGGTCTGTTTCGAGGGGTGGTGAAACCATCCTCTCTCTTCAGGTGATTATAGAAGAAGAAGAAGAAGATTCTTCTATAATCACCTGAAGAGAGATGTTAATAGAGAAGTACAGAGAAGGTCAGAGGGAGCTGCATTGTGCCTTTGTGGATCTGGAGAAAGCCTATGACAGGGTGCCGAGAGAAGAACTGTGGTATTGTATGAGGAAGTCTGGAGTGACAGAGAAGTATGTTAGAGTGGTGCAGGACATGTATGAGAGATGTAAGACAGTGGTGAGGTGTGCTGTTGGTGTGACAGAAGAGTTCAAGGTGGAGGTGGGACTGCATCAAGGGTCAGCTCTCAGCCCCTTCTTGTTTGCTATGGTGATGGACAGGCTAACAGACGAGGTTAGACAAGAATCTCCATGGACTATGATGTTTGCAGATGACATCGTGATCTGTAGTGAGAGCAGAGACCAAGTGGAGGAAAATCTAGAGAGGTGGAGGTATGCCCTGGAAAGGAGGGGATTGAAGGTTAGTCTTAGTAAGACAGAATACATGTGTGTGAACGACAAGGACCCAAGAGGAACTTTGAGGTTACAGGGGGCAGAGATAAAGAAGGTGGAGGATTTTAAGTACTTAGGCTCAACAATCCAGAGCAATGGAGAGTGGGGAAAAGAGGTGAAGAAGCGCGTGCAGGCAGGTTGGAATGGATGGAGAAAAGTGTCCGGAGTGATGTGTGATAGGAGGGTATCGGCAAGAATGAAGGGAAAAGTGTACAAGACGGTGGTGAGGCCAGCAATGTTGTATGGTTTAGAGACAGTGGCCCTGGGGAAAAGACAGGAGTCAGAGTTGGAGGTAGCAGAGATGAAAATGTTGAGGTTCTCTTTGGGAGTAACGAGGATGGATAGGATCAGAAATGAGTACATCAGAGGGACAGCACATGTTAGATGTTTTGGAGACAAAGTCATAGAGGCTAGATTGAGATGGTTTGGACATGTACAGAGGAGGGATAGTGAGTATATTGGTCGTAGGATGCTGAGGTTGGAACTACCAGGCAAAAGGCCCAGAGGAAGACCAAAGAGAAGATTTATGGATGCGGTGAAGGCGGACATGAAGGTCGTTGGAGTAAGAGTAGAAGATGCAGAGGACAGGGAGAGATGGAGGCAGATCATTTGCTGTGGCGACCCCTGAAGGGAACAGCCGAAAGGAAAAGAAGATATACATACAGTGGTACCTCACTTTACGATAGTCCCAACAAACGAAAAATCCA
>CM045751.1:18090000-18092500 GCA_024760905.1 Plotosus lineatus | reverse complement strand
ATATTTGCTGATTCATTTGCAAGCTACAAAAGAACCTCTAGGTTGGACGAATCTTTACAACGGACAAGTAAGAAAAACGATCCTGTAGTCCAGAGAATTGGAAAGAAAATAAATGTGAGAGTCACGCGCAGATCAGCACAAAACTGACTGCAGTATTTATAGAATGATGTACGAGCTAATGAATTTAATAGACAGTGTAAATGTGTGTCACCAGACTACGAAATGTTGGAATGGTGGTGGTGTGGCATCGTATATTTAAAAACCTTCCAGAAATACACTTCGATGTTGCCAGAAACACTTTCTATAGCGACTGTTTATGGATTTCATACTGTGGTAAGCATTCTGTTTATACATGCACACATACACAAAATGTAAACACTCATCACCGCTATTTAGGAACACACACAGCCACATATGAGTGCGGGGGGTGGGAGCAAACAATATGGGGAATATAGGGAACGGTATGTGGGAAGAAACCGGAGGAATCCTATGCAAGGCTAATGAGAACATGCAGGCTCCACACAGAAACACCTCTACTAAGCCTGGGACTTGAACACAGAATGTTCATGCTGTGAGGTGGATATGCTATTCAGCGCCCCACTGTGCCGCCAATACACAATGTAAAAATCTTTTCAAAAATCAACTGTAACTTTAAAAAAAAAAAATTAGTCTGTGTTGTATGTCATAATACAATACGATGGTACCTCACCTTATGATAGACCCAGCAAACGAAAAATCCAGGTTATGAAAAACATTTTCCAAAATTTTTTGTCTCTGTATACGAAACAAGTTCCCCTTACGAAACGTGCCAAATGCGCCATTCAAACATTCAAACAATGCATGGGCTGCTCTCCCATTGACTATCTCCCAACATCCCACCCCGCTGGCCTCCCATTGGCTAGGAAGGATGACGCAGCTCCCTCCCATTGGCCATTATGGAACTGCATCTCCCATAATGCTTTTCGTGTAAAGGACAAAGTTACTGTTGTTTCATGAGTTTTTTGAGTGTGCTCATTGCTTTTAACCTTCCATAAACATCTGTAAGATTATAACTCTGCTAAGAAGATGGCCAAACCCGTCTGCCATCGGTACAATAATGAAGCAGAAGGAGGTCTTAAAAGGTATGCTTTTATAATTTTTAAAGGGTTTAGGAGGTAGTATTAGGAGCCTTGGAATGAATCACGCATTTTACATGTAAAATGTGGTTCAATTTACGAAAAATCCAGGTTAAGAAAAAGGCTTTGGAACGGATTAATTTCGTAAAGTGAGGTACCACTGTATAGACAAAGTTCATTCAGACATGCATTCATTTGCTAAATTACTTTGTCCTACAAGAGTCGTGGGGAGGCTGGAGCCTATCTCAGCAGGGTACATCATGAACATCTCACCAATCTATTGAAGGGCCTACATACACAACCATTCACACTCACACCTAGGGGCAATCTGGAACAGCCAGTTAGCCTAATTTCATGTTGGTAAAGTGGTTAGTATGATCGCCTCACAGCAAGAAAGCCTGGGTTTGACTCCTGGCCTCGGGTATCCCTGTGTGAAGGTTGCATGCATACCATGTTGTTGTGTAGATTTCCTCCAGGTACTCCAGTTTCCTTCGACAGTCCAAAAACATGCAGATTAGGCTAATTGGCTGTTCCAGATCACCCTTAGGTGAGAGAGTGAGTGTGATTTGTTGTATGCGTGCTCACCCTACAATGGATGGGTGAGCTGTTCAGGGTCTACCTAGTCTTCATTCAGAGTAGGTTGACAGGCGTTAGCCATCCTGTGACCCTAATTAAGATTAAGCGGCATAGAAAGTAAATGAATGAATGGATGATGTGAGTTAGCCTAATGGTCATATCCCTGGAATATAGGAGGAAACTGGAATACAGTACCTGGAAGAAACCCACACAAGCACAGCAAGAACATGCAAACTCAAACAATGTGCGAACCATTATGTCACCATGGTTCCTCTTATTCAAAGTTATAATAGATAAATTGCCTGCCACATGGCTATTTCTAACTTGGGTGCAAATAGACTCTCCCTAATTATATTCCATGTATCGTTTCTCTATATATTGACGTTCATTTGCATTAGCCGCCATCCCACACATGTATTGACAGATCTGTTAGTGTCAGCATATTTGTAATAATTACCTATTAAAATCATGTTGCATCACAGTGATTCCGCACATCAATCTCAGCCCTGAGCCATCCAAAGTAAAACCACAGCTCCTCCGTATGTACAGATGACTCAACTGTAAAAAGAACAGTGTAAATATTGAGAGGTTAATGACTCTGAATGCATGCGAGGAAGCTGTCTTGTATCTGTGTGTCATGTTATTAGTGTCAAAATCATCTGTTTAATATTTAACCCAAACCCTGATTGTCCTGCTGATAAAGTTTTGATTGTTCTCATTTTATTGGCAAATTGTGCATCTCACACAGCGGTGTGTGATGAATGAGCTATCGACCTCTGGATGTCAATAAAGCGCATATATGGGAAATA
>CM045751.1:18037500-18085000 GCA_024760905.1 Plotosus lineatus | reverse complement strand
ATATTAGTGACTGTTAGAGGGGCAATTTAAGAAATACTATGTGTAATGATAATGTACCTATTTAACCATGTTCTTGATAGTTTTAAATACATTTGGGAATAAGAGAAGCCACTTACATGTACTGTATCATGGTTATTGAAACAAACACACAGCAGTCACCGATGTTGACACTGTTGCTGTTGTAACTCCTGAAGCTCATCTGATAGCGAGATTATCTGATTGGTTTATGCACAAATCAATTTAAAAGATAGGCAACATAGATATATACACAAAACCACCTGAATTTGCCACCATCTAGGTCATAAAGACCATTTTGCTTTCTGGAGCAAGTTGAGACACAACATTTGACACCCATAAAAATGGTAGATTTTAGTCTTCAATAATATGGTGGCCACCAAAGTCATGTCATGCGAGGGACTCGTCCGGTCTTGTGTTCATATCTATGATTGGTGGCTATGTTAGCCTGAAGAGAATAATGTGCTGAAGACTAAATAATATGGGGCCGTAGTGGTCTCGTGGTATAGGGCGCTGGATCGCTGATCCAAAGGTTGGGGGTTCGAGTCCCACTCTCCACAAGGTTGTCACTGTCCCCCCCCAGTGCAGCTAACTGGGTTATCAAAGGCGGGCCATGTCTCCCACTGTCTATGGTGTGAGGCAAGTAAAAGAACCATTGCTGACTTTCGTAAAGAGTAGGCTGAAAAGCTGTTGGCGTGTTTCCGCCCTGCTATGGCCTGGTGAGCTGTCCAGGGTGTACTCTGCCCTCGCCCGAAGTTGGCTGGGATGGGCACGAGCCTCCCTACTACCCAAATTAGGATTAAGCAGTTACAGAAAATGAAGACTAAATAAAAGATAAGACAGCACACAGGTCTACAGAGAGGATATCTCAGCCGTTGCTATGAGCACGCACCCTGAACAGCTCACCAGTCTATCACAGGGCCAGCACACACACACACACACACAACAATTTATACACCAACATAGGGGTACTTTATATTGTGCCTCATGTTCATGTCTCTGGAGAAATCCAGAGGATCCAAAGGGAACTAATACAACCAATAGAAAATTATACCGGTAGACCCTCACCAAGCCTGGGAACTGCTCGCTGTTAGGCAGATGTACTAACCACTACACCACGGTACCGCCCACAGTGCAGTTATATTTATAATATAATATGGACTATGCCATCATATTGGTGAGGTATTGGACAGATAATGATTCTACGCTGAATGATTCTTTGTTACGTCAGCGATGCTACACGCATCAACAACCATTTCCCTGCTCTCAAACACCGCTACATTCCACTGAACTGAACTCAGCCATAAGTCTGGTACTGACCCAATTTAAACATCCTGGTCCTGAGTTAAGCACTAGCTATAGTGGTGTGGTCTCCAAATATTTTGTCTTGTGGCCACACAATTAAGGACTTAGGTGTGGCAGAGAGGAAGAATGCAGAAATTGGATCCATACAGAGATTCTAGAGTCACACCCTGTAGTCTTGGCTTCCTGTTAAGTTCAGTGCTTACCCATACACACTATTTACTCTCCTTCTTGACTCTTCTGGGTTCTCCTGCATTGTTTTAAATACATCCAGGCATCTGAAGAGGTATAACTTTTCAACCCTAATGGGAACCCATCCACCACAGCAGAAGACATCGAAGTCTTCCTCTGTCAAGATTTTTTTAAGGGGTCTTGCACTGTATTCTGAGACACAGTTCTTGAGTATGAAGCGACATGAGTTGTCTTTCCTGTAGAACTTCGGTGGAAGTGTATATATGTGATTAAGACTTGAAGTGATGCCAGAAAAAAAGCCAATACCCTGAGAACATTGTGAATACATTCAAACAGGAAGAAGGCCAGTCAAATCTGCCTCCTTTTCACCCCAAGGGTCACATGATGTGACAGCCTGTCCTCTAAAGTTTTGTAAATTAGAAAAAAAAAGTTGTACTCTGGACACATAACCAGGTCCCGAAGAGGTTTTATTGTGGAAAGTTATGCTTGATGTTAGAAAAGAATGGTGTACTAGAGAAAAAAGAACTTCTTTGACCTCAACAGGTTCACTGTAGCTCATAGGAATGACTTGTATCAAATCTCTGTAATAGGAAAATATTCCTGATTCGGCTAGTGACAGGAAAAAAAAAACACAAATAGAGTCATCCTTCAAAATGTATCCAGTCTACTGACTTTCATGAAATAGGTACTGTTGTAATGGACTCCTTTACCTTGGCTTCTACAGGTATTGGCCTATGCAGAGCTCTTATGGTGGTTTCTTTCATGTTTTCTCTTTCTCATCAAGTCCCTATTGTCTCCAGTCAGCTGATCGATGGTGTGTTTGTCCTGGAGGAGTTCATGTCCCTGTAGAAGTTACTCTATAACACTGATAGTTCCTCTAATTAGCTCCAAGTATTGAACAATCCTTGTGTATTCAAGCGGCATGGTCTCAATTACTGTAATTAGCAGTCACCATGGCAGGTACCCATTTATTCTTGTGTTTAGAAGTCCAAGGACTTTTGTGTCTGTGTACAAACCAAAAATGATAAAATCCATCCAGTATCCATTCATACATCTGTCCATCTCCATCTATCCATCCATCTATCCATCCATCTATCCATCCATTTATTCATCCATATATTCATCCATCCATCCATAGTGTTATCATTCCATACATACATACAACTATCTATTAATAGCTACCATTTGATGTAATAAGTGTCCTGCTCCAATAAGCCCCCACCATGTTTTTTTAATCTTATATCTAATAACCGCCCATGTATACTGGGAGCAAAATCATAGCTCAAACTCACCAATTTTATTCAATCAGTTTCTGTAAGCGTAAAATGGGGAGTTCATTGCCTGTAAAAGTGAATTTACACTTCAAGACCCCCTGCCACTGGGGAATGTCTAGAATAATCATCAGTAACAACACATTTGATTGATCCGCTGTGCTTTAAAAAACAGGAACATATTTTGCTGTTCTGTTGGTAAATGAGCCAGATATTGACCTATCAGAAAGTGATGACAAGTACTTTTCACCCTTCTCCTGCTCACTAACTTCCTGGCCATGTGCTTTTGTTTATGTGATGATTGGTTCAACTTGCCATGTGCTAAAGTTGACATTAGTGTTGATTGGCTCATTTTACTTGGGAAAATGTTTAAAGGTAATGTTTAAAGGAACAGCAGTGGGAGTAAAAAGTAAGGGAAGGAAAAGTCTTTATTTATTTCTGCTGTTTTCTGTTTATTTTCAGCTTTCATGTAAGTAGTCTGGTTGATAGCACAAAATGAATAATACAAATACCAGTAAAACTCTGATTGTTCTGTTATTATTCATGTTTTCCACCACCATGGTAATAAGCACTTACCATTCCACTCTGCTGGTAATATTTTAATAAGCCTCATCCAATTTTTTAAGGGCCCTGGGCGCTTTGTCGGTATATCAGCATACCCATCCATCCATCCATCCATCCATCAATCCAATCCTTCATTTGTTCATATATCCATCCCTCCATCTATCCTTTCCCCTCTGTCAAACATCAGGTCATGACAAAATACTGGGACAAATTCCTAGAACGTTGGTGAGTGCGTTGTACAATATTCACCTGTTGTGTGATGGAAAATACAATTGTGGACTATTGCATTACACATGCTTAAAAGATCTCACACCTAGTCAGTGATTCTCAACTTCAGGTCTGTTTCCTTGCATTGTTGTAGCTGTGTTAAAGTAGATTCTCATACGCTTTTAATTTCGTCTGATGTCCGAATTTAAAGGTTCTTACAACAGTTCTTTTTACCTCCTTATACACCCATATAAATCATATAACCTCTTTATGATAGTATTAGGCTGAGTCTTTCACCTCATATAACTTACATATGGTGGTCAAATTTCACAGAAATCTCATACAAGGATTTTTATCTTGCAGCAATCCCAACATTTATGACTTACAGACCTGATGTTTTTTCCTTCAGGACAGAAGAAAATATACAGCCTTTAAATTGACCTTACCTGTAACTACACAAGCTCCTTCTCTTGTAACTCCACTGAATTTGGGTCAGGACCTTCTTGCTGTGAAGCAACAGTGCTGGACCCTGAGCCACCCAAATCCTGATAAAACTCTTTTAGACTCCCACTCACTCTCATCTGAACTGTTTTTTTAGCTGTTTACTAGTGTTGTAGAATGAATGATGCCTATATCTGCTGACACTGGGTGAAGGCGTGGTACACCATGCACAGCTTACCAGATCATTGCAGGACAACACATACAACCATTCACACTCATGCCTAGGGGCAATATGGAATAGCCAGTTAGTCCACCATGCACTCGCACTTTGGCTTCCAGGAGGAAACAGGAGCACCTAGAGGAAACCCCTGGACGCACAGAGAGAACATGTAAACTCCACATACAAAAGTCGTCACTCAGCCGGGACTCGATCCCAGGACCTTCTTGCAGTGAGGCAGATGTGCTAGTCATTACCCCCTCATGATAACGGTCGTTCTAGATAATCGTGTTTATTTCTTTGTAGAGATTAACTTGCAGTGAAATTCGTCACACAGACTTTTAATTCATAAAGATTTTTATTTCTTTTGCTTAGTTACCAGCTCCAAATATTTCCAAAAGCAAGTGCAGGTTAACAGACATGACATTTGTGTCGGAACTTATGCAGACAGACCTCTGTGGGCAACAGAGAGTAAACTAAGGAGGTGGCGAGCCGAGGGATTTCCTGTATCAATATGTTCAGCATGCTCTTTCCCCCCATTTTACTATCAGTCTGAAGGCCTCCTCTGGCCAGCCTGCATCTTCCCACATAAAGCACATCAGCATGTCTGTCCTCTGCAGCTTGAAAAGACTTCAGAGGGAAAGAGAAGCCACTGAGAGGTCCTCTCTCAATTCTTCAGGGAAACAAAAAGAATTTTCTGCAGTTTTTCTTGAGTCGTCTGTGCCATCGTTACTCACAAGTCTTTAAACACTAAAGCAGTAATATACTTCATTTTCTTCGCACGTCCTTGGTATATTGTGTGAATTTCAGGGCCCTGTCAATGCCACTATAAGTATTTGAAAGGAAGATATTATTCCACAATAAAAAAAACTATTCTAAAATATATATATATATTTTTTTATAATAAATAAGAAAAAATTTAAAATAAATTACAATGATACCTCACTTTACGAAAGTCTCACTAAACAAAAAATGCAGGTTACGAAACGCATTTTCCTAAATGTTTTGTCTCTGGGTACGAAACAAGCTCACGTTACGAAAAAATTCAAACGCGCTATTCAACCATTCAAAAAATACACGAGTTGCTTTCCCATTGGTTGTCTACCAACACCCCGCCCCACTGCCTCCCATTGGGTAGGAGAGATGTCCCCATAATGCTTTGCGTGTGCCTTCGACCCATTGTTTGACACACACCCGTGAAGGACAGTTGTACTGTTGGTTCGTGAGTTTCGTGAGTTTTTTGAGTGTGAAATCGCAAAGGAGTACGGCCAAAACCCCTCTACAGTTGGGACAATATTGAAGCAGAATGAGGCCTTAAAATCGGAGATACAGTGACGGAGGCGATTATTGAAGCAGAAGGAGACCTTAAAAGCGGAGATACAGTGACGGAGGTGATTATTTCGGAAAAAGCAGCCGCCATATTTAAGGCTTTTATTTATTTATAATATGATAATATGATATATATATATATATATATATATATATATATATATATATATATATATATACACAAAAATAAAAGGACAGGAAAAAGACTTTCTATTGAAACTCCATTTATCACTACAGATCTGTTTCGAGGGGGGGTGAAACCATCCTCTCTCTTCAGGTGATTATAGAAGAACATATTTATATAGAAGAATATTATTTATATATTTATTTCAGACCAGCAACCCCCGGACTTTAAAGCGTCGCATGGGTGGTTCGATAGATTTAAAAAAAAAGGTAAATCATTTTCTTTTACTTTTAACACATATTTCATACAAAATTGGTGCACTTTTATAATTTTTAAAGGGTTTACGGTGTAGTATTAGAAGCCTTGGAACGAATCACATGTTTTAGATGTGAAATGCGGTTCAATTTACGAAAAATGCAGGTTACGAAAAAGGCTCTGGAACAGATTAATTTCGTAAAGTGAGGTACCACTGTAATTAAAACACATACAAATGCATACTGAGTTGATCCCAAACACAGTCTCAGCTGGGAAAACTAGACTGTCCATTGCTATACTCATGAATAGACTAGGAAAGGAGGTTAAATGTGCACCTTTAGGAACTAACTGCAGTTTTTTGTAAAAGGTACATAAAAAAAATGATGTAATCACTACACTTTGAATAAATGTGTCTTCTCAACACTGTAAAGCCTTTAAATACTCATTTTAGAACTGACATGTCAAACTCCTTAATTTAAACTCACTACCCAAAGTGAATGTGATACTTAAAAAGCAATCTTGCTCTAAACAAAGTAAAAATAATGAAATACTGTACACTGGTTCATTTTCATGTCAACTCGCCACCGTGTCGCAGATACATACGGGACTCAGCAAAAACGGTGCTGTACGTGGTTTGGAGCAGAAAACATTCTGTAGTTTATTAACGGCTCTTTTCCCTAAAATAGAAAGGAACCAATTAATCCAGACTGGCCTGTGGCTTGCGAAGAACTACACATGCTACAGTTTGCAGTACTTGGCATGACTGTGCTTCATCCCTCCCTACTTTTCCAACCATGTCATAAAGGAAAGAAAAGAAAGATAAACAGAAAAAAATTGAAAGGCCCGGCGTAAAACTCCAGAGTCAGTTGTGTTACCCACACAGGGATTTGGGGATTACTTCTGGATTACCGTATTTCAAACTTCCTGTGGTGAGAGAGCACATTAATCAGAAATAAGTAATGCCACGTTCAAATTACAAACCAGAATTACACGCCCGAAAGAATTTCTCGCCAACACATGCTGAAATGTGAAGCAATGCTTTGTACACTCTGTCCACGTGTTCTTTGGTGGGAATAAAACAGATTTACTCATACCCCCCGGGCAGCACTGAGGCATAGTGGTTACCATGTTCACCACAAGGCAAGAAGGTCCTGGACTAGAGTCCTGGGTTCAGCAAGGGTGTTTCTTTGTGGAGTTTGCATGTTTTTCCTATGTGCCGTTCGGGGTGTACCGTTCCCGCAATGTGTCGGTTGAGATAGAGTCAAGCTCCCCATGACTCTACTAACATTAATCAGTTCAGCAGAACAACATGTTTACTCCACTGGAATTTTTGGTGGAATTTCAATCTGTCCCAATCTGGCAACCCTGTCCTTAATTATCGTATCTAGAATTCTTCCTCCACCAAAAACACTCGCAGGGGGAATATGGGGCATGCGATCCCTGCTCTAGCACACATCTTCTAGAGCTTTTTGTAGTTTTTATTTTTCATCCCCAGGTGCAATAGTAAATCTGTGGGAGCTAACTGAGGCGGTGCCAGGTCATTACTCCAATCTAGATCGGTAAAGATAAGCCAATCATTGAAAAATCAAGGTGTATCAGTCAACAAAATGCGCATCACTTCAAATTCGCAGTTGTTTTTTCAATGTACTTATAAATGTATAGAGTTCTGAGTTTATAAATATTAACAATTAGTCCATATTACATAGGATCAGCAGAATATATATACAGTGGTACCTCACCATATGAAATTAATCTGTTCTGGAAGTGGTTTCGTAACCTGGGTTTTTCGTAAATTGAACCGTATTTCACATGTAAACTTTAAAAAGTTATAAAAGTATACCTTTTAAGGCCTCCTTCTGCTTCAATATCAGAATGATGGTAGATGGGTTTGGCCATATTCCTTTGCGATATCACTCAACTGCATGCCACGAGCCCACTTCATCTTTTCACTCGCACTGGGAATCATGTGCGTGCGCGCACGTGTGTATGTGTGTGTATGTTGACCATGTCTTCTTAGCAGAGTTATAATCTTACAAATGTCTATGCAAGGTTAAAAGCCTGAGACAAAAAAATAAAGTTGCAATGAGCACACTAGAAAAACTCACAAAACAACAGTAACTCTGTCCTTTACACGAAAAGCATCATGGAAATTATGGAAATATAGCTCCATAATAGCCAATGGGAGGGAACTGCGTCATCCCTTCTAGCCAATGGGAGACCAGCGGGGGCAGGATGTTGGGAGCTAGCCAATGGGAGAGCAACTCAAGCATTGTTTAAATTTTTGAGATGGCGCTTTCGTAACGTGAACTTCTTTCATATCCACAGATAAAAATTTAAAATTTTAGGAAAATGCGTTCCGTAACCTGGATTTTTTTGGTTGGACTTTTGTAAAGTGAGGTACCATATATATATATATATATATACCACCGAGGTTCCACCGTATATATATATATATATATATATATATATATATATATATATATATATATATATATATATATATATACGGTGGAACCTCGGTGGTCGAACACAATTTGTTCCAATAATATGGTCGATTACCGATTGGCTGGAAGAGATAAACAATCTTTTCCATCAGAAATAGTCAAAAGTCGATTGATGCATTCAAATGAATGTCTACTTTCATCAATACAGTTGTATGTACTTTGAAAACGAAGTGTATTTATTAATACATACATTAATGCACACAACAGCAAAATATAAGAATTACCCTAATTATGTACTGTATTTGTTTAGATACCTTTCTGGTTGCAATGTGTCAGCATATGTGGATGGATGGGTAGGGAGAGATGAGGGCGGGTTATTGCTTTGAGGGGGCGTGGCGTTTTTTCCCTTCAATGTCTCCTTATTGCAGTTGATTCTTCATGTTCTCAATACTTTTTTCTTTTCCTTTCCAGGAGAATTACTGCTGCTTTTCTTCGGACTCAGAGTTAAGGGTTAAAGTAGTCGTGATGTAATGAATAAACACGATACGCAGTACGAGACTTTCGCTCAATGGCTGTTAATGCAATTCCCTCTGACCTTCTCTGTACTTCTCTATTAACATCCTCAAAGCAATCATTGCATCTGTGGTGCTCTTTCTTGACATGAAACCAAACTGTTGCTCACAAATGCTGACCTCTGCCCTTAGTCTAGCTTCCACTATTCTTTCTCATAACTTCATCGTATGGCTCATCAACTTTATCCCTCTGTAGTTGCCGCAACTCTGCACATTTCCCTTGTTCTTAAAAATCGGCACCAGCACAATTCTCCTCCATTCCTCCGGCATCTGCTCACTCTTTAAGACCTTGTTGAATGCTCTTGTCAGAAAATATACTGCTACCTCTCCTCGACACTTCCATACCACCACAGGTATATCATCAGGACCAACTGCCTTTCCATTTTTCATCCTCTTCAGTTCCCTTCTCACTTCACCCTTACTAATCTTTGCTACTTCCTGCTCCTCAATGGTCAGCTCTTCTACTCTTTTTTCTCTCTCATTTTCCTCATTCATCAGCTCTTCAAAGTACTCTTTCCATCTTCCCAGCACACATCTGTCATCAGTCAATACATTTCCCTCTCTGTCCTTTATCAATCTAACTTGCTGCACGTCCTTCCCATCTCTATTTCTCTGCTGTGCCAACCTGTATAGATAATTTTCTCCCTCCTTACTGTCCAATCTATCATCCAAGTCATCATACACCCTCTGTTTGGCCTTAGCCACTGCTACTTTCACCTTACGCTGTGTCTACTTGTACTCCTGTTTACTCTCTTCGGTCCTCTCAATGTCCCACTACTTCTTAGCTAACCTCTTCCTTCGTACACACTCCTGCACGTCCTCATTCCACCACCAAGTCTCCTTATCTACTTTCCTTCCAGAGGACACACCAAGTACTCTCCTACCTGTGTCCCTGATCACATTTGCTGTGGTTGTCCAGTCATCTGGAAGCACTTCCTGACAACCCAAAGCCTGTTTATATTCCTCCTTGAAGACAACACGACCCTCTTCCTTTTTCAGCTTCCACCACTTTGTTTTCTGCTCCACCTTTGCCTTCTTCACCTTCCTCACCATCAGCATCATCCTGCACACCACCATCCTATGCTGTTTGGCAACACTCTCACCCACTACTACTTTGCAGTCACTGACTTCCTTCAAATTACATAGCCTACACAAGATGTAGTCTACCTGTGTGCTCTTACCTCTGCTTTTATAAGTCACCCTATGCTCCTGTTTCTTCTTGAAGAAAATATTTCCCACAGCCATTTCCATCCTTTTTGCAAAATCGATCAACATCTGTTCTTCTGTGTTTCTCTTCCCATCCACACCATGATAAAACAGCTGAAACGCTGCTCCTAAGCTTTTTGCTTTGCTACCTTTCCACCTGGTCTCCTGAACACACAGTATGTCCACCTTCCTCTTCTGCATCATCTCAGCCAGCTCTCTATCTTTTCCTTGTATAGTTTCAACATTCATTCAAAGTCCCTACTCTCAGTCCTAGACTCGTGCTTATCCTCTTCTCTCTCTGCCTACAGACACGCCTCCCACCTCTCCTTCTTCGACGTCTTCGACCAACAGTAGTCCAATTTTCATCAGCACCCTGTTGGTTGACAGCACTGATGGCGGTCGTTGTTAACCCGGGCCTCGACCGATCCGGTATGAGATTAGTCTTCATGGTTTGCATTTTGTATTGTGGCAAAAGTTTTACGCCAGATGCCCTTCCTGTCGCAACATTCTGCATTTCTCCAGGCTTGGGACAGGCATAAGGGGGCGAGACACTGATTAGTGCCCCCCCACCCCCCTATTATTATTTATAAATATATATATATATATATATATCCGTTAAATGTAAGTTATTGCTAACAGTCTATTCTCTTCATTTCAGCATGTGCCTCTTGGCTGCACTGCTTCCAGTACGTGTATGTGGACGTTAGATTTTTTCACCAATCAGATTCCAGATTTGCCTCACCGCACCAGCCAGCAGGACTACAATAATCCCAGGATTTTTCTTTCCTCCGATTATTTGGTCAGGACAAAACTAGGTGAATAGTCTGTGGTGATCTGCATACGATGCATTTAAGTTCGAATTTTTTCCGCACACTCTGGCTGATGGAGGAGGACAAATTGACTTGGTGTCGGATATTCTTTAAAATCTATCTCAAGGCAGACTTTTCCAGAAAAACTAGTCATCATAAAGACAGGTAAGATTAACACCTTTTTATATTTGGCTGAACTTCCTCTGGTTTTTACTGGTGAAAATTATGTGATGCTCAGACTTACTGTCAGAAATGCACGAAATGCTTCTCTGTCTGTAATTCCACGACTTGATATATTATGTTTTTATATATTATTGATGGTTTGTCCAATTGTGACATGATAGTGGTGATATTACGAGGTGGGTTAAGTCCAACTGGGGGCCCAGATACCAAATACACGGCCGGTCAAATATTTTATGGGTTCAAAATGACTCAAAACAGGGCAGAGATAGCCTGGTGGTAAAGGGCACTGGATTGCTGATCCTAAGGTTGGTGGTTCGAGTCCCACTCTCCACAAGGTTGTCACTGTCTCCCCAGTGCAGCAAACTGGGTTATCAAAGGCCGGCCATGTCTCTCACTGTCTATGGTGAGCGATTTATGTAAAAAGAACCATTGCTGACTTTTGTAAAGAGTAGCTACAAACCCGTAAGCGTGTTTCTGTCCCTTGCTAAAGGGTTGTGTCAGGAAGGGCATCCGACGTAATAACCTATGCCAAATCAAACATGCAAATCAGATGATTCGCTGTGGTGACCCCTGAAAAAAGGGAACAGCCAAAAGGAAAAGAAGAAAGTGACTCAAAACACACTCCACATTGTCTGTAGGTTAAAATGTTCCTGAAGCATGCAGGTCCAATGCTGAGATAAAGTTGATCATTTGGTACTTTGGTAATCTACATCACGAGATTTAGAAATGTCAATGTCCTCTCGGAAATTCACCTCCCTCTGCCCACATCCTGAAAGAGTAACAGTATTAATAACTCTAATATAATTTTACATAATTATAAAATTGTTCAGTGCAGGTAAGCAAGCAGATTTAGTTGGCAAATTCAGTTTTAGAATGAAAAAGACATATTTTCTGTGAGTTCTGCCACTTGCTGTTTATGCAGGTATATGCTTTGCACTCTGCCATTTTCCTGGTGACACAGCTGGCCGATATGTGTTTATTTTAGATTGGTGTTAACTACCTGCAGCTCAGCCAATAGGATGAAACAAAAAGTGTGCACCACTACCAGGGCTGGAACAGTCAATGAAGAAGGCAACATGTCACCGTGCACACCTGGTACTCATAACGGTGTGGCACCACTCATGATTAGCTGACAAGAAGCAAGGACTGCCGTTTCCTGACAAAACAGCTGACGTCATATGAGATCATTTTAAAGTGCTAGTGATGCAAATTCACCACAGCTGCCCTTTAAGTGGGCACTGTGAAAGGTACACAGTTTCAAATACATACTGATCAAGGCTCATTGTTCATAAAAAGTTTATGCCCCTCATATTAAGCTCCCTCTTTCAACCTCATACGTACATACTTTTTCTGAAACATTAAAAAAGTTTATAAAAACCATTGAGGCACTTGAAATAATTTCCCACAGACTATTTCTTTCATCTCACTCAGTGCATCCATGCAATTGTCCCCCCCCCCCCAATCGTTTTCTTTAATGTTTCTGTAAAAACTTTCAATTTATTTTTCATGATTTGCTTTGCAAGTGCAGATTGTTTTTCAGAATTTAATACAGGGATCCCTCACTTTCCATGGTTAATTGGGACCAAGATCCCCCTGCGACCACCGAATTCCATGAAGTAGGATCAACCCCCCAACCCCCTCCGATTGATGTATGTATACATGTAAATATGTATAAGATGCAAATAAAATATAAATACAAACACACATACAGACGATCGCTGATGTGCACCTCACATAAAAATGTAAGTAGTTTTGATTGGAGGTTTTGGGTTGTTTTTTGTTTTTGTTTCTTTGTTTTTTTTTGCATAATTGGCCTTGTTTTGCGGCATTTTCCTTAAGTTTTCCCCCCATTCTTCCTTAATTTATTTATTTTTTTAATTCGATGAATATTTAAAAAAAAATAAACAAACAAACAAAAAAAAAAACGCGATGCACTGAAGCCACATGAACTGAATCATGAAGTAGCGAGGGATCCCTGCAATAAACGCAAAAAAATGTTTCAATGTTTTTTAAATATTACAATACGTATTCTTCAATATTTTACAGAACAACTTATTGGCATTTAAAAAATATAAACAAGTTAGAATTTAATGCAAGCAACACATTTAACAAAAGTTAGGACAGAGTTAAAATGAGATAATATTTAAAACACTCTCTAATCAACAGTACGAAATTCATGCGGCTTCAGTGCATTACGTTTTTTTTTTCTTAAAATATTAATGGGATTAAAAAAATGAGGAAATTAAGGAAGAATAGGGGGAAAAGTTAAGTAAAATACCACAAAACAAGGCCAATTATGCAAAAACCCACAAACAAACAAAAATAAAAAATAACCCAAAACCTCCCATCAAAACTGGTTACATTGTTGTCAGGTGTGCATCTGAGTGTCTGCATGCATGTGTATTTATATTTTATTCAAATCTTATGCATTGTTTTTGAATGTTTAATTGTTTATTAGCATTTATAGAATTGAATATGTATTTATTGATATTATATACACATATACATGTACGTATACGTCAGTCGGGGGGTGGGTGGGTGTTGATCCTACTTCGCTGAATTCAGTGGTCACGTGGGGATTTCAGTCCCAATTAACTTGTGGAAAGCGAGGGATCCCTGTATACCCACATGGGCTCGGTAGTACTTTGGAAAATCATTGTCACTTAACGCAGTTCACTTCTGTGTCCAAAAATGTAACGTGAACCTGTATCACACAATGAGCAAGTCACGCGTCCATTCTAGACAGAGTCACCACCGAGTTCTATCAGCTGGACCAAAAGAGAGTAAAACTGTGTGCTGTAGTCAGATGAGTCCGTAATTCATCTTGTTTTGGAGAAAACACCAGATGATGAGTACTTTGTGTCAAACATGAAAACAACCTGAGTTATCTGAGAGAAGCGTAAAAGCCAGAATCTGCTATGGTGTGAAGACACATCAGTGCTCAGTGCATGGGTGAAGAAGTATCGATAATGTTGAGGTATTTATTTTGATTTTAGACAGATATACTGAATATCACCATCAAAGCAATGTCTCTTCCAGGGAAGGTCAAACTCGTTTATTTCAGCAGGACAATACTATGCTTGTTTTCATAAGCTTAAAAAAGCAAAGTTTTATAGTGAGGTTAACTGGCCTGCTGCCAGCCCAGATTTGTTTGATATTGAATATGCATGGTGTTTTATGAATAATAGAAGAGACCATAAACTGTTGAGTAGATTATAAATTTATAAATGTAATATTAATAAGTAATAAATAGGTAAATTATTTTTATAATTAATAACGAATAGCCATCATCATGGTGCTGCTATACAATGGTCTGGTGTGCCGCCCGTGACCCTAATTTGGATTAAGCAGTTCAGAAAATGAATGAATGAATGAATGAATGAGTAAAGATTTCTTTTTTGTTAGTTGAAAAATACCTTTTGAATTTTTTTTCTGTAAAAGTGTCCTGCAATACTGATTAAACGTTATGAATTCTCTCACTTTGTTTGTGTGTGTGTGTGTGTGTATAAAAGAAAGTCAGACAGATAGAGAGACATAGTGTGTGTGTGTGTGTGTGTGTGTCAGAGAAAGTCAGACAGATAGAGAGACATAGTGTGTGTGTGTGTGTGTGTGTGTGTGTGTGTGTGTGTGTGTGTCAGAGAAAGTCAGACAGACAGACAGACAGAGAGAGAGAGAGAGAGAGAGAGAGAGAGAGAGAGAGAGAGAGAGTGTGTGTGTGTGTGTGTGTGTGTGTCAGAGAAAGTCAGACAGACAGACAGAGAGAGAGAGAGAGAGAGAGAGAGAGAGAGAGAGAGAGAGAGAGTGTGTGTGTGTGTGTGTGTGTGTGTGTGTGTGTGTGTGTGTGTGTAAGAGAAAGTCAGACAGATAGAGAGTGAGAGAGAGAGAGAGAGAGAGAGAGAGAGAGAGAGAGTTTGTGTGTGTAAGAGAAAGTCAGACAAATAGAGAGAGAGAGAGAGAGAGAGAGAGAGTGTGTGTGTGTGTGTGTGTGTGTGTGTGTGTGTGTGTGTGTGTGTGTGTGTGTGTGTGTGTGTGTGTGTGTGTGTGTGTGTGTGTGTGTGTGTGTGTGTAAGAGAAAGTCAGACAGATAGAGAGAGAGAGAGAGAGAGAGAGAGAGAGCGATAGAGAGAGTGTGTGTGAGAGAAAGAGAGAGAGAGAGAGAGAGAGAGAGATTGATTTCACAATGTCTAAAGATCTGAGATAAAATCAATTAGTAGCAGTTCCACGAGTAGCAGTAAAATAATCAGTTTCTTTTCAGAAATCTCCCACAAAAAGAAAGAAAAATGTAAAAAAAAAAAAAAAAGTGTGAAGAAAATAACAATAACAACAAAAAAATTCTTGGCAGATTTTCTACAGTTTTCTCAGCCACAGGAAGAGATAGGAAGTCCAGGAACAAGTTTAATCAATGTCATAGTGTGCGAAGAGGAAGCAACAACATGGAAGGGTGCAGAGGGCCTGGCTATTTTTGCGCAGTCAGGCGGAAATGGGACGTGGCCCAGAGAGGAAACAGATAGGCTAAAGCTTGTTGCATAGTAACCTTTAGCAGGAAAGAAGCTTGAGACATATTTTTGACAGCTGCTGGAATGAAAACAGAAACAAATCGCGGTGTTCTCCTGTAAATATCCCGTACAATGAAGCTCATTAAAAAAAGCAAACAAAAAAAAAAAAGTAAGATACATTTGCAGGGTGAGGGTTAAAAAGGCAGCGTTAATTTAATATTGAGTCTGAGCACTCGCCCTGTTCCACACGCGAGTGATCAAACGTGGTTTAAAATCATTTTCTATGTAGGTGGTATTCCTAGAGTATACACTTTATTAAGAGGAAGTAAATCTTCCATCTGACAGCTCTACAGTGGAGAGCTCCTAAAAATACGGCCCATGAAGCCCCGACCAATGGGGCAGTCCGTGTGGTCTCACCTCAGCTTCACTCACTCCATACCACGTTGTGCAGGCCACTTAAAAATCACGTCATTCAAAGCAGGAAATCCATCGACTCTGTTAAATAAACAACATTTCTATGTGAATGAAACACACTTTCCCAGAAAATCTGCAAAATAATTTGTTCTCCTGTGATATAAATATACAAAATAATTAATACGATGATTGTAATTAATAGAAAAGCATAGGCCATGCCAGATAAAATAAAACCCTTGATTTAAGGTGGTGATTTAACTGGGAGATCTTACTCACTCAGAATATAAAACTTTTCAGCAATACTGATGTGGGATATTTCATATTTCTATTTCAAAAGCATTTCCATAAGCTTTATTTAGAATAAATTGCTCTTAAGATTTCTGAATTCTCTTATAAGTGGTGCTGGACCACAGTGTTTAGATGAGGGCGGTCAGACATGCTGTCCTGTTGCCCCCCAATTCACAAACCGCTGGGGCGAGAAAGGTGCTTGTTCAACATGTTTCTCTTCCTACTGGCCAACTCAGCTCTACCTCCCAAGTGTTTCACTGTACAGATGACCATTAAGGAGAGCTGCGTATCTGATTAAAGGAGCATCTAGGCTTTAAAACACAGTGGTACCTCAATTTACAAAATTAATCCGTTCTGGAAGTGGTTTCGTAACCTGAATTTTTCGTAAGTTGAACCGCATTTTACATGTAAAGCGTGTGATTTGTTCCAAGGCACCCAATACTACCCCCTGAACCCTTTAAAATTATAAAAGTATACCTTTTAAGGCCTCCTTATGTTTCAATATCGTACCGATGGTAGGCGGGTTTAGCCATATTCCTTTGCGATATCACTGCATGCCACAAGCCCGCTTCTTCTTTTCACTTGCACCAGGAATCACTTTCACTGGGAATCGCGCGCGCGCGATTAGGTGGATGTTGGTGGGTGGGTGTGTTTGTGTGTGTGTGTGTGTGTGTGTGTGTGTGTGTGTGTGTGTGTGTGTGTGTGTGTGTGTGTGTGTGTGCGTGCGTGTTTTGACCATGTCTTCTTAGCAGAGTTATAATCTTACAAATATTTATACAAGGTTATAAAAGCCTGAGCCAAAAAATAAAGTTGCAATGAGCACACTCAAAAAACTCATGAAACAACAGTAACTCTGTCCTTTACATGAAAAACATTATGGGAGATGCAGCTGTGTCATCCCTCCTAGCTAATGGGAGGCCAGCGAGGCTGGATGTTGGGAGATCAACATGGGAGAGCATGTTGGGAGAGCAACTCGCGCATTGTTTGAATTTTTGAGATGGCGCTTTCATAATGTGAATTTGTTTCGTATCCAGAGACAAAAATTTTAATAAAATGTTTTTCGTAACCTGGATTTTTCGTTTGCTGGGGCTTTCGTAAGTTGAGTTTCCACTGTAAAAAAAGCCCAGTCTTAATCATGGGACAGTATTTGCATATAAATAGTTGGGGGGAGGGGGAGGGGGGGAGAGCGGCGCGGGGCGGGGCGAGGGCGGGGTTGTTAAACATTAACCGTAGCTACAACTTTGCTCTGATGCTTTACTTTCACTGGTTATAGCAAGAAATAAATAAGTCTTTCAGTAATTTAATTTCATTTTTGAACTGCCTCATCCTTTTCCAGGACGTGAGGGTAGTGGAGTAGAGACTGGATGGGTTGGGTGGTGAGGCGAGGGAGGATTGGGGCAAATGGGGTTACATATAGGGTATTGGAATCACCCTGTCAATTCATCTGTCTGTCCATCTGTCCATGTTGTCTGTCCAGCTCCTCCTAAACCGCATGATGGTTTTTAGTGAGACTTTACTCAGTTCTAGTGTACAACACACCTAAAGATGTGCATGTAGGACAATCATCTGGTTCTGATGTTTTGAAGGGAAGATAATTCAACAGTTAGATCATGTTGCAGGTGAGGCGTATCCTATAATGAGTTTGTTCACAGTTCTTATGACCAAAACAGCTCCATTATTTGAGTAATCAAAAGATGTTTTTATTTTATTTCCATGATCACACCTATGGATTACAGTCCTCCACTTTACACAGGACGTCAATCAAATCCATCATAAATCTGATAGGTTGATGAACCACCTCTCCTTTCCTGACTTCTCTTCACTGTCTGGTATTCAAAGACCATCCAATCGTTTAATTTATTTTCTGAATTGCTTAATCATAATTAGGGCCTCATGCAGGCTAGCGCCCATTCAGCAAATTCTGCGTGAGGGCAGGATACAGCCTGGACAGCTTGCCAGCCCATTGCAGGGCAAAAACACACTGAACACAATCCATTGTTTTGCTTGTTATAAATGACAGCAGTGGTTGTTTTACATGTCTCTCACCACAGACAGGGAGAAACATGGCTGGCCTTTGATAACTATGTTAGTTGCACTGGGAGGACAGCAGTGAAAATCCCATCTCCAAAATCCCATTGTAGCATCTGATAAGCAGCGCTTACTGTGTTATACATATTGAGTAGTTTACAAAGACTTCAGAAGCACATTATTCAGATATGATAAGATAAGATAATACTTTGTTATCCAGGGGGAAATTTTAGTTACATCGTAAACCACATAGTACACAACAAAACACTGAATCACAACGTACATTTCAACAAACACTACAATTATACACAAATAAATAGATAAATATTATACAAAGAGCACTAAAAGATTGCAGTGAGATATGATTTGATTCAATTCAATAACTGATTATTCTGGAGACATCTGTGGTTGATTCAGAGGAGGGCATAATGTGAACGGTAGAAGGATGTGGTGTGGAAGGTGGTGGGATGTGGTGTGGACAGGAGACGGATGTGGTGTGGAAGGTGAAGTTGGACATGATGTGGAAGGGTAAAAAGTCTTGGCGTGGAATAGTACATGATGTTGGATGGTGAGAGGAATATGGTTTGGAAGCAAAGAAGATAATTTAAAAATGGAACAGAACCAATATATGAAAGGTGAGAAGAGCATGAAATGAAACAGAAGAGAAACATGACGAAAGATGAGAGAAGAGAGAGAGAGAGAGAGAGAGAGAGAGAGAGAGAGAGAGAGAGTAATGGAGGAGAGGGACTAAGAGATAGAAGAGTGACATGAAGTCGAATGAGAGGAGGGCATGCAGTAGAAGGGCAGAGGGACATGGGCTAATAGAGGAGAGAGGGATATTGAGTAGAAGGAGAGAGAGAGAGAGAGAGATATGAAGTAATAGAGGAGAGAGGGATACAGAATAAAAAGAGGGAGGGACATGGACTAGAAGGAGAGAGCAACATAGAGTAGAAGGAAAGTGTGACAGAGTAATAGTGGAAAAGGACATGATACTTCAATAGAGGAGTGAGACATGGAATAATTGAGGAGAGAAGGACATGAACTTGGAGAAGACAGGAACATGGCGTTGTAGAGGAAAGGGACAAACTAGAAGGGGAGAGGAACATGGAGTAATAGAGGAGAGGGAGATAGACTAGACAGAGAGAGGGACATGGACTGGACGATGAGAGGGACATGGACTGGACAGAGAGGAACATGGACTGGACAGGGTGGGACATGGACCGGACGGCAAGAAGAACATGGATTGGACGGAAGGAGGGACATGGAGTAGAAGGAGAGAGGGACATGATTTGGAAGGAAGGGAGAGACATGTTCGCTGCACTAACATGTCAGTTTCTATTCTCCATGTTTATTTTGACTGAGGTCTGGTGACTGAGAAGGTCATCGCATGTGATTTATCTGTTCCGACTCATTGTGTGACCTCGTGCCCTGTCCAAGTGGACATTTTAATCCTGGAAGAGCTCACGCTCATCAGTACGGACACGTTTCATCATTAGATAAGGAAGGATTTGATAAAATGTAATGATAATTAAATAAGCCTTGTTTTGAATTACGGTTCAACTTCTGAACATCTGTAGATAGACATTGCTGAACAACAGCACAGACATGTTTACACTCTCTGATGCACACTCTCACCATAAAGCCAGTACATATTTAAATAGCCATGAAGTAAACACATTTATGAGCGCTATATTCCTCAGAGGTGCCAGCAGACTGCTGGAGGAAGCATTACAGCATCTGAGTTTAAAAAGGCTATTTATTACACTTCAAGAGGTGCTGACCTCCAATTCGCAATTTAGTCATCTAGGTTTTATTTGGCACGAGGCAGTCAATTAATGCATAAATACTTTAGCACGCTTACAGTAAAAGAAAAGATGGATATTGATCGGCTCCATTATTACAGACACGTTCCCCTGACAGCGATGTAATGAACCAGAATAAAGATGCTATAACCACAAACTATTCACTACAGCCTGAGTGATATTTATCTCTTTTAGTCTGCAAATAAAATAAATTATTAAAAAAAAAAAACAAGACAATATATTTAAGTTTTACTTGATACAGAGGCAGCCATAGCCTAATGCTTAGAGGGGTGGTAGTGGAGTGTGAGCTGTCCCTTCCCTTCCTCGTGTCCGAAGTGCCCTTGAGCAAGGTACCTAACCCCCACCTGCTCTCCAGGTGCCCTCAATGTGTGTATGGCAGCCCAACTGTGTGTCTGCTCACTTTGGATGGGTTAAATGCAGAGGAAATAATTTCCTTTATGGGGTTAATACAGTAAATCTACAATTCATCACTGTATTTTCCGGACTATACGTCACTCCGGAGTACAAGTTTCACTGGCCAAAATGCATAATAAAGAAGAAAAAACATATATAAGTCGCACCGGACTATAAGTCGCAAACTCACGGAAACTGTCTATCTTGGCTCGGAAACCTGCTGGCAGTTTTTGTGACGTTGTGATCCTTGCTCTGATAGAGACGGTTGCGCTGCATGAAGCAGTAACACCAAGCAGGTCCTCACGCAAAGTCATTTATATTCATCTCCTTGACAACTACCTGGATGTGGAATCGTAACTGTACTATTGACAAGCCTCTCCCTGATGCACGTTGCTCAAGCACTCATGTGCAAGCTCATTCCTCTAGCTGTGGCCATCTAGCTGTTAGCCTGGGATTAGCTTTTAGCTCGCGATTAGCTTTTTACCCGCAATTAGCTTTTTTTGTTTTCTTCATTGGAGTAATAATTATCTCCACTTTTCTGCCCTCTTCTTGCGGTTGTGAGTGTAAAAATAAACATGTGAAATTATGTTCGTTATTATTATGGTGAACAGAATTATATGTAATAATTTCATTACCTGGATGTGGAGATGCACCTGCACTGTTGACAAGCTTCTCCCTGCAGCACGTTGCTCAAGCACACCATGTGCGAGCTCATTCCTCTAGCTGTAGCCATCTAGCTTTTAGCCCACAATAAGCTTTTTTTGTTTTCTTCATTGCAGTAATAATAATCTCCGCTTTTCTCCAGTCCCTCACAAGTTTCTCGTTCACTCCAAACTTTCTTTCTGCTGCACGATTACCATTTTCTGCTGCACATTTCACTACTTGCAGCTTGTAATCTGCAGAATAGGGTTTTTTTTTGGGGCCATTTCTTCAGTGGTGCATGAGCAGGTACTGGTACCCAAGCCTAGAGTGCCCGCTTGTGGTTGTGCGTTTAAAAATAACAAACGTGAAATTATGTCGTATTATTATGACAAACAGGACAACATATGTAGTAATTTCACATATAAGTCGCACTCAGAGTATAAGTCGCACCTTCAGCCAAATTATGAAAAAAGTGTGACGTATAGTCAGGAAAATACGGAATTATTAAAGATTATTAATAGCAGTGAGGTTGTATTTTTGTCAGTCACAGTAGTGGACTGGTTAGCACTCTTAGCACTCTGCCTCACAATAAGCAATCCTGTGCTCGTCGAGGATATTTCTCTGTTGAATGAACATGTTCTTTCTGTACTTGAGTAGGTTTCCTCCAGCTTCTCTAGTTTCCTCCAACAGTCAAAAGACATTAGGCCATAATCGGATATTCAAAACTGTACCCGTGTGTGTGCGTATGAGTGTGTGTGGGTGTGTGTGGGTGTGTTTGGGTGTTGGCTCTATGATGCTCTGGCAAGCTGTGTACCCCACCTTAACTCCGAGTCAGCTCGGATATGCTCCAGCTTCCCCACGGACCTAATAAAGGTAAAAACAGTGCATCATCATTCCATGGGGCACTACTGTGTGTAGTGGTTAGCACATTTACATTTATAGCATTTAGCAGAAGCTCTTATCAAGAGTGACTTACAGAGGAGCTCTAAAGTCTTTAAGATCTTTATCAGGGATTCTTATACTGGTTTTAGAACACAGACTCAGTACACCATCAGTCACTTGTGTGTGTGTGCGTGCGTGCGTGTGTGTGTGTGTGTGTGTGTGTGTGTGTGTGTGTGTGTGTGTGTGTGTGTGTGTGTGTGTTTGGGTATACAGCATATATCTAAGTACTGCTGAAAATGTTTTCAGCCATCATTTAAAGATACTAATGGCTCAGCTGTCCAAACGACCAGAGGACACTTATTCCACCACCTTGGAGCCAGAGCAAAGAAAGCTTAGATGCATTTTTCCCTTGTCCCTTGGTAGAGGGAGGGATCAGTCTACCAATGTTAGAGGATCTGAGATAACGCGGTACAGTGCAAGGTATGATAAGTGCTTTGAGGTCCATTTTTCACTTTGTAGACAAGCATTAATGTTTTAAATCTAATGCGAGCAGCTACAGGAAGCCAGTGGAGAGATCGTAGCAGTGGTGTGGTGTGGCAGAATTTGGGATGGTTGAAAGCAAACAAAATACATCTGCCTGACAGCAAGAATGGTGTGGGTTCAAGTCCCAGTCTCGGTGAGTACATTCCTGTGAGGGGTTTGCACGCTCTCCCGATGCTTGTTTGGGTTGCTTCTGGATACTCCTGGTTCCTCTCAAAGTCCAAAGACATGCTAGTTAGGTTATCTGGCTGTTCCATTTGACCCGAGGTGTGAGTGTTAATGGCTGCATATGTGCTACCCTGTGATGGATTGGTGAACTGTTCAGACTACAACTGAATAATTGATTTAATTATTTTTCTTCAGGAAACAAACACACAAAACATATTACTTATAAAAACTTCTTAACAATATATGTACTTCTTTTATTTGTGTCAGTTGGTTCTAATAAATTTCTATAGAATTTGTTCTAAATTTTTTCCTCATTTATTAATTGAAAAGAATACCTTGGGTACCTTAACGTTTTCACATCCACAATATTTTTAAATACAAAATCAGGGTTTCCCCTTAAAGGAAGTTAAAAGGCCTTGTTTACCATATATGGAAGCAGGCCTGACTTTGGGTGTGCAGGATCTGCACCACCTCTCATCCAGTGCCAGCTAGGATTCACTCCAGCTGATTTGCAACTGCCATTGGATAAGTAGAATAGATAATGGACAGAGGGACATGTACAACAACTTTTTTTTTTTGCCTTTACAAAATGTTCCCATTTGCTGAAATGGTGAAATAATATATATATATATATACAAAAATAAAAATAAAAGGACAGGACAAAGACTTTCTATTGTTCTATTGAAACTCCATTTATCACTATATATATCACTATATATATATATATATATATATATATATATATATATATATATGTATATATTTAAAATGTATTTTTAATGATTACCCAACAAAAATAAGTAATACATAATAATAAAAAAAATACAAAATATCTTCAATATTGTGATAAATCTTCTTATTTTATCTAAATGCCTGCTCAGGAAGAAGGAGCATGGTATGTTTGCTATATTGTGGTGAATCAGCAGAAAGGTGAGACTCATTTCAGCTCTGCTTAGACGTGCAGTCCTGCAGTGACCCAGGCAGACCTTACTGGCTTAAAGAGGTCCACATCCTACAATAAGACCAGGGCTATACCTGACACATTGCCATGTGCACACATGGAGAAATAGCAACTGTGCAAGCAACATAGTTCACATACTAACCTGGGTGTCATGTTTACCTCTGGCTGACTAAAAGCTCTGTCCACTAGGGGGCGGGTTAGAGCTGAAACCTACCTGAGCTGTACCTGAAGAATTTTGAACATTTACACTAAAGGCCGGAAAAAAACAGTCACACTGATGCTGCGTTCAAATTAGTAGTAGCGGAGATGATCCATCAGGTAATTAAACCAATCCTGTCATAACAATGCACAGGAACATGCAGAAGTATTCACCCCCCCTTTGAACATTTATGTTTATTGAACAACCTGCAGCTGAAAGGGATTTATTTAGAATTTTGTGTCATAATCCGACAAAACAAATAATAATAATGATAATAATAATAATAATAAATCATGATTGAAGGGGTATTCATCATCATTCTTTAATTAATTATCTTAGCTGCCTAATTCCAATTAGGGTTACTGGGAGTCATCTCAGCCGAGGGTGGGGTACACTCTTACATGGCCAACATGCATATGACCATTCAAACTTGTTCTCACACCGAGAAGCAATTTGGAACCAGTCAACCTACTGTGCATGATTTTGGTACCTGGAGGAAACCCGTGCTAGCACAGGGAGAACATGCAAACTCCACTCAGAAACACCCCAAGCCCGGGAATAGAATCTGGGACATACTTGCTGTGAGGCGAACATGCTAACCACTGCACCACCCTGCGGGTGATCATCATGCAACTGTTAAAACATTCAATTAGTGTTATGTGACCTCAATATACCTTTATATTTCCTGGTTCCTGGAAGGCTATAGGCTTATTATAGATCATACCTAAAGACAGCATCATGAAGCTGTCCTCAAAAATCAGTGTTTCATAATTTTCCAAATTTTCAATATCCCGAAAAGTCACATTAAATCAGTCCTTAAAATATAAAAAAAGTCATCCAGGATTGCGATTGTCATTGACTGGCAATACAAACACCAGTCAGATATGGAAACTTGTGCACTGTGTTGCTTCATCTGTATTATTACCAACAGATCAGATGAATATGAATATTACAGTCACCATCTCATTCTTTCACTTAAAGATCAGTTCCCTAGTTATCATAGGAGGTTGTGAAAAAAAGGTAAACAGGTAGTTGGTCATGTGATGGATGAAGGTGAAATATCTTGTAGTTGCCCTTACAGAAGGATTTGAAGTATTGTGGATCAGACAAGGTGGCGTGGTGGTGTAACCGCTAACACGGCCTCTCACAGAAAGGTCTTGGGTTCCAGTCCCAGGCTCAAGTGTTTCTGTGTGAAACTTGCATGTTCTTCCTGTGCTTGCATGAGGTTTTCTCCAGGTAATTCGGCTTCCTCCCATAGTCCAAAGATATGCAGATTAGGCTGATTGACTGGTCCCGATTGACCCCATTTGTGAAAGTGTGATTGGTAGTGTGTATGTTGTCTCTGAGATGGTCTAGCGAACTGTTTAGGGTGTACCCTGCCTTCACCCAGTATCGTTTGAGTTAGGCTTTAGCCTTCCCACCACCTTAGTTGGAGTAATCTTTTTGGCAAGTTAGTGGGTGAGTGAATTGAGAACAAAACTCCTCCAAGATCAAAATAATCAAGCTCATTGGTGTGAATACAACAGCAACAAAATGGCAACAACAACAATAATAACAGCTAAACAAAAAGCAACAACAATCACAACAACATCAACTACCAGAAAAGAATGCAGCCATGAGGTGGGGGGGCACTAACCAGTGTCTCTCCCCCTCATGCCGGTCCCAAGCCCGGAGAAATGCAGAGGGTTGTGTCAGGAAGGGCATCCGACGTAAAACCAATGCCAAACAGTTATGCAAATCAGAAGTATTACCCCCATACCGGATCGGTCGAGGCCCGGGTTAACAACGACCGCCATCAGTGCTGTCAATCAACAGGGTGCTGATGGAAATTGGACTACTGTTGGTCGAAGACGTCGAAGAAGGAGAGGTGGGAGGCGTGTCCGTAGGCAGAGAGAGAAGAGGAAAGGCATGAGTCTAGGACTGAGAGTGGGGACTTTGAATGTTGGAACTATGCAAAGAAAAGGTAGAGAGCTGGCTGACATGATGCAGAGGAGGAAGGTGGACATACTGTGTGTTCAGGAGACCAGGTGGAAAGGTAGCAAAGCTAAAAGCTTAGGAGCAGGGTTTAAGCTATTTTATCACGGTGTGGATGGGAAGAGAAATGGAGTAGGAGTCATCTTGAAGGAGGAGTTTGTCAGGAATGTTCTAAAAGTGAAAAGAGTGTCAGACAGAGTGATGAGTCTCAAGTTAGAAATTGAAGGTGTAATGCTCAATGTTGTTAGTGCTTATGCCCCACAGGCAGGATGTGAGCTAGAAGAGAAGGAGAGATTCTGGAGTGACTTAGATGAAGTGATGCAGAGTACCACCAGAGGTGAAAGAGTGGTCATTGGTGCAGACTTCAATGGACATGTTGGTGCAGGCAACAGAGGGGACGAGGAAGTGATGGGCAGGTTTGGTATCCAGGACAGGAACGCAGAAGGACAGATGTTGATAGATTTTGCAAAAAGGATGGAAATGGCTGTGGTGAATACTTTCTTCCAGAAGAAACAGGAGCATAGGGTGACTTATAAAAGCGGAGGTAGGAGCACACAGGTAGACTACATCTTGTGTAGGCGATGTAATTTGAAGGAAGTCAGTGACTGCAAAGTCATAGTGGGTGAGAGTGTTGCCAAACAGCATAGGATGGTGGTGTGCAGGATGACTCTGATGGTGAGAAAGGTGAAAAAGGCAAAGGCAGAGCAGAAGACAAAGTGGTGGAAGCTGAAAAAGGAAGAGTGTCGTGTTGTCTTCAAGGAGGAGTTGAAACAGGTTTGGGTGGCCAGGAAGTGCTTCCAAATGACTGGACAACCACAGCAAATGTGATCAGGGACACAGGTAGGAGAGTACTTGGTGTGTCCTCTGGAAGGAAAGTAGATAAGGAGACTTGGTGGTGGAATGAGGAAGTGCAGGAGTGTGTACAAAGGAAGAGGTTAGCTAAGAAAAAGTGGGACATTGAGAGGACCGAAGAGAGTAAAGAGGAGTACAGGGAGACACAGCGCAAGGCGAAATTAGCAGTGGCTAAGGCCAAACAGATGATGACTTGTATGATAGGTTGGATAGTAAAGAGGGAGAAAATTATCTATACAGGTTGGCACAGCAGAGAAATAGAGATGGGAAGGACGTGCAGCAAGTTTGAATGATAAAGGACAGAGAGGGAAATGTATTGACTGATGACAGAAGTGTGCTGGGAAGATGGAAAGAGTACTTTGAAGAGCTGATGAATGAGGAAAATGAGAGAGAAAAAAGAGTAGAAGAGGTGACCATTGAGGAGCAGGATGTAGCAAAGATCAGTAAGGGTGAAGTGAGAAGGGCATTGAAGAGGATGAAGAATGGAAAGGCAGTTGGTCCTGATGATATACCTGTGGAGGTATGGAAGTGTCTAGGAGAGGTAGCAGTAGATTTTCTGACAAGAACATTCAACAAGGTACTAGAGAGTGAGCAGATGCCAGAGGAGTGGAGGAGAAGTGTGCTGGTGCCCATTTTTAAGAACAAGGGAGACGTGCAGAGTTGCGGCAACTACAGAGGGATAAAGTTGATGAGCCATACGATGAAGTTATGGGAAAGAATAGTGGAAGCTAGACTAAGGGCAGAGGTCAGCATTTGTGAACAACAGTTTGGTGTCATGCCAAGAAAGAGCACCACAGATGCAATGTTTGCTTTGAGGATGTTAATAGAGAAGTACAGAGAAGGTCAGAGAGAGCTGCATTGTGCCTTTGTGGATCTGGAAAAAGCATATGACAGGGTGCCAAGAGAAGAACTGTGGTATTGCATGAGAAAGTCTGGAGTGGCAGAGAAGTATGTTAGAGTGGTGCAGGACATGTATGAGAAATGTAAGACAGTGGTGAGGTGTGCTGTCGGTGTGACCAACGAATTCAAGGTGGAGGTGGGACTGCATCAAGGGTCAGCTCTGAGCCCCTTCTTGTATGCTATGGTGATGGACAGGCTGACAGACAAGGTTAGACAAGAATCCCCATGGACTATGCTGTTCGCAGATGACATTGTGATCTGTAGTGAGAGCAGAGAACAAGTGCAGGAAAATCTAGAGAGGTGGAGGTATGCCCTGGAAAGGAGAGGAGTGAAGGTTAACCTCAGTAAGACAGAATACATGTGTGTGAACGACAAGGACCCAAGAGGAGCGGTGAGGTTACAGGGAGCAGAGATAATGAAGGTGGAGGATTTTAAGTACTTAGACTCAACACTCCAGAGCAATGGAGAGTGTGGAAGAGAGGTGAAGAAGCGTGAGCAGGCTGGTTGGAATGGTTGGGCAAAAGTGTCCGGTGTGATGTGTGATAGGAGAGTATCGGTAAGAATGAAAGGAAACGTGTCCGAGATGGTGATGAGGCCAGTGATGTTGTATGGTTTAGAAACAGTGGCCCTGGGGAAAAGACAGGAGGCTGAGCTGGAGGTAGCAGAGATGAAAATGTTGAGGTTCTCTTTGGGAGTAACAAGGATGGATAGGATCAGGAATGCGTACATCAGAGGGACAGCACATGTTTAGAGGTTTTGGAGACAAAGTCAGAGAGGCTAGATTAAGATGGTTTGGCCATGTACAGCGGAGGGATAGTGAGTATGTTGGTAGTAGGATGCTGAGGTTGCTGAAGATTTATGGATGTGGTGAAGGAGAACATGAAGGTAGTTGGAGTAAGAGTAGAAGATACAGAGGGTGAGATGGAGGCGGATGGTTTGCTGTGGCGACCCCTGAAGGGAACAGCCGAAAAGAAAAGAAGAAGTAGCAAAAGAAGACGAAGAAGAAGAAGAAGAAGAAGATATTCAATGCTATAAATGCTTACAATAACAATTAAACATTAAAAAAATAATGCATAAGATGTAAATAAAATATAAATACACACACATACAGACGTGAGCGCATGCAGACATGCGTGCACATACTCAGATGCGCACCTCACAAAAATGTAACTAGTTTTGATGGGAGGTTTTGGGTTGTTTCTTGTTTTGTGTTCATTTAGGATTTTTTCTTTCTTTTTTTTTTGCATAATTGGCCTTGTTTTTATGGCATTTTACTTAACTTTTTCCCCTATTCTTCCTTAATTTCTTTATTTCGATGAATATTAAAAAAAAAAAAAATCGTGATGCGCTGAAGCCTCATGAATCTAAGCGCGAAGTAGTGAAGGATTCCTGTAACCCTGAGTTATGTGAATGAAAAGAGCACAAGTGCTGAATTATTTACTGAAATGTTATAGAACTTGTACGTTGTTTATCAAAGCTACAACAAGAGCTGCAGCAGAACAAAAAAGGAACAATACCAACAGCAACAGCAATAACAGCAGAACAAATGCAATAACAACAGCAGGAGAGACAACAACAACAACAACAACAACAGTAGCAGCAAAACACTAAAAACAGCAACAACAGAAAAAACACCAACAGCATCTGCAGTAACAACAGCAAATAGTAGAACTACAACAGCATCAGTAGCCATGACAACAATAATAAAACAACAAAAGTAGCAACTAATCTCACTATAACAACAATGTAGAAGCAACATGACCTTGAATTATTTGACTAAAGTGAGTGTAAGTGCTGAATTCTTTACTGAAATGTAATAGAGGTTGGTTGGTGTTTCTCAAAAGTACAGTGAATAAATTCTACAGTAATGAGAAGCACAGAGGTGTCTCAAAAATCCCATCAGAATCACAATAGGTTATTGTAATAGAGTGAGAACACCTGGAAACAAGATGAACTGCAATGTTCTGAGAACAAAATTGAAAGATAGGTGTCAACTTTTATAATCTCATCCTGCAAACATATATGCCAAGTAGCCCATGGTGGTCCACTTTCCCCACAGTGTTTTCCAACCACAATTTATGAGCAAACTTTATATGACACATGTTGGCGAAGAGCATTCATAGCAATTAGACCTGAGAGGAAGCTACTTTGGTCATAAAACTTTGACGCACTATATTTTTCCATAATTATTTAACACTGAAATTAAGTGTCCTCGCTGACATCAAATCCCAGTTTGAGAGAAAACGTGAGGTCCTAAACTGGATATTAACTGTGGAAGAAACTTCTTATTTTAGATACTGAAAGCAGAGACAACTCCCAATCAGACTTAAGGTTCATTACTTCACTCACTCATTCATTTTCTGAACCGATTTATCCTAATTATGGTTGTAGGGAGGCTGGCACCCATCTCACCTGACTCTGGGTGAGGGCAGGGTACACCCCGAACAGCTCACCAGGCCATCGCAGGGCAGAAACACGCTGATGGCTATGCAGCTACTTTTGATGAAAGTCAGCACTGTTTTCTTTTACATGAACCTCTCACCACAAACATGAGAGGCATGGCATAGATATACATGGCCGGTCTTTGATAACCCAGTTAGCCACACTGGGGGAACAGTGACAGCCTGTTGAGAGTGGGGCTTCAACCCCACAACCTTGGGATCAGTGATCCAGAACCTTACCACCAGGCCATCACTGCCCTTCAGGGGTCGCCACAGCAAAGCATCTGCCTCCATCTCACCTGATCCTCCGCATCGTTTTCCCTTACGCCAACGACCTTCATGTTCTCCTTCACCACATCCAAAAGTCTCCTCTTTGGTCTTCCTTTAGGCCACGGGTCAGGAACCTATGGCTCGAAAGCCAGATGTGGCTCTTTTGATTACTGCATCTAGCTCTCAGATAATTCAGGCAGCCTTTCTTAACAGAATAACTAATATATAATTTTGCTGTCCTTTAAACAAAAATACAGAAAAAAGCCATCAAATAAAACAAAAACATAAATAAATCTCACACATTTCAATCTATGCATCAATTTTTAATGCCACTTGTCGCTGTGGTGCGCAGCAGAGAACCAATCCTTTCTGTACTTCAGTGTGTGGGTGGGGCCGATACCTTGAAGCTCTAATTTTTTTGATTATATGCAACAGCCTGTGCGAGTTGTTTTTGGGTAAAGAGGTAAATTTCCCTCATTTTGATCAGCTCATGTGTAAGAAGCCAAGCAGTGCTGGCAAGCAAAATACAAATGGACAGACATGAAAAAACTTCAACCCGCTGACCAGCTGATTGCCAAAACTTGGGACACACATCCAGTCACATGAACACTGCAGCATGTGAGTCCTGTGATCTTGACCATGTTTGGCTCCACATGCAATGCGAGCAGTCCTTCTCACACCTGAAAAGCATCAAAACCAGCCTGCGGTCACATGTAATAAATGGAAGCCTAAATGCCTGCATGAATCTGAACCTCAGCATGTATCAATTAGACTACAAAGCCACCAGCAAAACCATGCAGCACTAGAAGTCACATTAATAGTAAGAAATACTTTTCTTATTAATAAATAACTTCGTTGTAACAATGTTGTTTAAAATAAATTCTGAGTATTAATATAGTCTAAAATTGTTGGTCTCAGTATTAAAAAATATATTTGGCTCTCAGAGGATTAGATTAAATTTTTTTTTTTTTTTTTTTTAGCTCTCTTAGTCAAAAAACGGTTCCGATACCTGCTCTAGGCCTTTTGCCGGGTAATTCCAACCTCAGCATCCTACTACTAATATATTCACTACCCTCATTACTTTGCTATGAAATTGAAATCAATATCTATGTTTACACGTATACACTACCATTTAAATGTCCATGGTGACATCCATCAAATGATTTGCAGAATGAATGTCAAAAACAGTCAAAACATCCATGAGGTTACACATAATTATGTGGCATTGAAGCTGTCAATTTCATGCCACAAGTTGGACTGGCTTTAATGGCACCAAAGCACACCCAGACCATCACATTTTCTCCCACCATGTTTGACAGAAGGTTTCAAGCATTCCTTCAACACTGTTTTTCTTATCAGAGACCCAGATGTACTTGTCCTCTTGCTGACTGTGCACTGGGGCCCTTCTTTTTCAACACTGGTTAGAGACTGTTCGAGCTGTTCGGTGAAGGGTGTAGTACACACTGTTGTGAGAGGTCTTCAGTTTCTTAACAGTTTCTCATGTTACTCAAACTGACTTGGAAGTCGCAAGTGCCACTTTGGCCATACATACAGGCCAATATGCACCATCATGCATTAAAATAACAATTGTTGTTTTTTTCTCTGATTTGATAGATGAACTATGAATGTATAATTTCCTGGAGTCTTATAGCCAAGAAACTTACACAAGTTACACAACTTACACAAAAAGTGACCATTTAGCAAAGTGTCCTAAGACTAAACTTGGCAGAAAAGTCCAGGAAATACAGTGGTACCTCACCTTATGATAGTCCCAGCAAACGAAAAATCCAGGTTATGAAAAACATTTAAAAAATTTTTTTGTCGCTGTATATGAAACAAACTCTTCTTGCCAAATGCGCCATTCAAACATTCAAACGCTCCATTCAAACATTAAAACACAACATTCAAAGATTGCATGAGCTGAACTCCCATTAATTATCTTCCAAAACCTTGCCCCACAGGCCTCCCATTTGACTAGGAGGGATGACGCAGCTCCCTCCCATTGGCTATCTCCTAACATCTCGCCCTGCTGGCCTCCCATTGGCTAGGAGGGATGACACAGCTCCCTTGAGCAGCAGCTTGTTGATGAATTTTTCGAGTGTGCTCATTGCAACTTTATTTTTTGGCTCAGGTTTTTAACCTTGCATAAACATTTGTAAGATTATAACTTTGCTAAGAAGACATGGTCAATTAAAAAAAAAAAAAAATCAAACAATGCATAGAGTTGCGCTCTCATTGACTATCTCCCAACATCCCACCCCGCTGGCCTTCCATTGGCTAGGAGGGATGATGCAGCTCCCTCCCACTGGCTATCTCCCAACATCCCACCCTGCTGGCCTCCCATTGGCTAGGAGGGATGACGCAGCTCCCTTGAGCAGCAGCTTGTTCATGAGTTTTTCGAGTGTGCTTATTGCAATTTTATTTTTTGTCTCAGGCTTTTAACCTTGCATAAACATTTGTACGATTATAACTCTGCTAAGAAGACATGGTCAACACGAAGTAAGTACCTTAAAAGGTATGCTTTTAGAATTTTTAAGGGTAATATTGGGGGCCTTGGAACAAATCACGCGTTTTACATGTAAAATGCGGTTCTACTTATGAAAAATCCAGGTTACGAAAAAGGCTCTGGAACAGATTAATTTCGTAAGGTGAGGTACCACTGTATCCATAAAATAGACAAAGTTCGGATCATCCTTTCACTGGCAATACCCCCTATGACATCTCAACTTTCTATATATAGAACTTACGTGGCGATGCTCCCTATAGAAAGCTATTCAGAAAACTTTTAAAGAAACCTGCCTTATGACTATACAGTGGCCAGTGATGCAGCCACGACCATAAAGAAACCCGCTGATTGGTGCAGCAGTAAGTGATCACTGCATCGTGTGAAATAAACAGTAATGATTACAGTTTACATGGGTCGGTATCAAATCCTCCATCAAAAAGTTTGAAATTTTGGGTTTTGTGGCTACATTTTGTATCTACTACGAGTGAATCAGTCATGTGGTATATGGAGATTTATTCTATTACGGCTCTGTTGAAACAATGCCAACTCACAGGAGCATTGAACTGGCTAGTGGACTCGGATCTGTGCATCTTACATTTAACGTCTGGCCAACATGAATGGATCGATTTTTTGTGAACGATTACTTTGGTTCTGATGATCCAGTGCCTTCCGCAGATTTGGAAAATGATGACAATGATGATAAAAGTTTGTGTGGTGAGGACAGTGATGCCTGTCTGAAGTACTTTTACCTCATGTCGTACTTTCTGTCCCTGTGATCTGGATAAATACAGTAGATATTAATAATTAAAATAACTAATAAATAGAATTTAAATTTGAATCCCTTCCCTGCCCATGATGCTCTTAAAGTAAGTGAATAAATCGAGAAACGTTTTGAGAAACACCTGGTGTGAAATTTATGACACAGTGATATGAAATGATATAACACGACGTTTGCAATGGTCTGGCAGGTTATTCTGGGTGAGCCCCCTCATTCGTCAAGTGATGGCTGAGATAAACTCCGGACTTACTGAGACCCTAGAAGTAGGATTAAGTGCTTGAGGAAATGAGTGTGTGAGTACAATGTGATATAGTGCTACTGTAACGGTAACAGTAGCTTCAGTATTATCAAAGCTCAGGTGTGTGTGTGTGTGTGGTGTGTGTGTGTGTGTGTGGTGTGTGTGTGTGTGTGTGTGTGTGTGTGTTTGTTTGTATATGAATCCATTTGTCCCTTTCAGGGCCCCCGAAGCAATCAGTCTGTCAGTAGGGAATGAGCGAGCTAATTTCTCTCCCTTCCTCCCTCCTTTTCCCACTCCCTGTTCTGTTCTTCTCTCAAGACGGATGCTTTGGGTAATAAGGATAATCAATAGACTTCCTCGCTCACTGCAGTCCTCCTGCATTATTAGCCATTTGTAATTAACCATCAACCTCTCTTATCCGACAATACTATCTTGTTTACATGGCGCTCCGGACCTCCCGGTGTCCGTGCCTGTCAAGATTACCCAAGGGCCTCGCCGAGACACACACACGCACACACACACACACACACACCCTTTCTCACTCTCCCTGAGGTGATGAATAGATACATCTACACACTGACAGCTCACACATGCACACTCCTGTTGTGATTTACCTCAAGAAAATTAATCAAGCAATGACAAGACAAACAAAGTGGAACAGACTGAGCAAGATGCACAAAGGGGGTGGGGGTGGTGGGGCTACAAACTAAACAATTTTCCTTCCTTTGATTTCTCCAGAGAGAAACACAAATGTCATGTAATTTCCTAATTAATTAATTGCTGGCAGGAGACCTGGTCCTCTGAACGCTTTCACATTAAATGATTCCTTCTCTGATTTACCTCCTTCAGCACTTGTCTGAACCAGGACCGATACACTCTCAGAATTAATTCTATAGATTACTGTATTTGGTATTGGTCTCGAATATATATTTTTATTTTATTTTTGGTCATCACTCACTCACTCATTGCCTAACTGCTTGATCCTTCTAAGATCGCAGTGAGGCTGGTGCCCGTCTTAGCCACCTCTGGATGAAGACCGGGTACACTCTGAACAGCTGAACATGGGCAATACACACACACACACACACACACACACACACACACACACACACACACACACACACACATGAACTGCTGAACTTGGGCCATACACACAGACAGACAGACAGACACACACACACACACACACACACACACACACACACACACACACACACACACACACACACACACACACACACACACACACACACATGCATAAACTGCTGTACAGGGGCAATACACACACACACACACATGCATGAACTGCTGAACAGGATCAATACACACACACACACACACACACACACACACACACACACACACACACACACACACACACACACACAACCATTCACACTTACACATGGCGTAATTTGGAACAACCAGTTAGCCTAACATGGATGTTTTTGGACTGGAGGATGAAGCCAGAATACTCTGTGGGATAACATGCATACTCCACACAGAAACGAACTCTCTGAGGCCAGGAATCAAACACACAACCTTCTTGCTGTGAGGAGGATGTGCTGACTACTACAATACCGATGCCAATGTATCTGTTCTTGTTTATGTATAGTTTCATTCTAACAATTCATTAATTTTAAATCACACTGTAACTTAATATGGTGACATAGTGTTAAAGAGCCTAATAATGTTCTGCTACAAAGGTAGTTTAGTTCATTTTTTAGTTATGATAGATTTGTTACAAAAATTCAGGCTGTGACACTATGGTTTAATGGGTCCACCTCACAAGAAGGGCATGGGTTTGAGTCCCGGGCTTGGTGAGGGTGTTTCTGTGTGGAGTTTGCATGTTCTCCCTGTGCTTGCATGGGTCCCGCCCACAGTCCTATAACATGCACATTAATCTAATTAATCCAAACAGCCTCTTGATGTGAATACTGTATGTATTGGACGGATGAGCTGTTCAGAGGGTACCATGCCATGCTGATGATTGTATTTTCCGGATAATCACGCCCGGCGCAGGGGTCACTGACACTCACATACAAGAGTCAGCAAATGGTTTTTGAAAAAAAAGAAATGATTCATTTATCCTCTGAAGCACTTAAACCTAATTGGGGTTGCAGGGAGGCTGGCACCCATCTCAGCCATCGCTGAGCAGGGACAGATCGCCAGGCCTTTGCAAAGCCAACACTCACACAAACATTCACACTGACACTTTAACCTAATCCCGAAGGAAACCCATGCAAGCATAGGGAGAACATGCAAATGCCGCACAGAAGCGCCCAAGCTGGGAATCAAACCCAGGACATCTTGCCGTGAGGTGGACATGCTAACCACTAGACCACTGTGCTGGCAAAATGAAACTATATTTCTAAGAAATAATACTGTATTTCACGTTAATTTAATATGCCTGGCCTGGGATGGTCTTGGGAGCTGTCCTGGGTGTACCCCACCTTTGTTTGCTGTCAGTTGACATAGGCTAAGCCTCACCACAAGCATTAAGTGGTTCAGCAATGAGCGGGTGAAGGAGTAATATGTCTGGTACATGAATGGACCCCTTTAAGGCAATGATGCCATAATCACATTCTGTGCAGTACAAGCAAATCATTAATAAAACAATTACATCCATCAAGGGGGCATGATGAGATGGGTAGTGTCTGTCTGTGTGTACGTCTGTGCCCATGATAACTCAAAAACTCATGAACGAGCTTCAATGATTTTAAACCAAAAGTAGGTCTCAGGCCAACAAATAACTGATTACATTTTGGGTACGATCTGGGGCCGAATCCAAAGCAGGTGGATTTTTGAAAGATTTTTTAACATTGTGAGATGAGAAAAAATGACTTCTTCTTGTCCTTTCGGCTTTTCCCTTCAGGGGTCGCCACAGCGAATCATCTGCCTCCATCTCACCCTATCCTCTGCATCTTTTTCTCTTACACCAACTGCCTTCATGTCCTCCTTCACCACATCCATGAATCGTCTCTTTGGTCTTCCTCTCGGCCTTCTGCCTGGTAGTTCCAACCTCAACATCCTACTACCAATATACTCACTATCCCTCCTCTGTACATGTCCAAACCATCTTAATCTAGCCTCTCTGACTTTGTCTCCAAAACGTCTTACATGTGCTGTCCCTCTGATGTGCTCATTCCTGATCCTATCCATCCTCGTTACTCCCAAAGAGAACCTCAACATTTTCATCTCTGCTACCTCCAGCTCTGCCTCCTGTCTTTTCCCCAGGGCCACTGTTTCTAAACCATACAACATCGCTGGCCTCAACACCGTCTTGTACACTTTTCCTTTCATTTTTGCCGATACCTTCCAATCACACATCACACCGGACACTCTCTGCTCCTTGTAACCTCACCGTTCCTGTTGGGTCCTTGGCATTCTGTCTAACTGAGGCTAACCTTAATTCCCCTCCTTTCCAGGGCATACCTCCACCTCTCTAGGTTTTCCTGCACTTGTTCTCTGCTCTCACTGCAGATCACAATGTCATCTGCAAACATCATAGTCCATGGAGATTCTTGCCTAACCTCGTCTGTCAGCCTGTCCATCACCATAGCAAACAAGAAGGGGCTCAGAGCTGACCCTTGCTGCAGTCCCACCTCCACCTTGAACTCTTCTGTCACACCGACAGCACACCTCACCACTGTCTTACATCTCTCATACATGTCCTGCACCACTCTAACATACTTCTCTGCCACTCCAGACTTTCTCATGCAATACAACAGTTCCTCTGTCAGCACCCTGTCATATGCTTTCTCCAGGTCCACAAAGGCACAATGCAGCTCCTTCTGACCTTCTCTGTACTTCTCTATTAACATCCTCAAGGCAAACACTGCATCTGTGGTGCTCTTTCTTGGCATGAAACCAAACTGTTGTTCACAAATGCTGACCTCTGCCCTTAGTCTAGCTTCCACTATTCTTTCCCATAACTTCATCGTATGGCTCATCAACTTTATCCCTCTGCAGTTGCCACAACTCTGCACATCTCCCTTGTTCTTAAAAATGGGCACCAGCACACTTCTTCTCCATTCCTCTGGCATCCTCTCACTCTCTAAGACCTTGTTGAATGTTCTTGTCAGAAAATCTATTACTTCCTCTCCTAGACACTTCCATACCTCCACTGGTATGTCATTTGGCCTTTGACACCGCTACCTTCACCTTACGCTGTGTCTCCCTGTACTCCTTTTTACTCTTTTCGGTCCTCTCTATGTCACACTTCTTCTTAGCTAACCTCTTCTTTTGTACACACTCCTGCACTTCCTCATTCCACCACCAAGTCTCCTTATCTCCTCTCCTTCCAGATGACACACCAAGTATTCTGCTACCTGTCTCCCTGATCACATTAGCTGTAGTTGTCCAGTCATCTGGAAGCACTTCCTGACCACCCAAAGCCTGTTTCAACTCCTCCTTGAAGACAACACAACACTCCTCCTTTTTCAGCTTCCACCACTTTGTCTTCTGCTCTGCCTTTGGCTTCTTCACCTTCCTCACCATCAGTGTCATCCTGCACACCACCATCCTATGCTGTTTGGCAACACTCTCACCCACCACTACTTTGCAGTCACTGACTTCCTTCAGATTACATTGCCTACACAAGATGTAGTCTACCTGTGTGCTCCTACCTCCGCTTTTATAAGTCACTCTATGCTCCTCTCTCTTCTGGAAGAAAGTATTTACCACAGCCATTTCCATCCTTTTTGCAAAATCGATCAACATCTGTCCTTCTGTGTTCCTGTTCTGGATACCAAACCTGCCCATCACTTCCTCGTCCCCTCTGTTTCCTGCACCAACATGTCCATTGAAGTCTGCCCCAATGACTACTCTTTCATCTTTGGGGGTATTCTGCATCACTTCATCTCACTCATTCCAGAATCTCTCCTTCTCTTCTAGCTCACATCCTGCCTGTGGGGCATAAGCTCTAACAAAATTGAACATCATGCCTTCAATTTCTAACTTGAGACTCATCACTCTGTCTGACACTCTTTTCACTTCTAGAACATTCCTGACAAACTCCTCCTTCAAGATGACTCCTACTCCATTTCTCTTCCCATCCACACTATGAAAAAACAGCTTAAACCCTGCTCCTAAGCTTCTAGCCTTGCTACCTTTCCACCTGGTCTCCTGAAAACACAGTATGTCCACCTTCCTCCTCTGCATCATGTCAGCCAGCTCTCTACCTTTTCCTGTCATAGTTCCAACATTCAAAGTCCCTACTTTCAGTTCTAGACTCCTGCCTTTCTTCTTCTCTCTCTCTGCCTACGGACACGCCTCCCGCCTCTCCTTCTTCGACGTCTTCGACTAACAGTAGTCCAATTTCCACCAACTGTTGGTTAACAGCACTGATGGCGGTCGTTGTTAACCTGGGCCTCGACCGATCTGGTATGAATTTTCTTGATATGACTCGCACGTTTTATTTGACATTTGTTTTATGCCGGATGCTCTTCCTGATGCAACCCTCTGCATTTCTCCGGGCTTGGGACCGGTGTGAGGGAGATACACTGGCTTGTGCCCCTCCCTCACGGCTGCATTACGAGAAAAAATGAAATATGTTAGATTATACCTTCACAATTATATCACTGATTAAATATGGAGCCTGGATTAAAAAGTTCTTTCGGAACCACTACCTTGGTAGAGGTCTGCACTCTCTGAGTGCATTTTTAATTAGCGAATGTACATGTCCATACTGCATGAGGAAAAGAATTTAAATCATACATTGTGATCTTCACAGCATCAACATAATCAGGCCTTCGATGGTTTACAAGTGGTAAAAAGTTTTTGCCCTTTTGTTGGAATATCGCAAGTTCAAATCCCAGTGATACCACTACGTACGTAGTGATACCACAGAGTCATGACTGGGAGCCAAAGAGTGTGGAACAATGGATGTGGACAAACTTTGGACATGTTAAAAAACTCGAGGACATGATTGAATCAGCAAACACGTAATACGGCCGTAAACTGACAGCGTTGAAGTATTGACAGTGTAACTATAACCTAGTAGGAACTTCGCTGTTGCAGTACAGGCGTGGCGTTAACTTGTTGAACATAGACATGGACACAAACACTTCCAAAATGAATGAAAAAGTGCAGTGCACAGTGAGAATGAGGGAAGCATGTCGTGATTGACTATAATAAGAATAGAGGAAGTACATACTGGAAATTGTGTGCAGGTGATCATATGCATAGTAAGAAAAGATGTTGGACACAGTGAGAACGGGGCAGGGATGTAGTTAAGACATTATAACCCTTTAAAGCGCTTAATTCTACTATGTTTGAGGGGAAGCTTGAGCCTATCTCAGCTAATACTGGGCAAAGGTGGGGAACACCCTGAACAGCTTGCCAACACACACAACCATTTACACTCATACCTTGGGACAATCTGGAAGACCAAGAACCCGCACAAGCATGGCGAGAATGTGCAAACTGCACACAGAAACGCGGTAGTCATGCCAACAACTTGAACCCAGGACCTTCTTGCCGATGCCACCATGGATGAAGGGGTGGTACACCCTGAACAGTTCACCAGTCCACACAACCATTCTACTCACACCTAGGGACAATTAGCACAGCCAAGTAGCCTAATGTGCAAGACTCTGGATTGTGGGAGGAGACTGGAGCACCCAGAGGAAACCCAGGAAAGCATGGGGGATGGTGCAATTTCTCCACAGTAACACTATTCCAAAATGCCGTCCCCACATTTTGTCCCCACTCTGAAATCTGATGTGAACATTAACCAAAGCTCTTGTTTGCATCTGTACAATTGTATGCATTGGACCGCTGCCACATGATTGGCTGATTGGATAGTTTTGTGAATGAACAGAGGTTCAGGTGGTAATCCAATGGTAAATAGAAAAGTCCAGAAAGATGGGAATGTTTCCTTTTGTTCACTTGTTCATGCTTTGTCCATACTTGTAGTAATTAGTCCAGCTGTCATTTTTAAATCATATCATTGGGAAAGAGTATTTATTTTCTTGTAATTCAACAATACAAACTTTATTTCAGTTTTTCTTCTATTATGAATGGATACTTGACTTCTCTGAAGATTTGAGCTGTTTATAATATTTTAACAGAAGAAGAAGCTCTGAAGAAACCTTATACCCGTAAAGCGCTAACACATCATCAGTGGCTAGGCTTAAACTCAAAGCAGTAAGTTATCTCCTCTTGAACAGTGTAGCACTTAATTTAAGTGACAGGTGGGTTAACAGGTACACGCCTGCTTTGATTTGCCTGTCTTTGATTTGTCTCCTGGTCTAGTCCATAGGGAGCCAGAGTCTTAACTAGAGGCCAATGGTCACTCGCCAGCGTTGTTTGTCTGCAGTGATACAGCTCTAAACGATATGGTTCCTTTTGATGGCTGGCTAATTTATCACCCACTTTGAGGAGTTAATAATGGATAAAGATGGAAGGCTTGTCAGCGCACCACGACCGGAGCTGCAGCTGCAATCAGGTCGTCATCCTCAGTGAGCAGTGAAAATTCAGGCTGGGGACTTTCATGCCCACAGCTCATGCTCATATTGGAGTATCTCTGCATGATGTTGATAAATGAGTGGGTCAGGGATTACAGGCTCACCTGGATTTCTTAGCAAGTTACTGTGCAATGCATTTCATTCATTCATTCCTCATCCAAATTGCTTAACCCACTGGGTGACACCCTGAACAGCTTACTGACCTATCACAGGGCCAACACACACACACACACACACACACACACCACAATTCACACTCACTCTAGTATCAATATGGAACAGCCATTTAGCCTACATGTCTTTATAGACTGTAGGATGAAACTGGAGTTCCTGGAGGAAACCGGTGCAAGCACAAGGAGAACATGCAAATCCTGGGACTGGAACTCATGACCTTCCTGCTGTGAGGCAGATGAGCTAACCACTGCGCCACTTAATACACAAAACTAAAAAAAAAAAGATGAAAAACAGTCTTTCATCATCACTCACTCATTTGACAAAGCGACTAGTCCTACTTAGTATTACAGTACTAGTGTCACATGGAGGCTGGGTGCCTAACTCAGCAATCTGTGTGGGAAGGTGGGGTACCGTCACCGGTTGTCACTGCTGTCCCTCCAATGCAGCTAACTGGGTTATCAAAGGCCATCCATGTCTCTCGCTGTTTGTGGTGGAGGTTCATGTAAAAGAACCATTGCTGACTTTCATCAAGAGTAGCTGCCTAGCCGTCAGCGTGTTTCTGCCCTGTGATGGCCTGGTAAGCTGTCCAGGGTGTACTCTGCCCTTGCCCAGAGTCGGCTGAGATGGGCGCCAGCCTCCCCGTGACCCTAATTAGGATTAAGCGGTTCAGAAAATTAATGAATGAATAAAATAACACAGGGCACTACACAGGAATGAGACATGTGTAGTACCAAAATTAATACTGGAGGTATCTACAACCTGAATGTATAAGAAATAGTTCATATCTCGAAACATTTGGCATTTTAAATCCTAAGCAGAACCTAAGTTGGGCTTGTTCAGGAAAAAGGCATCCTCTGAAAGATCCCCTCGATGAAAATATGGAATATAAATAAAGCAAGGTCCTTTTGGAATGAGAAAAACTTCCTTCCTGGAGGTGTCATCCAGGGGGAAGCTCACTTCAAGCCACTCTTAAATTCCCAAAGACTGTTCTGTCATCAAACTCCCAACTGCTTACTTCAAACAGCCAACAACCAGCCTTCTTTTCTCCCACCATGACCACTACCCCCCCTTTTTTTCCTTTCATGTGCAGACAGGGACCAGAATCAACAGTCCAAGCACTTGCTGTGCAGAAATAGGCATAACACGCTAATAAGATCAGGAAATAAGATCAGTGGATTCGGGTCGCTGATGGATGATAAGCAACAGTGTAGGTTTGCAGTCAGGACAGCGTGGTGATGTATTAACTGTGTTTAGGCTCTCTGGAAGATGAGGTCACTGCTTTAATTAGGGCTTTGTGGAAAACCGTTAGCATAAATGATTTCTGTTCGAGCAGCTGCAGAAATGCTTTGTGTCCTCTCAGGGAGTGTTTCCTCACCACCATCACCTCTGACTTGTCCCTTAGGGATCAATTGGAAATCATATCTGAATTTCGGTAAAGCTGTCATGTGATAAGAAGTGTTCTTATAGTTTTGTAAATCAATACAGTATTTCTGGATTAACCATGAACTAATTTATATTTATATAATGCAATTAAATGCAAAAAAGTGAATGTTTGGTGTGATGCCCATTGCTTGAAACCATATTAGTCTCAGGTAGAGTTTGTTGAGTTTTATAAGGTAATGATCCGTACGTTTTTATGGATATTTTACAGAACCAGCCTCGGCTCTCTCGGAGATTTTGCTCTCACAAATGCTTCTTTATTTTAATCTTAGAGCTTTATCTGAAAAGTGATTTTTAAAAAAATAATATACACTGTATATTATACAATGATACCTCACCTTACGAAATTAATCTGTTCTAGAGCCTTTTTCGTAACATGGATTTTTTGTAAGTAGAACCGCATTTTACATGTAAAATGTGTGATTCATTCCAAGGCCCCCAACACTACCCTTTAAAAATTATAAAAGCATACCTTTTAAGGTACTTACTTCGTGTTGACCATGTCTTCTTAGCAGAGTTATAATCTTACAAATGTTTATGCAAGGTTAAAAACCTGAGCCAAAAAATAAAGTTGCAATGAGCACACTCGAAAAACTCATGAACAAGGTACTGCTCAAGGGAGCTGCGTCATCCCTCCTAGCCAATGGGAGGCCAGCGGTGCAAGAATGTTGGGAGATAGCCAATGGGAGGGAGCTGTGTTATCCCTCCTAGCCAATGGGAGGCCAGCGGGGCGGGATGTTGGGAGATGTTGGGATGTTTCGTAAGAAGAACTTGTTTGGTATACAGAAACAAAAAAAAATTTGGAAAATGTTTTTCGTAACCTGGATTTTTCGTTTGTTGGGACTATCGTAAGGTGAGGTACTACTGTACTGCTTTTTTTGTTGACAATTTTTTTTATTTCTGTGAGATTTACATTTGTAATATAAATGTAATGTTCGGAATTTACAATGTTTTTGTACTGACTCACAATGTACACAATGGACACATCAGATAATAAAAATCTAGAGCAAAATTTATACTAAACCTTTTGCACAGAACTGTGTATATGGACACACACACACACACACACACACACACACACACACACACACACACACACACACACACACACACACACACACATGTATATTTCCCACGTTCCTGATTTCCCAAATTCCAAGTTAAATTACTCATTTCACTCTAATCACAACTTTAATTTCAGATAGTTTTTCAGAATTGTGGACTGTAGTGGATTGCACCATCTCTCTCTACGTCTCCATCCAATCAAGTAGATGGACATCGATCCCTGAAGCGTGAATGATTCTCATGCAGGGATTGTCATGGCTGTGATCACAATGATCTACCTTATGGTTTGCCAGGCCACAGACAGACTCACTCACACTTATGGGCAATTTGGAACAGCCAATTAATATGCACTACTGTACATGTTTTTGGACTGTAGGAGGAAACCGGAGTACCCGGAAGAAACCCACACAAGCACAGAGAAAACAAGCAAACTGCACACAGAAACACCCAGGCCCTGGAATCAAACCCAGGCCTTCTTGCTGTGAGATGGACATGCTAGCCACTACGCTACCGTGCTGTTCGGATTGCACCAAAGCTTCAGGAATAACAGTCAAAATACGAAGTCCGTCTGAGGGTTTGGTTGTTTCAGTAAAAACTCTGCAGCATTGCACAAATTTTCCTTGTTTTTTTTTTTTATTATTTATTTTCAGGTTTTTTTTTAAACATTTTCCCCCACCTCTATAGGAAAAACATTATTTTTAAAAATTCTCACAATACAAATTTACTCACACCATCCTCTATGTGCCTCGTGACATAATAACGACAATCAATTCGTCTGAAGCACGTATTAAAGTCCACTTAGAATAAATGGTAAGAAACGAAATGGATGTGCGATGTGACCCTCAGCAGAAACCTGCTTTAATGACATGTTTTCTCCCAGCTCTGGTTGATCATCCCGTACTGCTCCTGGAAGCGATTTCTGATTTATCTGGCTGCTTTTTCAGCAGATCTGCTGGGATACTACTGCTTTAGGGTCAAGGCAATGACTGTGTGTGGCTGTAACGGTCAGCCAGTCAGTGGCACACACATCCGTAGATTAATGGCCCTTCACTTGAGGTCTGGCTACTGCCTGCCCTTTACCTTTATCATCCCACCTCACACACTCCAAGTCCACACACACTCCCTGTGTTCAGCTCAGCTCAGCTCGGCGTGCCACTCGCACCTCATCCGCCCTCCTCCTTCCACATCGCAGTAACACTTTCTATGGAGACTAACATGTACTATCAATGTGTTCATAACATATAATAATTATTTACAACAGAAAAATAGGACACACGGTATTAGTGTCAATATCCATCCTTAATACAATACATTGTGTAGTTCTATTAATTCATTATAATTATATAATTAGTCCTCATGGCATGTGCATGGTTTAGTGATATCGCTGTATAAGAAACACAATTAATTACAGATACACAAAGGTTGTTTATTTTTATATATTTTTTTCTAAATGATATTAAAGGAATAAATTAAATAATCAATACATCAGTGTATTTAAACTTATGGATGCTTTAATGAAACTGACTGACCGACGATTAAGTAGAAACTAATGCAATTATAAAGTGATGTGATATCTACACAACACCCCAGTTACAGTTCTGAAGCCATGTTATAGGAATTAATGTACAGTGATCCCTCGCTACTTCGTGGTTCAGTTCCTGCGGCTGCGGTGCATCGCAGTAAAATATTCAAAAATATTCATTCAAAAATTTTAAAAAATGAGGAAATTAAGGAAAAATAGGGAAAAGGTTAAGGAAAATGCTGCAAAACAAGGTCAATTATGCAAAAACAAACAAACAAACAAACAAACAAACAAACAAACAATCAAAAAACCAAACCCCCCCCAACTCAAAAACAAACAAAAACAAAAAAAAACCCCAACAAATCTATTTACATATTTATGTGAGGCGTGCACGTCGGTATGTGTGTGTATTTATATTTTATTTACATCTTATGCATTATTTTTTAATGTTTAATTGTTATTATAAGCATTTATAGCATTGAATATGTATTTATTGATATTGGCTGGAACTGCCAGGCAGAAGGCCTAGGGGAAGACCAAAGCGACGATTCATGGATGTGGTGAAGGAGGACATGAAGGTCGTTGGTGTAAGAGAAGAAGAGGCAAAGGATAGGGCGAGATGGAGGCAGATGATTCGCTGTGGCGACCCCTGAAGGGAAAAGCCAAAAGGAAAAGAAGAAGATACACATATACATGTACGTACATATTTATGTGAGGCGTGCACGTCGGTATGTGTGTGTATTTATATTTTATTTACATCTTATGCATTATTTTTAATGTTTAATTGCTATTATAAGCATTTATAGCATTGAATATGTATTTATTGATATTATATACACATATACATGTACGTATACATCATCGGGGGGGTCGTTCCTATTTCACGGAAATTGGCGGTGGCAATGTCTCAGTTCCCATTAACCGGGATCCCAGTATAACTGAATCCTTTAGCAGAGATCCTGACCTGCGCACCATAAGCTTCTAATAAGACTTGAAATGTTTGTGAAACTACAAGGAAATAATGCAACGACATCACAAATAATAATAATAAATAAATAAACATGTTGTTCATTAAAATTGTTATGCAAATGATCAAAACGAGAGTGTGGAACAGAGGGACAGCACATGTAAGACGTTTTGGAGACAAAGTCAGAGAGGCTAGATTGAGATGGTTTGGACATGTACAGAGGAAGGATAGTGAGTATATTGGTAGTAGGATGCTGAGGTTGGAACTACCAGGCAGAAGGTCTAGAGGAAGACCAAAGAGACGATTTATGGATGTGGTGAAGGAGGACATGAAGGTCGTTGGTGTAAGAGAAGAAGAAGCAGAGGATAGGGTGAGATGGAGGCAGATCATTTGCTGTGGCGACCCCTGAAGGGAACAGCTGAAAGGAAAAGAAGAAGAAGAAGTTCATTAAAAAAGTCATTTACACCACTGTTCACACTCATTGGTGGGTAGTGGTCAGCACATCTGCCCCACAGCAAGAAGGTCCTGGGCTCGATTCCCACCTCGGGCGTTTCTGTGTGGAGTTTTTATGTTCTCCCCGTGCTTGTGTGGGTTTCCTCCGGGTACACCGGTTTCCTCCAACAATCCAAAAACATGCAAACTTCAGTCCCAACTTGTTTCTGCAGTCACCGGCTCAACTTCAATAAATTGTGATTATAGTACTGCCTTCTTTTGCCTGATCTGGATCGTTCCAAACATTTCTGGAACTTGCGCTAGTCTGTTACATAAATTTGATGCCTGCGATGGTCTGCCGAGTTGTTTAGGGTGTACCCTGCCTTTTCCCAGTGTTGGCTAAGATAGGCTCCTCCCAGTAACTAAAACAGGATTAGATGATTCAGCAAATGAGTGGTGATGAGAATACAATGTCGTGTATCTAAACCTAATATCGTGCACTTGTAC
>CM045751.1:18002500-18032500 GCA_024760905.1 Plotosus lineatus | reverse complement strand
ATATATATGTGTGTGTGTGTGTGTGTGTGTGTATATATATATATATATATATATATATATATATATATATATATATATATATATATATATATATATATATATATATATATATATATATATACACAGTAGATATTATCTACATGTAAATAATTAAGTTAAATTCTATAGAAAGCAGTACAGAGTAATAAATGCAATAAAGTGAATGTTTGGGTTGATTTGATGACCATTTGGTTTAAAATATTTTAGTCTCAGGTAGAGTTTTTTGAGTTTTATAAGTTGTACATTTCATGAGAATTGTACAGAACCATCCACGGTTCTCCTGGAGATTTTGACTTTCATACTTGCTTCTTTATTTGAATATAAAATCCAGAGAGGTTCACGTAAAATTGCTGACTTTCGTTGAGAGAAGCTGCAAAGCCGTCAGCGTGTTTGTGTCCTGTGATGGCCTGGCTGTAAAGGGTGTATTCTGCCCTCGTCTAAAGTCAGCTTAGATGGGCGCCAGCCTCCCTATGACCTTAACTGGGATTCAGCGGTTCAGAACATTGAATGAATGAATAAAATGATGTAATTGTAATTCTGATGTAATTAGCTGCTTTCTTTTCTGACAAACATTTTATCGTAAAAAAAAGAAAGAAGCTAAGACTACACAGTATTGTTTATATTTAAAAATTGAGGAACTAATTTATACATTTATTTTCTGAATCGTTTCAACCTGATTATGGTCATGGGAAGGCTGTCGCTCATCTCAGCTGACTCTGGGCGAGGGCAGAGTACACCCTTTACAGCTTGTCAGGCCATCCCAAGACTCCATAAACTCTGCTTTCCTTTCACAGTTCAAAATCATGCGCAGTAGGCTAACTGGCTGTTCCAAATTGCCCCTTGTTTTGAGTGTGAGTGTGAGTTGCTGTGTTTGTTGGCCCTATGATGGACTGGCGAGCCAATTATGGTGCACCCCTGCCTTCGATCAGAGATCAGCTGAGATGGGCGTCAGCCTCCCCCGCGACATCATGGCATGTCATCACAAAATGAGCTCAGTGCAGTGAAAGTTCATTGTCATATGTTCAGGAAGTACAGTATGTCAAAAAAATGACCCACATGTATTTCTAATTTTTTAATTAATGTATTTCTTAATATATAATGTGTCTGTCAGCAAAATACTAAACTGCAAAACAACCTATAAATATGACTGTACACGTCAACTAACCATGTGATCTTCATTCATTTTAGTTTAGAGCTGATTTTCATCAAATGTACTCTTTCACTCATCAGCCAAACCATTCAGTCCTATTGGGGGTCACGGAGAGGCTGGAGCCTATGTTAGCCGACACGTGACTCAGGCTGGGTACATCCTGAACACCTCGCCAGGTCATCATATGGCCAAGACTCAGGACCTTCTTGCTGTCAGGCAGATGTGGTACAGTATGTGTACACTATGCTACTGTGCCGCCCTCTCCAAATGTAATTTTCTATTAACGGGATTGTAACTTAAGCATTCTTGCTAATTTCCCAGATTTAGCTCCACCAAATGTAACATGTTTATTTTAAAGATATTGATCTCTAAATTTAATATATCTGATAAAACAAGTTTTCCTTGAGTACTAGTTACTGAGTATCTTTCTAAAACATATCTCGTATTATATACATTTCTGACATACTGACAATAATTATTTATTTTGAACTTCCAGGGTTTATACTGAGATCCACGTGCGTCACTTTGTTTACAGTTGTACTATCTTGCGTGACTTTGCAGATGTTAATAAAGTCTGTAAAGGTTTCCGATTGTAGGATGTACCCCGTCTCTGCTGGAGGAGTTTCAGTGATCAGTGAAAGGAGTTTAATCAGTAGAATAAGTTATATATTGCATTCACTGTATTAAATTTATGCATGCTTACAAGACACTTTCACTGAGTAAGATAATGCTTATTTACTACATCCGGGCTGCTGGCATTTAGAATTTATGACAACATCCTCAAAAAAAAAAAAAAAAAAAAAAAAAGAGAGAAACAGCCGGCCACTAGACTTCCTCTGATGAAAGACACAGTCGCACCTGTAAATCTATGGGCTTGGGGTGCAGCTGCAGGGACTTCAACAGCTTAGCATCGAGGGACCCCAAACCACCCCAAACATACACACACACACACACACACACACACACACACACACACACACACACACACACACACACACACACACACACACACACACACACACACACACACACACACACACACACACACACACACACACACACACACACACACACACTAACACTTATTCAGACACACACACACACACACACACACACACACACACACACACACTGCACGCTAACACTTATTCACACACACACACACACACACACACACACACACACACACACACACACACTCAGACTCACACTCTATACTCTCACACTAACACTTATTCACACACACACACTTATTCACACACACACACACACACACACACACACACTAACACTTATTCACACACACACACACACACACACACACACACACACACACACGCTAACACTTATTCACACACACACACACACACACACACACACACACACACACACACACACACACACACTCAGACTCACACTCTATACTCTCACACTAACACTTATTCACACACACACACACACACACACACACACACACACACACACACACACACACACACACACACACACGCTTACACTTATTCGCACACACACGCACACATACACACACACACACACACACTCACTCACACGCTAACACTTATTCACACACACACACACACACACACACACACACACTCAGACTCACACTCTATACTCTCACACTAACACTTATTCATACACACACACACACATACACACACACACACACTCACACGCTAACACTTATTCACACACACACACACACACACACTCAGACTCACACTCTATACTCTCACACTAACACACACAAACACACACACACACACACACACACACACACACACACACACACACAAGACAATAATGGAGTTGGACGTACAGGAAAAGCACAGCAAATGGCATCGGAAACACACCCACACATTCCCACTGGAGATACAGTACTGTGTGTGTGTGTGTGTGTGTGTGTGTGTGTGTGTGTGTGTGTGTGTGTGTGTGTGTGTGTGTTGAAAAGATTAACATACTGACATTGATGCCCATTTCAGGAAATCCTACTAAATGGGTGTCAATTTGCATGCAGTATTATCACTCAGTCAGATAAATGGAAATTTGTTCATCGGTGTAGAAAATATCACAGTTTCTAATTCTATAATGGAATGATCTGTACGAGTGTTAATGCAATTGTTGGGGTTGATGTGAATAAAAATTTTCCAACACCACATGCTGCTTCAGGTTTGTAAAACTTAGTGAATTTGTTATTGATACACTATTTGTTATGAGTGGAACCTCAGTTCTTAGTGATTATTTATGCTTTGAACTTGATATGGCTCTTCATCTCAAAACATAAACAATCACTAATAACTGAGGTCCCACTCATAACCAATCACTAATATCCATTGTCCCACCAGTAACCAATCACTAACAACCCTGGTCCCACTCATACCGTTACTGACACCTCTGTTCTTACTCATAAACAATCACGAATATATTCATGGTCCCGCCCATAACCAATCACTGACAACCTTGGTCCTGCTCAGAACCAATCACTAATATTCATGGTTCCACCCATATCAAATCACTGGATTTCACTCATACCCAGTTAATGACAACTCTGGTCCCGCTCATAACCAATCATGGATACATTCATGGTTCTGGCCATAACCAGTCCTTGACAACCCTGCTCCTGCTCATAACCAATACTAATATCCATGGTCCTGCCCATAACCAACCACTGGTAACCATGGTCCTGCTTGTAACCAATCAGTGATGGCTTCAGAAGTGAGATTCTTCCATCATAGTACTATCATACTTAACTCGCTCACGCTCAGTCATTTACTAAACCACTTAATCCTGTTGGTTGCAGGAAGGCTGAAGCCCATCTCAGCTGACACTGGGCAAAGGCAGGGTACACCCTGAACATCTTGTCAGACCATTACATGGCCAACATAGACACAAGCGTTCACACTCATACTCATATCTAGGGGAAATTCGAAACAGTAAGTTCACCTAATGTGCATGTCTTCAGACTGTGAGAGGAAATCGAAGTTCCCCAGAGGAACCCCACAAAAGAAAGGAAGAACATACAGACCACTCTGAAACACCCGCGTTCCACGGGATCCAAACCTTTCAGTGAAGCAGACATGCTAACCACTGCATCAATGCATATTTCAGAGGAACCTTAAATTCAGGTCCCAGCACACTGTATTAGTTTATTTTTAAGGGTACATGTATTTTCCTCATGCTGTTCAACATACAGAAGGTATGTTATAAGGAATCACAATTTATTACGTGTATAGATTAAAAAAGATAAAATAAAAATAGTGGTGTGTAAAATGCACAGAGAAAAAGGAACAATAATTGTAGCTGTTTGGCAGGTTTCCAAAAGCCTGAATTGGGCTGTCATGGTACAACTGCATTTCATGTCAGTGTTTAAATATGTATGTGCATGTAATACACACACCTCCCACTGGGAATTGAACAAATGCTGCTCTGACATCAGTCCTGCAATGACACATGCCTCCAATAACATGCCTCTCATATTTGCATTACTATTCTCTTCCAATTATTAGCATTGTATTTGCTATTAAATATTTCGTTGGATTACACAAAACATTTTGGAAATAATTTGTGAACGCATATAATTATAAAACATGAGGGTGGGGTGAAAGTTCTTATCAATCTACTGTATTTCACTATCAGGATGAGAGCTTCTATAATAAGGGGATTCAAGCGCTGCAGCACTGATGGAACTTCTTGTGAGGACTGCAGGGAAAACGACGCTGAAGAATAAACCCGACCACATCTTGGTCAGTCTATCAACTTTTCAGCCCAGCCTTGTAAACGTAAATCACAGCGAAATCGTTTTTTAAATTAAGTCATGAGATACTATATATTCTATATTCTCACTGTCTACAGTTTAAACGTGAGATGTGTCTCGATTGTTTGCCTGATGTGTGTTTTGTTTTGTTTTTTTCCAATATCTACTGCCTTGCCATGAACTCAACACGAAATCATCGTTAAAATCGAATCCATATTTAATTTCAGCTTCTTCTCACTGATTTAAAAGCCCTGGCTCTTGAGTCATCTTCAAAAATAAATTACCTTTTATGTTTGTGGACTCATAAAAGTTGTACGCCAGTTTTAACTTGTAACACTACACCCTAAACTCGGCACATGACAATGTCAGGTGGTGCAGGCCTCAAAGTGCAGCTCTCAAAACAGGTCATAAGAGTCTATTGTTATTTCGGAGGGAGCATGTGTTTATCTTGTAGTGGCTCAGGTTTCTTGCCTCTTGTCTATCTTATATATTATGCTGAGCTCAAATCTGTATGATGGATGGTGACACCCCCCCCCCCCCACCACCACACACACACACACACACACTCCCCAACCCTCACCCCGGGTGCTTACCCACGATACTTTGCTATGTGCATTCCCCAGGAACTTATTTATATTCACTCTAAAGAGCAAAGGTGCTCCAAATATCTTTTTATCCACTACAGAGATTTCTCAATGCCAATGTACTCAACTTTTAATTCAACACACGAGACAGCGCTGCTGGAGGAAAAAGCATAAAAAGTAAGAAAAAAGACAAAGGGCTAAATATTTACTCAAACCAAAACACACACACACACACACACACACACACACACACACACACACACACACACACACACACATATATATTATTTTATTTGTGAAACATGGTGGCGATAGGGCAAGCCTTGCATCAAACTACCTTTCACTGCATTAAAAAAAGTGATGCATTTCTACAAATATTTGTAAATATATCCACATTAAATAAGGTGAGGGTTAAGGCTTTATTTTTAATAACATAAAAAAAAAAAAAAATCAAGGTAGGGACCACAACCTTAGTTAACTAAACTCTGTCTCATTCCATTCACTGAGCATGTAGAAGAATGAAAAAAGTTTGAAAGCATTAAAAGTTATTTTATCTACCCCTATTAAAACACGCTTCTGTGACGCTGATCTTTAATGCTAATTAATGTTTTCGTGAACAGTTGTTCAACTGATACGTGTTTAAAATGGAGTTCATAAAAACTACTATCTTGAGAGAAAAATCAATCAGTCGGGAAAACACGATAAATAAAAGGAGAAAACATCCCTGGAGCCTGGCTAGTTCACCTTGTGGTCGGCCATGATTAGCCAGCGTTTACATGAGCACCTCACATGCTTCTCCATTCTTCACCACACCTTCGTAACGCATGCGTGATGCTCATGAGGGCTCATGCCTTGCTCACTGAGGAAGTGTTAATTGGCCTCACGAGTTAGCTGAGCTGTCAGGGTAAAGGTTCTATCCTTGACGTATCAGCACATTTGGCCACTGGTGAGCGATCCTTTTCAAACCAGACATGCTTTCTGAGTATTCTATATCTCATTAAAAACGGCGGGTGGCAATTAAAGGAGGAAAGACGGACCTTCGTCCTCCTGGATTAGCAGCTCAAAGAGATTCTGCTAAAAGGTAATTAATAGTTTTGGCATGAGCGCATTTCCATGAGAAGTTCTCCATCACACAGGAAACAAGTATTCACTTCTTTTGAAAATTCATCTTATTTTATGAGTCTGGACTTCAGAGAGGCGTTAAAGGCCTCAAGGACTAAATCATCTGGTTTACTTTGTTAATGCACATTGGCGACATCGAGCCTCGAGAAATTCTAGATCATTTTATCATTTTGATTTAAATAAGTGAAATCTGATCAAAGAGCGGTGGAGCAGCGACATTATGGTTAGCACAAAAGGTTTCTGGGTCCGAATCCTGAACCTGGCAAGGGCATTTCTGTCTAGAGTTTGCATAGTCTCCCCTGTGTTTGTGTGAACTCCCTCCGGACACTCCAGTTTTCTCCCACAGTCCACAGGCATTCAAGTTCAACTTTTCCAAATTGCCCCTATGTGTAAATATGAGTGGTTGTGTGCTGCTCCATGATGGACTGGTAAGTTTTTCAGGATGTACATTTCCTTTGCCAGACTTTTCCAGTGCCAGACTTACCATGACCCTGGTAAGATAAAGTGGTTTAGTAAATAAGCGAGTGAGTGAGTGATTATAGAGTGGCATCATGATGACGTTATGGTTAGTTCATCCACTTCAGGGTGAGAAGATTCTGGGATTGAGTCCTAGGCTAGAAGAGGTTGTTTCTGTGTGGAGTCTGCATGTTCTCCCTGTGCTTGCTGGGGTTTCCTTATACAGTCCAAAGACATGTACAGTCTAATTGTATATCAGTGTACAGTGGTATCTCACTTTACGAAATTACTCCATTCCAGCACCTTTTTCATAACCTGCATTTTTCGTAAATTGAACCACATTTTACATGTAAAAAGTCTGATTCGTTCCAAGTCTCCCAATACTACCCCATAAACCCTTTAAAATTTATAAAAGCATACCTTTTAAGACCTTCTGCTTCAATATCGTACCGATGGTAGACGGGTTTGGCCATATTCCTTTGCAATATCACTCGAGCCCGTTTCTTCTTTTCACTCGCACCAGAAATCACATGCACGCCCGTGTACGTGTGTGTGTGTGTGTGTGTGTGTGTGTGTGTGTGTGTGTGTGTGTGTGTGTGTGTGCGCACGCATGTGTTGACCATGTCTTCTTAGCTGAGTTATAATCTTACAAATGTTTATGGAACGTTAAAAGCCTGAGTCAAGAAATAAAGCATGAAACAACAGTAACTCTGTTCTTTACACAAAAAGCATCATGGTAGATGCAACTCCATAAAAGCCAATGGGAGGGAGTGCCATTGGATCAAGATGTGAGAAGCCATGAGAGTAGGATAGACTCAGCACATATCTTTCCCACTATAAAATAATCACGTGCAGGTGCCTCATGAATCATTCCAACATTCCATCATTGGTGATGGGCAACTGGCGAAGAAGTAGGTGAGGATACACTGGTAACTGTAGTCACATACCTGCACACAGGCGGGACAGGACTTTGGTTGCTCTCAGTTGGACACAGAAACAGCAATTGTGTTCGGCAGCATCCTGGGTTATTAAGCAGCCCTTTTTAGGACCACACTACTCACCCTGAATAGGGAAGCAATATAAGCTGCACACTTAATGTGTTCAGCATCAAAAAGATCCAAGTACACAAAGGTAATCAGCAAAACAGGTTGAGAGAGATGTGTGACAAAACAGGTTGAGAGAGAAAAGCTGAAGAAATGCAAGTGTATGCAGACCAGAATGACTCCAAAAGCTTCTAAAATGCAATGAAGGCCATATATGGTCCAATTCACAAAGGAACAGCACTGTTGTTAACTGCTGATGAAACCACACTCCTGACTGATAAAAACCTCATCAAGTAGAGGTGGGCTACAGCACCCTGCTAAATTGGCAGTCAGCCATTGACCTGGACGCCATTAAGGAGATTGCACAGAAACCCAATGTGGCAGCTCTTGCTGACATACCATCACTTGACACAGAAAGCCATCAAAGCCTTGTCAAATGGCAAGACACCTACATCAAATGCCATACCAGCAGAGATCTACAAGTTTGGAGGTCACCATTTTGTTCACCATTTGACCAAACTTTTCCAGATCATGAGGGAAGAGTAAATGATACCTCAAGAATTCAAGGATGCATCAATCGTCAGTTTGTACAAAGGGAAAGGCTCTCGCTCCAAGTATGAAAATCACAGGGGTATATTTCTCTTAGTCATAGCAGGTGAGATACTAGCAAGAAATATCTTAATTCACATTATCCACCATAATCACCAAAGCATTCCTTCCAGAAACTCAGTGTGGCTTCTGCAGTGGCAGAGGAACAGCAGATATATTTGCAGCAATGCAGATCCAGGAATGCAGATCCAGAAATGCAGGGAGCAGAAAGCTTTTGACACAGTCAGTAGAGAGGGCTTGTGTAAAATCCTTGCTAAGCTGGGCTGCCCAGAGCAATTCACCAAAATAATAATCCAATTCCACAATGGCATGATGGCTAAGGTAATGTAAGATGGCAACACATCAAATCAATTCCAGGTTGCAATTGGCATGAAGCAAGGCTGTGTCATGGCTCCAAAATTATTTTGTGTACTGCTTGCAGCTATGCTACTGGATAAAACATGGACAGAGGGGTGTACATACAGTTTTGGACAGATAGCAAGCCGTTTAACCTCAGAAGACTCAAGGCCTCCACTAAGCTAGTTGAAGATCTGATGAGATAACACCTTTTTGCTGATTACTGCATATAACTTGCCCACTCAAAAGACCTCCAGCTGATAATGAACCATTTCTCTCCAGTATGTAGAAAATTTGGCCTTACTATCAGCCTCAAGAAGACTGAAGTGATGTATCAACCAGCTCCTCAGAAAGTTTATGTCAAGCCCACCATCACTATCAAAGACACAAGGCTAAATGTGGTTGACAGACTCACTTATCTGGGAAGCATACTGTCTCGATCAGTCTCCCTGGTTGTTGAAGTGAACCATCGTATTGTCAAAGCAAGTAGTGCTTTTGGGCACCTCAGAGGAAAAACTGTGGGATAAGAGAGATATAAAAGTCCAGACCAAACTACAGGTATACAGAACAGTCATCATAACCACACTCCTCTATGCCTGTGAAACATGGACCACCTACAGACACCATATAAGGAAACTAGGTTATTTTCATCTCAGCTGCATCCACAAAATCTTGAGGATTCAGTGGCAGGACAAAGTTCCAAATACTGGAGTTCTGCAGAGGGCAGGAATGCCTGGAATGGAAGCCTTGCTGACAAAATCACAACTCAGATGGGCAGGACACCAAGTCCGTATGTGTGACAACAGACTGTCAAAGGCAATTATCTATGGACAGCTGAAAATTGGTTAACGTAGACATCGTGGTCAATACAAGTGGTATAAAGATACACTCAAAGCCAGCCTAAAGAAGTGTCACATAGATGACAATCACTAGGAGGAGCTAGCAGAGGATCAGAAGAGCTGGAGATCCATCAGTGACAAGGGCATCAGGCAATTTAAAGATGAGCATATCCAGGCTGCTCAAGAAAAACGCCAACTGTGCAAAACTAGAACACACAAGGCAGTTACATAAGGATCATCCTGTGATGTGTGTGGTCGCATATGTCGCTCCAAGCTAGGACTCATCAGCCATCAGAGGGTCCACAAATCAAGACAAGGAATGAACACATGATAAGGCGGTCTTTGTCGTATTGACAGACAACCAGGAGGTTGCAAAAATGGACCAAATGTAGTTTGAGGAAAACACAATGTGTTTCTGCACTGTTTGAGTAGTGAATTTCAATGTCTATATAAAGGCCCAAAAATGTCCACTATTGTTATTATAGTGTACGTCATAATACCAGGTCTATCATGTGAATGTCTCCAGGTAATGAGTATGGTGGTGGATGGGTTGCGCTACAGGCAGCAGTGTGTACAGACTGTACACAAACAATCAACAAAAACCTGATTGACTGCCACAAAAGAAAAAGATCGGTTGATGACAGTCTATGTCCAGATCGAGAGCAAGAGAATTGATCGTTAAATCCAGAACTTGAGAGACTGGTTACGCTGTGCTGTATCATCACAAATCACTACCTGTGTCATCACAAATCATCATCTGTGTCACTGCAAACCATCACCTGTATCATCACAAATCACCACCTGAATCATCACAAATTACAATCTGTGTCACCACAAATCACCACCTAGATCATCAAAAATCATCACATAGGTCATTAGAAATCACCACCTGTATTAACACAAATCACCACCAGTATCAACAGAACTCACCACCTTTATCAACACAAATCACCACCTATATCATTGCAAATATCACTTGTATCATCACAAATTACAACCTGTGTCAACACAAATCACCACCTAGATCATCACAAATCACCACAGAGGTCATTAGAAATCACCACCTGTATTAACACAAATCAGCAGCTGTATCAACACAAATCACCACCTGTATCAACACAAATCACCACCTGTATCAACACAAATCACCACCAGTATCAACAGAACTCACCACCTTTATCAACACAAATCACCACCTGCATCATCACACATCACCACCAGCATCAACAGAACTCACCACCTTCATCAACACAAATCACCACCTGTATCATCACAAATCACCACCTGTATCACAAATCACCACCAGCATCAACAGAACTCACCACCTGCATCAACACAAATCCCCACCTGTATCATCACAAATCATAACCTGCATCATCACAAATCACCACCAGCATCAACAGAACTCACCACCTTCATCAACACAAATCCCCACCTGTATCATCACAAATCACTACCTGCATCATCACAAATCACCACCAGCATCAACAGAAATCACCACCTTTATCATCGCAAATCACCACCTGCATCATCACAAATCACCACCAGCATCAACCGAAATCACCACCTGCATAATCACAAATCACCACCTGTATCATTGCAAATCACCAACTGCATCATCACAAATCATCACCTGCCTCATCACAAATCACCACCAGTATCATGGCAAATCACCACCAGTATCATCACAAATCACCACCTACATCATCACAAATCATCATCTGCATCATCACAAATCACCACCAGTATCATTGCAAATCACCAACTGCATCATCACAAATCACCACCTGCATCATCACAAATCACCACCTGTATCATAGCAAATCACCAACTGCATCATCACAAATCACCACATGTATCATTGCAAATCACCACCTGCATCATCACAAATCACCACCTGCATCATCACAAATCACCACCTGTATCATAGCAAATCACCAACTGCATCATCACAAATCACCACCTGCATCATCACTCTCACACTCACTCACTCACTCACTTACTCACTCACTCACTCTCACACTCACTCACTCACTCACTCTCTTACTCACTCACTCGCTCACTCACTCTCACACTCACTCACTCTCACACTCACTCATTCACTCACTCACTCTCACACTGACTCACTCTCTCACTCACTCTCACACTCACTCACTCACTCTTAAACTCACTCACTCACTCTCACACTCACTCACTCTCACACTCTCTCACTCACTCACTCACTCACTCACTCTCACACTCACTCACTCACTCACTCACTCACTCACTCTCACACTCAGTCTCACACTCACTCACTCAGTCACTCTCTTACTCACTCGCTCACTCACTCACTCACTCACTCACTCACACACTAAAGACTACACCACCATTGCACCATAAATGTACAGTATATAGAGTATATCATGTACATTTATAAATAAAGAATGCAAAACATCTTCTTTCAAAATATTTATAGTGAGAAACTAAGACAGGCTTCAGAGTAAGAAGCCCAGAAACTCCAAGAGGGGTCTGATATGGGTAGTATGAGTATGCAGCACAACCCCCCTGCCCCCTACGTGCACATATACACACACACACACACACACACACACACACACACACACACACACACACACACACACAAACTCACACATACTCAGATGCACTCACATTTGAAGCCTGCATTTTGCTGAATAACTATTTCATGATCAGTCTCAATCCTACAGGGAAATAACCATTAATATACTATAATCTGAGGCAATTTTTTAGGTCCTTCGCTGAATTTTTGCACATAACTTCTACAGTATCTTTAAATCTCTTTCTGACTGTTTGAACATCACATCTTAAAATTTTAATATATTTTTACTTATTGACTGGGTGTTAAAGTAAACTATTTCTAAACTTCTCCTCGAAGCAGCCTGGTAACATTCAATACCCAGATTTATTCTCACCACATTCAATGTTTAAAGAGTAAAGAAAATGTTCTGGTGGTGGAGTATGGCGCCTTTAGCACAGGTTTTAAAAAAAACAACCAAGCTATCTTTTGATAAATATTTGGAATATTTTGAAATTTATTTCTCGGCAGCCTGTAAAATCCTCAGTTTCACTGTGACTATGCGCCCTCTGCATTCTGGCACAGCAGAGATCATGAAAAATCATGTTACAAACAAAATAAGGAAATTTTCCGCCATATTATACTCTCCACACAATAACCAGCCATAACATTAATGCCACCCACCTGGTCTGTGGCTTGTCTACTCCATACCAGGAAAGCTGTAATACACAGTGTGTCCTGAGTTCTTTCTATCATATTCAAAAATTAAAAGGTTCTTCTCATTGGATGGGTAAGTTTTCCATTTTACTTTAACATTTTTTTATGCAAGTGATGGTTTACTGTGTAGGCCTGATCTGTGTGTGGCTCAGAGAGAGTTCAGTGAAACTAACTTAAAATTAAATTTTCACTGCTCGAGTGGTTCCAGCCACAGAAAGGCGATTTATATGTGAGTACAGTAGTTCTGAAAGGTAAACTGTATAATAATTCAGCTTATTTTGCAAATGCCTATGCATGTAAAGCAGGGGTCACCAACATGGTGCCTGCGAGCACCAGGTCACCCGCAAGGTCAACATGAGTCGTCCGCGGGCCTGTTCACTGCTGTTTTTAGAACAGGCCCATAGTGCCACTCTCCATTGAGCTGCATCTAATTTTTTTGCTATTTTTTTTTTAACCAACTCAATATCTTCACATAGATGAATATTATTAATAATAACATATAATTAAAGGTAAACAGCAAATTTGTTATTTTAGAAATGTGTATCGACCTAGTACCCCTTCACATTAGTTGGTACCCAAGAAGTAGCTCAGGTTTAAAAAGGTTGGTGACCCCTGATGTAAAGTATTCGCATAAATCGTGATAGTAAATATTTCAGCTTGGTCTCAGTAATGGCAGCAATGCAGGGTGGCAGCGATGCAGTAGTGGCAGCGATGCAGTAGCCTTGTTTTGTTTCTGAGTTGCGACATGTACTGAAACTGAAACGACGTGTTTACCGTTGCACACCACACAAGAGATGCTGGTTTGGAGATGAATAGACGCAGTTGTGTAACTATCACAGTGTAGCCCTTGACGTTAGTCAGATCCTCACACTTGCTTGTTTGTCCTGCTGCCAACACATCAACTTCAAGAACTGACTGTTAGCGTTCTGCATAATATTAGGTAGCCCAAAGGATTTTTGTTTTATATGACAATCTCACATATAATAGTTAATCCGATCATCCTGATTGGAAAACCATAGCTGCTTGAAATCTTCAGTGCCAATCATTAGTGGGTGAAAAACTACTGGGTGTTTGCACCGAGCCACTGAACTTAGCAAAATGTTTGATGTTTGATTTGTGATGATGCTGGTGGTGATTTCTTGAGGAGCTCCTTCCTAGAGGTCCTAGAGTCTCTTGAGCTGAAATTGTGAAAGTACACCTCCAGAACCCTCGGTGTACCAATAAAGAGGTCCACCAAAGAGAAACCTGTTTGGAAGGCAATACAAAATGTGATGGTCGAGAGAAACCTACACCTGGAGGATCAGCTCAGGACCTCGACACCCCCCCGATGCAGTTCAGAGGAGGAAGATGAAGCAGGGGATGGTACATTGACACAAGACAATACTGCTTCCCAAGACACCCTGAAGATAACAGAGTATCGCGAGAGAAAGCTTCAACTCAGGGAAATGGAGGCCGAAACCTGTCAGAAGGAAGTTGAAGATGACAGGCGTCGTTTAGAACTACAGGCAATGAGAAATGAGCAAGGTCCACATAAAACCGAAATGCAGCCTAATGAAACATGGCCCACTGCTAACATTCAACCTCGAGGAAGATTGAGTCATACTACTCGAGTTTAATGAAGATCCCATGGATCAATTCTTCGTAGAATTCAGAAATACAACCGCCGACTATAAGTGGCACCATGACGAATGGCCGTCCCTAATACAAAGCGTGTTAAAAAGGGAAAGCCGAGAAGTGCTCGCATCAGTTTCAGCTAGACAGAGGATGGACTGCGGATTGCTCCAAACCACCATCCTTGACAACCATGAACTGGTGCCAGAGGCCCACCACTAGAAGTTCAGCAACCAGCCAAAGCAGACAGTGACACCGATGCACAAGTCTGCCATGAGAAAGGTGCACTCCTCGAGGCATGGTGCAGATCTAGCGGGGTCGACAGTTTCAAGAAACTCAAGGAACTTTTTCTGCTCGAAGAGCTCAGAAGACATAATCCCACTGATCTTGAGGCCTACCTGGGCCAGAACGCCATCAATACAGTCAGAGACGCTGCGGCCCTTGCCGACAGCTATGTCCTCAGACAGAAAGACTAACTAACTAACTAACTCTTTATTGTCAAAGTGCATTTACATACATTGAAATTTGCTTTGTGCGCCAGGCACCTGTCGCCACTGTGCAGCGCCAGTTATTGCGTTGTTCTATCCTTTTTGATGCTGAGCGCCAAGCAGGAAGCAACAACTGCCAAATTTTAGCATCTTATGGTATGACGCGGCCAGATTCGAACTCCGACCTTCCGGAGGATAAAGCGGACGCTCTACCAACTGAGCTAAATCACTGACTTCACCAAAAGAACCGATGATCATGACACACCAAGGCAGACTCCAAGCCCAAAGCTGAATTTCCTTACAATTATAGAAATCCTAACATCCAGGAATCAGAATTTTTTTCAGGATTTTAACGTTAATACATTATATAAAATGCTTAATATCATTCATTCATTGTCTGAATTGCGTATTCCTACTCTGGCCGAGGGCAAAGTACAGTCTGGACAAGCTCATGTATTAACATTATCAGGATTTGAGCAGTGGTGGCCTGGTGGTATAGGGCGCAGGATCGCTGATCCTAAAAGTTGGGGGTTTGAGTCCCACTCTCCACAAGGTTGTCACTGTCCCCCCCAGTGCAGCTAACTGGGTTATCAAAGGCCGGTCATGTCTCTCACTGTCTATGGTGAGAGGTTCATGTAAAACAACCATTGCTGACTTTCGTAAAGAGGAGCTGCAAAGCCGTCAGTGTGTTTCTGTCCCTTGCGAAAGGGTTGTGTCAGGAAGGGCATCCGACACGAAAACCTATCCCAAATCAAACGTGCGAATCATTCACTGTGGTGACCCCTGATAAAGACAAAAAGCCGAAAGGAAATCTCTCATAATCTATTAACATTATCAGGATTTAGAATGCTGCGACAGCAAATTAAAGGACATGATTTGTGCCACCAATGCAGTCTTTGCCGAAGACAGCAACCGGATTATTAGCTGGAAATTAACACTGAGTACGAAACTAAACCTGGGGATGAAACAAATTTAGAAAGAAAGCAGGATTCGAGAGACCCTGATAGATTTAATTCAGTCGTGAAGTTGCAATAAGGACCTGAACAAGACAGCAAGGGCCAGCCATAGCTTAAAGGTTAGAGAAGTGGCTTTGGGACTGAAAGGTTGTTGTTTCGATTCCTGTACCAGCAGGAGGGGAAGTGCCCCAGAGGCACCTAACTGCTCTCCAGGAACCCAGGGCTCTGTGTGTGTGTGTGTGTGTGTGTGTGTGTGTGTGTGTGTGTGTGTGTGTGTGTGTGTGTGTGTGTGTGTGTTCTCACTCTGGATGGGTTAAAGCAGAGGAAATAATCCCCTAATGGGATAATACAGTACATCAAAACTATAAAATATATATTAATATTATTCACAGCTGAGCTTGATAGAAATCCAGGTGCGGCCATCCAATGAGGACATCTGCAAAAACTGGTGTGAAATTCAGCATGTACCTGAGGAAATGGCGATAGGTGGGATGCTATGTTCAGCTGAGGGAAAAGACCTGGTCCCTGGTGGTGGAGTTTAGGGATCTAGGGATCTTATTTATGTGTGTTGGGGAAAACAAAGCATGAGATAAATAGACCCATGGATCAACAGATGAGAGCAGCAGCAGAAAAATAAATGAATAAAAAGCACTTGAAGGGGGAAAAAGGTTTTAATGAATGAAGAGAATATCTGCACAGAAATATACAGAAAAACAGGATTATTATTATTATTATTATTATTATTATTATTATTATTATTATTATATACAGTGAAGATTTATATGCAGCAAAAAGGGATTTTTTTCAACCCTCAACCCTCTCCACACACAGCCCAGACAGCGAATGGAACTTCTCCCAGGAAGCACTGCCTAGTCAAACCCATCAAGAACTTTCCGGAGAATATGGAGACTCCCCAACACTGCAGCCTTCTGCATTGCCCAGACTGTCAGAATGTCTGTGCTCCCGGTAGCCAACCCAGGCACACTCTTGATCTGTGTTAATAGATCAGGAGGTACCAAACCGAGGGCGCCGAGAACAATGGGGAGTCGGACGACTTTGTACTTTGGATACAAGCGAGACATTTCAAAGGCGAGGTCCGCATATTTTGCATGCTTCTCCTGAATCTTGTCAATCACACTGCTGTCAAAATGTACAGAAAATTAAATAATATTAATAATTCCATTGGATTTATCAAAAAGGACAAGATCAGGTTTGTTGGCTTCAATTCTCCTCTTTATTATTATTATTATTATTATTATTATTATTATTATTATTTGCACAATCTCTAATTGCCTCTCTGCTTTTGGTCCTGTACTCATTAACATGTCCACCCACATGTTTCCCTGTGATTGGGTGAGTGTCCTCCTTGTACTCTGGTTTCATTCCACAAGCAAAAGACATCTGCTTTTGGTTATTGGCTGTTCCAAATCCCCTCTAGGTTTGAGTGTGAGTCCATGTGAGTGTGAATGATGTCACTGTAATACTCTGGCAGCCTGTTCAGTGTGTACCCTGCCTTCGGCCAGTGTCAGTTGAGATAGGCTACTACTAGGTTACTAGTAGAGACCACTACTTCATTACACTGAAAACCCACCGCCCTATAATAAATAAATAAATAAATAAATAAATAGATAGATAAATAGATGATTACAGTGTTACTGGGGAATTATTATTACACAGAATGAAGTTAAATGAGTAACTTTTAAGTTCACAAAAACGGTCTAGGTGTGTGTGTGTGTGTGTGTGTGTGTGTGTGTAGGTATTAGTCCACCATCTGAAGACTAAAATCAGGAGACTATCAGAACATTTCACACATAATTTCACTTTAACTGCCTGTTGGAGCTCTAGACAGTGGTGGCTCAGCACCCAGGACTCTGTGTGGCTGATTGAAAGGTCAGGGGTTCAAGCCCCAATTCCACCAATTTGCCACTGTTGGGTCCTTGAGCCAGAGCCTTAACCCTCATCTGCCGAGTTGTATGAAAGGTAATAATGTGAGTTGCTCTGGATAAGTATATCTGCCATAAAAGTTGATGATTTTTTTTTTGATTGATTAACTGTTTGGGTTTTTACACCCGAGCCTAGCGGCTCATCAGGCCGGCCGGTGCTTATCCCCAGTTTCCGTAGCGTGAAGCAATCAGGAGTTCAACTCGTCCTGGATGGGACGCAAGTCCATCACAGGTTACCTTCCCAGTATATTTTTACTGGTACCCATTTCTACTGCTGGGTGAACAGAGGCACACTTGTGGTTGAGACCTTGCCCAGGGATCTTAGCACAGTGAGGGTCTCAGTGGGATTTGAACTCACAACCTCCAGATCATGAGCCCAACACTCTAACCACTACACCACCGGCTCCACAATAAAAGTAGGTGCATTTTATTGACATTTAAGAGTGAGGAAGTGAGGTCGGAGTGGATGACACTACACTTTATCATGCAGTTGCTGGAAAAGAAAAAAAAAAATAGGTGGCGCTCTGCTTTACTATATGTTTATTATAAATTGTCTGGAAGTGAGAAGGGGGATCTGTACAGGGATATTCACTCAAATGTGATTTTTAATTAGGTCTGACTTCAAGCATTTCACCAAACCTGTACTGCCATCTACTGGAAATCAGGATTACAAAACAAAATTATTTTTCTCTCCAAAGAAAAAACGCAATTTATCAACAACTAAATTCATTTGTTTTATGCTACGAGCTACAAATATTATGTTTAATATATGTGGTTTTCTTGTGATTTTCCTTATATAAATCATTTTTATGTCACAAAGAAATTATAAAATTGTGACGGAAAAATATTAATAATATTAATAAAATAAAATAATATAGGAAGGTCAGTGGTGACCTGGTAGTAAGGTGCTGGATCACTGATCCCAAGGTTGGGGGTTCAAGCCCCACTCTCAACTGGTTGTCACTGCTGTCTCTCCAGTGCAGCTAACTGGGTTATCAAAGGCTGGCCATGTCTCTCACTGTCTATGGTGAGAGGCTATAGAAGAACCATTGCTGACTTTCAACAAGAGGAGCTGCATAGCCATTAGTGTGTTTCTACCCTGCGATGACCTGATGAGTGTACTCAGGGTGTACTCTTCCCTCGCCCGGCGTCAGCTGAGATGGGTGCCGGCCTCCCCTTGACCCTAATTAGGATGAAGTTGTTCAGAAAATGAATGAATGAAATAATATAGTGTACCATTATTTGTGCGGAATGCTTTTATCCATTTGTATTGATTAACCCGCTGTAGTATTTACTACACAGGAACAGCACAATCCGATTCGTTCAGTATCTCAGGATGATTACATTTATTTGCTGAAGGCTCAGTTAAATATTGACAGTATTACAAGGGCACATGAGTAGCACTCTGAGCTAAGATACGGGCAACATACACTATAGTGACAGTTTCGGGACAGTAGACAATAACACTCGTGTGTGTTTTTTTAAAGGTTGGACTCCAGGTTTGGTCTCTATTTGCTGTCATAATAAATTTCTCTGTTCTGGGAAGGTTCTCCACCAGATTTTGGAGTTTGGGTTGTGGGAATTTGTGATCATTCATCCACAAGAGTATTATAAAGGTGATGTCACTGATGTCAGGTGAGGAAACCTGGGGCAGCTGGCACTCTAATTCATCCCAAACACGTTCGGTCGGGTCAAGGTCAGTGCTTTGTACAGGCAAGTTATGTTCTAGCACTCCAACCTTGGGAGGGCACGTCTTCATGGAGCTCACTGTGTGCGCAGGGTCACAGGTGTGCTAGAGCAGGTTTGCGTCGGTTAGTCCGAGGGAAGAAAAATCGGAACCCGACAACAGACAAAGACATTCTGTACAATTGTGTGCTTTCAATTTTATAGACCCAACCTTTTTTTTTCCTTTTTTTTTTTAGAAGAGTATGTAATCAAATCAGGGTGATCTTGAGGGAACTTCACTGTCTAATATATTGTGATATTTTGATGATTTATTAGATTTGACACCAGTTTTGACAGAATGTATGAATTGCAGAAAGCCTCAGTAGAGCTGAACAGACCTTGAGTTTCATAATAAGAGATCTTGATGAACTTGGAAACTTGATTCCTTTAAGTTTGATCTCTTGGATGCACCAAACATGCTTATCAATTATGAAGCTCAAATTGTGGTCTTAGGTAAGAGAAAATAAGGAAATACATAAACAAACAAACAAACAAACAAATAAAGTAACAGACAAATAAATCTCTATTACACAACTTAAAACTAACAAAAAAAAATCTGATGAGTTGGTACTTATAATTCAGGGTACTTTCTCACCTGAGAGAGAGAGAAAGAGAGACAGAGAGAGAGAGAGAGAGAGAGAGAGAGAGAGAGAGAGAGAGAGAGAGAGAGAAAGAGAGGGTGGGAGAGAGAGAGGGGATAGAGAGAGACACACACAGAGAGAGAGAGAGAGAGAGAGAGAGAGAGAGAGAGAGAGAGAGAGAGACAGAGAGAAAGAGAGGGTGGAAGAGAGAGAGGGGGATAGAGAGAGGCACAGAGAGAGAGAGAGAGAGAGAGAGAGAGAGAGAGAGAGAGAGTTATGGGGGAGACAGAGCGAGAGAAACAGAAAGAGAAAGCGAGGGAGAGAGAGAGAGAGATAGAGAGAGAGCCAGAGAGCCAAAGAGAGGGAGAGAGAGACAACAAGAGAGAGAGAGAGAGGGTAGAGAGCGAGAGAGAGGGAGGGAGAGAGAGAGAGAGAGAGAGAGAGCACGAGAGAGAGAGAAGAGAGCGAGAGAGAGAGAGAGAGAGAGAGAGAGAGAGAGAGCACGAGAGAGAGGGTAGAGAGCGAGAGAGAGAGAGAGAGAGAGAGAGAGAGAGAGAGAGAGACAGAGAGAGAGAGAGAGTGAGTATGAGGTGCCTTTAAATTACATATACAGAGAGTAAACTCACTGTTTTGGAACCAGGTGATGGCTACTTTTGTACCATTAGCCACCAGAAGATACTATTAGATGCTCAAAACATACCATCGCCCTCGATACTCTCAACGACATGTGCGCGCACACACACACACACACACACACACACACACACACACACACACACACAACGTTCTTCATAGCCTCCGGTGTCCAAATGAGAAATGTGAAGGCCTGTCCCTGGGACAGGAGTCATTCTGGGGTCACTTCCTCTTGCTCTGTGTTCTGCTTGGTAGTGTTATACTAAATATTCCTTTGAATAAGAACAATATTGTGCTTGGGACTTGATCAAAAGACAAATATTGAGCAATTATTGAATGAGGTGAAATGCGATGTAGATAGTTAACTGGGTGGGGGATTGTTATTACCCTCAGAGACAAAATAATTGTCAGTGTCACCAAAGACAAATTATACGAATCATTTATTACTCATTCAAAGCATTTACAAAGTAGACAGTCACGTTATCCTGTTGTGCTTTCCAGTCGTACAATAATCATTCAACTGACCCAATTGCCATCATGAAATTATTTGCTCATAGATGACACATTTGCTCTCGGCCTTCTGCCTGGTAGGTCCAACCTCAGCATCCTACTAACAATATACTCACTATCCCTCCTCTGTACATGTCCAAACCATCTCAATCTAGCCTCTCTGACTTTGTCTCCAAAACCTCTTACATGTGCTGTCCCTGTGATGTACTGATTCCTGATCCTATCCATCCTCGTTACTCCAAAAGAGAACCTCAACATTTTCATCTCTGCTACCTCCAGCTCTGCCTTCTGTCTTTTCTCCAGGGCCACTGTTTCTAAACCATACAACATCGCTGGCCTCAACACCATCTTGTGCACTTTTCCCTTCATTCTTGCCGATACTCTCCTATCACACATCACACCGGACACTTTTCTTAAACCATTCCAACCTGCCTGCACACGCTTCTTCACCTCTTTTCCACACTCTCCATTACTCTGGATTGTTGAGCCTAAGTACTTAAAATCCTCCACCTTCTTTATCTCTGCTCCTTGTAACCTCACCGTTCCTCTTGGGTCCTTGTCGTTCACACACATAGTCTTACTGAGGCTAACCTTCATTCCCCTCCTTTCCAGGGCATACCTCCACCTCTCTAGATTTTCCTCCACTTGTTCTCTGCTCTCAGTACAGATCACAATGTCATCTGCAAAGATCATTGTCCGTGAGGAATCTTATCTCACCTCGTCTGTTAGCCTGTCCATCACCATAACAAACAAGAAGGGGCTCAGAGCTGATCCTCGATGCAGTCCCACCTCCACCTTGAACTCTTCTGCACACCGAAGGCATGCCTCACCACTGTCTTACATCTCTCATAAATGTCCTGCACCACTAGAACATACTTCTCTGCCACTCCAGACTTCCTCATGCAATATCACAGTTCCTTTCTCGGCACCCTGTCATATGCTTTCTCCAGATCCACAAAGGCACGATGCAGCTCCTTCTGACCTTCTCTGTACTTCTTTATTAACATCCTCAAAGCAAACACTGCATCTGTGGTGCTCTTTCTTGGCATGAAACCAAACTGTTATTCACAAATGCTGACCTCTGCCCTTTGTCTCGCTTCCACTATTCTTTCCCATAACGTCATCGTATGGCTCATCAACGTTATCCCTCTGTAATTTCCACAACTCTGCATGTCTCCCTTTTTCTTAAAAATGGGCACCAGCACACTTCTCCATTCCCCCGGCATCTGCCCCCTCTCTAAGACCTTGTTGAATGTTCTCATAAGAAAATCTACTGCTACCTCTCCTAGACACTTCCATACCTCCATGTCATCGGGATCAACTGCCTTTCCACTTTTCATTCTCTTCAATGCCCTCCTCACTTCACCCCTACTAATCTTTGCTACTTCCTGGTCTTCAACGGTTACCACTTCTACTCTTTTTTCTCTTTCACACACTTCTGTCATCAGTCAATACATTTCCCACTCTGTCCTTAATCACTCTAACTTGCTGCACGTCCTTCCCATCTCTATTTCTCTGCTGTGCCAACCTATATAAATCCTTTTCTCCCTCCTTACTGTCCAACCTATCATACAAGTCATCATACGCCCTCTGGCCTTTGACACCACTACCCTTGCCTTACGCTGTGTCTCCCTGTACTCATGTTTACCCTCTTCGGTCCTCTCTATGTCCCACTTCTTTTTAGTTAACCTCTTCTTTTGTTCACACCCCTGCATGTCCTCATTCCACTACCAAGTCTCCTTATCTACTGTCCTTCCAGAGGACACACCAAGTACCTTACTACCTAGCTCCCTGATCACATTAGCTGTAGTTGTAGTTGAACTTCCTGACCACCCAAAAGCCTGTTACAACTCCTCCTTAAAGACTACACGACCCTCTTCTTTTTCCAGCTTCCACTACTTTGTCTTCTGCTCTGCCTTTGCCTTCTTCACCTTCTTCACCATCATCGTCATCCTGCACACCATCATCCTATGCTGTTTGGTAACACTCTCACCCACTACTACTTTGCAGTCACTGACTTCCTTCAAATTACATCGCCTACACAAGATGTAGTCTACCTGTGTGCACCTACTTCCGCTTTTATAAGTCACCCTATGCTCCTGTCTCTTCTGGAAGAAAGTATTCACCACAGCCATTTCCATCCTTTTTGCAAAATCTATCAACATCTGTCCTTCTGTGTTCCTGTCCTGGATACCAAACCTGCTCATCACTTCCTCGTCCCCTCTGTTGCCTGCACCAACATGTCCATTGAAGTCTGCACCAATGACCACTCTTTCACCTCTGGGGGTACTCTGCATCACTTCATCAAACTCAGTCCAGAATCTCTCCTTCTCTTCTAGCTCACATCCTACCTGTGGGGCATAAGCACTAACATGCCTTTCCTCTTCTCTCTCCGACTACAGACATGCCTCCCGCCTCTCCTTCTTTTACCAACAGTTGTCCAATTTTCACCAGCACCCTGTTGTTGTTAACCCGGGCCTCGACCGATCTTGTATGAATTTTGTTTTGATAATTTGCATCACAATTTTGGCAAAAGTTTTACACCGGATGCCCTTCCAGTCGCAACCCTCTGCATTTATCCAGGCTTGGAACCAGTGTGAGGGTGAACACTGGCTTGTGCCCCCCCCGTTATGGCTGCATTTGTAGAGATGACAAGATACAGCTGAAAACAAGCAGTGCTCTGATGAAAACAAAGAGCCAAGAACGCGCAAAGGCAGAACTGGAGAAGAAACAAGGAAAAACAAGCAAACAAGGAGAAGGCTGTGCAAGAGGCAAGAAAATGTTATATATCTTTGATAGCAAAATTAAAAACACAAAGAATATTTGTTTACAGAAAGATTACCATTATTGGCATAACAATTATTATTAGTAGTAGTATCAATTGTAGTAGACGTAGTGGTAGTAGTAGTTGTAGTGACAGTAATTATAGTGTTAGTCATAGTAGTAGTAGTAATAGTAGTTATAGTGGATGCAGTAGTAGCAATAGCAGTGATTGTAACTGTTTTTCATCCTTCAAGTTCAAAGATGACCATGACTTTATATCAGATCTGTGATCCATGGCTGTGGGTTTGGAAAAGGCTAGTGAGGCCAATCCGAGACCATCCACACACAGGACATGTGAAGGTGGGTGCTGCGATGGAAGTGGAGGGAGCTCCAGCTTTGCGCACTCCGTATTTCTGCTGCACTTCTGCAGTTTGTCACTTCTCTGCTGCACAGACATCTGTTCAGATTTTGCTTCCCCAAGCTGAGCGGTTGGTAGCAAGCTGCTCCCAAGTGCTGACGCTGATGTTCATGTCCTTGAGAGACACTTTAAGACCGTCTTTGAATTGTTTCTTCTATCCCCCAACTGAACACTTGTGTTCACAAAGCTCTCCATACGGTAGCTGTTTTGGCAGTCAACTGTCCGTCATTCTGACAGCATGGCCCCCATCTGACCTGAGCTTTGTGAAGGAGGGTGTGGATGCTGGGAATGCTGGCTTGTTCCAGAACTTTTGTGTGGGGGATTTTGTTCTGCCACTTGATGCGGAGGAGCCTATGGAGGCAGCTCAACTGAAAGTGGCTGAGCTATTTGGTGTGTTTGCTATAGACAGTCCTGGTCTCACAGGCATAGACGAGGGTTGTGAGCACTACTGCATGGTAGACCTTCAGCTTGGTGGTAAGACTGAGTCCTCTCTGCTTCCACACATTCTAATGGAGTCTTCCAAAGAAAGAGCTGGCCTTGGCAATCTTGTTGACTTCTGCATTGATGTTCACTATTCTTGAAAGTGTGCTGCCCGGTAGGTGAAGCTGTAGACAGCCTGGAGTTCCTGTCCCTTCACTGTGATGTGTTTCATAGCAGGGCTGTCCTGGCATGGGCTGGTACATAATTTCAGGTCTTTTTGGTGCTTATGGTGAGACTGAAGTTGTTACAGGCTCTTGAGAAGCAGTCCATTTTGTGTTGCATCTTCTGCTCTGTGCCGGCTTTGAGGGTGCAGTCATCAGCAAACAAGAAGTCGCCGATGACTGTCTCCTTCACCTTGGTAACAGATTGCAGGCGCCTGAGGTTGAACAGTCCACCATCAGTCCTGTACCTGATGTGCATCCCATCTTGGCAATCATGGAAAGCATCTGTCAGCATGGTTGAAGAGTGCCAGGGAAAGAAACCAGACTTGTTTCAAGCCATTTGACACTGGGAAAATCTCTGACTCATCGCCCGCCGTCATCCAATAGTTTCACCATCATGCCATCATGGAATTGCCAGAGAATCATGATGAACTTGCTTGGGCAGCCAAACATCTCTATTATCTTCCATAAGCCATCCCTGCTGACTGTGTCGAATGCCTTTGTCAGATCGACAAAGGTCATGAAGAGGTCGCTGTGATGCTCTTGCCATTTTTCCTGGAGTTGGCATGCAGCAAATATCATGTCAACTGTTCCAAGTTCAGCACAAAAAACACACTGATATTTTGGGAAGAGACCCTGCTTGAAATGCTAAAGGTTGATGGTTGAGCAGGACACTTGCCAGGATTTTCTCATCTTTGGACAGGAGAGACATCCCTTGATGATTATCGCAGGACTGGTGGTTGCCATTAATTTTGTAGATGTGGACCATGGTGTCATCTTTAAGCTGTTGTGGACCATCCCTTCACTGCACATGGACTGAAAGAGTCCTGACAGTTCCTGCATCAAGGCTGGTCCTCATGCTTTGTATACCTTTGCAGTGATTGCATATGATAATGGTGCTTTGCTACAGGAATGTTGATTGATGGCCTTTCTGACTTCTTCTGTGGGGGGATTGTCGAGGTTCCTGTTGATCTCGAATTGAGGTAGCTGGGCAATGGCCTTGTCGTTGATTGTGGCAGGGTGATTCAAGACCTCGTTGAAGTGTTCAGCCCACCTGTCCAGAATCTGCCTCTTCTTGGTCCGCAGCTGTGACCCATCTGCAGTGGGGTGGGGGTGGGGTGGGGGTGGGGGGCAGTGGACTGAGGTTCGTGCACACTCTTCAAGGCATCATGGAAACACTTGGTGTCGTGACTGTCCGCATAGCCCTATATTTCTTTGGCCTTCTTGAAGTATGACGAGTCCTGCATCTCATGGAGTTACTTTTGTATTTTGCTTTTTACGCTGGTAAAGCTGTCTTTCTTCGCTTGTGATGAGGGGTCATTCTGATGTGCTCTAAACAGCTGGTACTTCTCTGATAGGAGTGCATGAATCTCCTCATCGTTCTCATTGAACCACTCCTTGGTGCTTATGGGTTGCTGGTCCAAGGTGTTCAAAGGCTGTGGAGTACCCCACATCTCTGAATGCTACCCACAGTTTCTCTGTGCTGTCTGGGTCATTCTAGGGTGTGTCTTGCAGCCAGTCATGAAGGTCTGATGAATTCTTGTGCAATGTTGCGATTCTTCAGTTTGGAGATGTTCAGCCTCTTTGCAGGCTTCTGGCCTTGGGGTCTTCTCATGGGCAGAATGCAAAGTTTGCATTTGTACACTATGAGTTGATGATGAGTCCAGCAGTCAGCACCATACATGGTCCTTATCACTCTCATGTCCTGTACATCCCTCTTCTTGGTGATAACACAGTCAATTAGATGCAAATGCCTGGAGCATAGATGCATACAATAGGTCTTGTTAAGGGTGGATAGGCGGAACAGTGTGTTGGTGAAGACAAGTTCATGGGTGGCACATCACTTGAGGAGCTGGAGGCTGTTGCTGTTGCACTTGCCAGTGCCGTGTCTTCCAATGATCCTTTCTCAGGCTTGGTGATCTGTCCTCACTCTGGTATCGAGGTCTCTGAGAACAAAAAGCTTTTCAGACTGTGGTACTGCTGCAATGAGAGCATCTAGTTCTTCATATAACTTGTCCTTCATGTCCTCTGGGTTGGTGATTGTTGGCGCATATGCACTGATCAGCGTCACATTTTTTGTTTCCAAGTAGGAGCTGAAGTGACATCAGATGATCGTTGAGTTTGAATAGTTTCCGAATGAGGTGGGATCTGATGGTGTATCCAATGCCTGCCTCTCACCGTTCGGTGTTACTGCATCTACTCCAGAAAAAAGGTATACCCACCACCATGCTCTGTGAGCTGGCCCTTGTCTGCAAGGTGTGTTTCGCTGAGAGCTGCTATGTTGACATAGCAAGCTAGTTCTTTGGCAACTAATGCAGTTCTCTTTTCTGGTCAGTGTGCTTTGGTGTTATCCAGCAGCGTTCACACGTTCCATATGCCAAGATTGAGTACCTTCACTTGTTTCATCTTTCTTGCTGTTCGACCACTTTTAGGGATCCCTGCGAGCCATGGTTTGCTGGCCAAGGTGACGTGAAGCAGGCTATGTTTAGGACACCTTTTCTGGCCCCTTCCTCCATGAAGGTGAGCAAAGTGAATCCTAAAGCAGGCTGCTCAGTCACCCAGGGGGCTACTGATCTCCACTGCTGCTTCGTTCCAGTAGAGAATGACCCTGTGGTCTGGGCCACTTGTGCATAGGTCTGTGACTACTTCCAGTGAATCCACACCTGCTGCTTCACCACTCTCCCATCAACACAGGACTTGGGGTTGTGCGGTATGGGTGAAGTCATGACTTGCACTTGATTTGGATTTAAGTGAGAGAGAGTTGTGCAGACCACCAGCCTCTCATCCTGGTCTAGCTGGATCCAGTGGCACGACATAGTCAAGATGGCTGGAGATAGATAGGTCAGGGTGCAGTGGATGGCCAGCAGTATCCTATGTGTCTCACTGTGCTCTTATTGTGCTCCACGATGCTTTGCTGGGTCCACCTTTTTTGTCCGTTGAACAAATTTGGCAGTGTCTTCCGCACAATCAACCAATCTTTGCATGTGTAGGTAGACAGGTCCTACTATTACCGACTATGTTGTGGCATGCACATATGACAGTGGAGACTTGTGGTGGCTGGGGCGCTGAAGCTCATCACAGGTCCAAAAGACCTGCCCACTGCCCTTAGGCTTGGTAGCTCTACTTCAGCAAAGCCAAGAAAATTATTGAATTACCACTATTCAAGGACTTGTTTAAATAAATAGTCTGTGTTCCTGTCCGCTACAAATGTGACATTTGTAGAGGGGATACCTTCACTATATACTTTCTGGGTCCCGCCCCCAATTCACACCTTAATTAAGCCTAAAACTACAGCTGATGAAGCACTACAGAACCGGCAAAAGAATCCTATACTTGAAAACAGTGGCAACAACCTAGTCCAACTGAATCAAGTATACAGTCATACAAAAGCCAAAATCCTACCTTACCAGAGGTAATATGGTCTGGCATTATCATTTAAAAATGCAAGGTCTTCTCTGGAAGAGACGACATCTGGATGGGAGCATATGTTTTGCTAGAACCTGAATATACCTTTCTGCATTGATGGTGCCTTTCCAGATGTGCAAGCTGCCCATGCCACATGCACTCATGCATCCCCATACTATCACAGATGCAGGCTTCTGAACTGAGCGCTGCTAATAACTTGGGTTGTCCTTGTCCTCTTTAGTCCGGATGACATGGCATCCCAGTTTTCCATAAAGGACTTCAAATCATGATTTGTCCACTTTGCCACACTCCGTTTTAAATGACCCCTGGCCCAAAGAAAACGCCTGCACTTCTGGGTCCTGTTTAGAAATGTTTTCTTCTTTGTACTGTAGAGTTTCAGCTGGCAACGGCGGATGGCACGGTGGATTGTGTTCACCGACAATGGTTTCTGGAAGTATTGCTGAGGCCATTTTGTGCACTGATACATGATGATAACTTCAAACTGCAATTTTCCGCTGGGAAACACCTCTCTGATATTGCTCCAATATCTTCTACATAACATTGGGGAAATTGATGATCCTCTACCCATCTTCGCTTCTGAGAGACATTGTCTTTTTGTACTCAGTTATGTTGCCAATGGACCTCATTAGTGGTAATTGGTTTTATAGCTGTTCGTTATAAGTGCAATTGACTTTCACTACGGTGAACACGATTTTTCCAGCACCCCAGTGTTCCACCCTGAGCTCAATAAAAGTCATTGTTTCATGAGGGAGGAAAGGTGAGGGAAAAACACAAAACCAAAATCACTGTGAGAGTATCAGCACGGAAACTGGTCGAGCACAGAGTTCTTCTTTTAAAGTGCGCTGATGACTGAGTGGATTCAGGTGCGCTCTCTGGATTTCGCCTGCGGGTAGCAGCCACGCCCCTCGCCAGCACATGCAATGTATGGGGAGAGAGAGAAAGAGAGTTAAACATCGCCAACTAGTACAGACCATAACAGTAACAAAGCACAATAAGGTCGTTGTGAAAATGAACAATGTGAGTTTGAACACTAACACAATACGTACTACAGGAAAGGCTCTGGAGGTGCTGACGAGCCCAAACCAAGCACCAGTGCTGCCAG
>CM045751.1:17945000-17995000 GCA_024760905.1 Plotosus lineatus | reverse complement strand
TGAATTCTATTAAATGGTTCATGAGAAGCTGCAGACAGAAAGGGTGGCACTCACTTTTTTTATAAGAAAAACAAATTACAAAAAAGAAAGGACAAGAACAAGAAGGAAAGATAGACAGAAATCAATAAATACATGGTGCGCATCTATAGATTATATTACAGTTCGTGGCCGAGTTTGGTTAAATTCTAATTAATGGTTCAAGAGAATTTGTAGATAGAACTGTACACCTGAACACCTTTTTTGGAAAAATATTTTTGGCAATTTTATGGGCTAAAATGAATTAAAAAAAAAAAAAAAAAGGTTTGGTTTAATTTGGGAACAGTTCAGGATAAGAAGCTGGGTGAAGAATGTCACCTCTGCCACAACTCCGCATGACACTGAGTTTAGACGCAAGGACACTTAAATAGATCCCTATATGTTTGCCCTGCACTGCGGCTGCCACAATAGAGTGAATATAAGCAGATGGAAGTCTGCTGCTGGAACCTGAAGGCCACTATACTTCAATATTGTATTTATAAAAAGGACAATAATAGAGAAACATTCATTCATTCAGTGCCGGCTGTACAAGCGAATTTCAGTTCGAGGGTAAATGAACATGTTTTAGTTGGTAGTCGATCAAAGTTGAAGTAAATGGTCTGTATTTGCAGGGCTGAGAAAGTTTGGGTCCTGCTCTGAATTTGGTGGGAATTCAGAGCAGCTCGGATATGCAAGAAAAGCTTTGGAAGCAGTTCAGGTTTTGTTGCTCTTTTTCATACAGTTCAAGTTGCACACGTCATGTGAATCTGCCCCTTTTGACAAAAAACAAAACAAAACAAAAAAAACATGAAATTATAACACATAACGCAATTCCTTCCCTTCTACATAAAGATGGCTTTTGGAAGTCCACTGCACTTTTGTTTTCAATTAACAAAAAAAAAATGATCTGCATATTTCCTTCATACGATGTCAACCATCTCACACACGTATTATAAAAATATAATAAAAAATATAATATGATTTCTGAATATAAATGGAGGTATCTAGGTATGTGTGTGTGTGTGTGTGTGTGTGTATGTGTATATGTATATATATATATATATATATATATATATATATATATATATATATATATATATATATATATATATATACACACACATAGTAATCTCCCTTATTTCACGATTAATGGGGACCATCCCTCTCTGTGATATATGAAAAACCGCGAAATGACTTCTGCCACTTCTTAAGGACACGCACCCATTTATACGTCTGTCTTCCTTTCGGCTTTTTCCCTTTCACTCGGGAGTCGCCACAGTGAATCATCTGATTCGCACGTTTGATTTGGCAGAGGTTTTTACGTCGGATGCCCTTCCTGTCACAACCCTCTTTTAGCAAGGGACAGAAACACGCTGACGACTTTGCAGCTACTCTTTACGAAAGTCAGCAATGGTTCTTTTACATGAACATCTCACCATAGACAGTGAGAGACATGGCCCGCCTTTGATAGCCCAGTTTGCTGCACTGGGGGGACAGTGACAACCTTGTGGAGAGTGGGACTCGAACGCCCAACCTTTGGATCAGCGATCCAGCGCCCTTATACCACTAGACCATGCTGGGTAGCGTAGTTGAATGTTGTGCACGTGAATTTTGAATACCGTACTGTAATCTTTAATTTTTTTAATTTCCTGATGGGAAATCCGCGATATTGTGGGTACGCGAAGTAGGAAAGCGAAGTGGCGGGGGATTACTGTATATGTATAGATATATTAACAAAAACCTCTAACAGGTAATCACGCTCCAATCTGACATGGAATTAACGAATCACAGAGGAGGTTGCAAGTTTTTACATACAATTCCATGCCTCTCTCTCTCTCTCTCTCTCTCTCTCACACACACACACACACACACAGACCCACTGGACTCAAGACTTTCAAATAAAGCTACATGTAAAATATACGGGGAAGGGGGTGCCATTAAAGAAAGCACAATACAATACATAATAAACAGCCAGTGCAGGGTCATGTCTTTGAAGACCGACCCAGAAACCAACCACTGATGGCAGAGGTGGCTTAGTGGATAAGGCAATTGGTTGATTATGTGAAGGTCAGCGGTTCCATCACCACTGTTGGGCCTTGTTCAAGGGCCCAACAGCGGTTCTATCACCACTGTTGGGCCCTTGAGCAAGGCCCTTAACTCTCAATTGCTTGTTGTATTTAAAAAATAACAATTGTAAGTTGCTTTGGATGACAGCATCTGCCAAATGCTGTAAATGTAACCAAAAAATGTTGAATTCTTTTTCCCTATTGTGAGGCGATATCATTCACATGTGATTCAGCCTTAGGGATATTCTCGATCTGCTAAATAACTTCACGGTGCTTACCAACTTCTGCAATCCCAATAACATTTCGTTTTCTTTAGGCAGACCATCAAAATAAATGTATTTGACAGATGCTATGAAAATAGAGAAACCCGAGTGCTAGTTGTACCGCCAGAGATGCTAAATAATTAACGAGATCTACCACAAGTCGCCGCAGTAGTCAAAAGGATCCTTTGGTGGTTGGGCTCCGGGGTTGGCTGAGATCCACTCTGAATATCTCAGGGCTCTGGGTGCTGTGGGCCTGTCTTGGTTCACACATCTCTGCAACATCGCGTGGTCATCAGGGCCCAAACCTGTGGACTGGAAAATCGGAATGGTTTAAAAAAGGGTGACCAGAGTGTGAGTACCAATTATCGTGGAAAATCAGGGGTGCTGATCCAACCAATAATTGAACCTCAGATTTAGCAGGAACAATGTGGTTTTAGTTCTCGCCGTGGCACTCTCGACCAACTCTATACACTCTACAGGATCCTGGAGGGGGCGATGGGAGTTTGCCCAATTTGTCCACATGTATTTTGTGGATCTGGAGAAAGCTTTCGACTGTGTACCTCAAGATCTTGTGGGGTGCGCTCCAGGACTATGGTATACCGGACCCGTTGCAATGGGCCATTCGGCCTATGTATCACTGAGCCAGAGCTTGGTTCACTTTGGTAACAACAGGTCAAATTCGTTTCTGGTGGAAGTTGGAGTCCGCCAAGGCTGTCACTTGTCACTGATTCTGTTCATAATTTCTATGGACAGAATTTCTAGGCGCAGCCGAGGTGTTGAGGGTTCTGGTGGCCATAGGATCACGTCTCTGCTTTTTGTGGTTGACATTGTCCTATTGGCTTCATCAATAGATCTCCAACTCTGATTGAAGCGATTCACAGCTGAGTGAAAAGCAGCCATGATGAGAATCATCACCTCTGAGTCCGAGGCCATGGTTTTCAGCTGGAAAAGGGTGGAATGAACCCTCCAGGTCTGTAATGAGGTTCTGCCTTGTTCAGAAGTGAGGGAAGGACGGCGCCTCTACTGTCCGTCGTGGTGAAGAAGCACCTGAGCCGCAAGACCAACTTCTCAATATACCAGTTGACCTACGTTCCAACTCTCACGTACGGTCACAAGCTTTGGGTAGTGACTGAAAGAACAAGATCGCGAATAAAAGTGGCTGAAATGAGTTTCCTTCACTGGGTGGTGGGACTCTCCCTTAGAGATAAGATGAGATGCTCAGCCATTCGGGAGGAGCTCGTAGTAGAACCGCTGCTCCTCCGCATTGAGAAGAACCAGTTTGAGGTAGCTCGGACATCTGGTCAGTATGCCTCCTGAACGCCTCCCTGGTGTTGTGTTTCAGGCATGTCCGACCGGGAAGAGACTTCAGGGTCAACCTAGAACATGCTGGATGGATTATGTCTCTCGGGTGGTCTTGGAACACCTTGGTGTCCCCCGGAAGAGCTGGAGGAAGTGGCTGGGGAGAGGAACGTCTGGGCCTCATTGCTTAGGCTGATGCCCCCGTGACCCGACCCTGGATTAAGCGGAAGAAGATGATGATGATTTCAAGGGTTTAGAGTGCTGTGTTTCCAAGATGCTTTTCTACGCACCATGGTTGTAAAGGGTGGTTATTTGAGTCACCATAGTGTTCCTGTTTGGTCAGAACATTTCTGCCCACAGAAATGCTGTTCACGGAATGTTTTCGCATTTCATACACACTAACAGGCTGTTTTCCGGAAAACTCCTTGGAGATCATAAGTTTCTAAAATACCTCAACCAGCCCATCTGGTACCAACAACCATTCCCCGTCTTCCTGTTCTTTTCGAGTCCAGGTGTTGGGCACTGTTATTTGTATTGGGGTTAAAAGCTGCGGGCTGACTGCATGAAGTGAAATAGATGAAGTAGAGGGATCATGGTTTACTCCTTTGCAAGATGGTTGAACCTCTTTGTTGTAGTCGCAGTTTGATATCAGGAGCTTACAACAGCCAGTACAGCAGCACAGATCCGGTTGAGGCTTGACCAAGAAAGGTCACACCTCGGGCGATCCTGGTGAAAGGCATACCTCAGGGTCACGGTTAAAATCACAGATCAATCACACACACACCCACCCACACACCCACACACACACACACACACACACACACACACACACACACACACACACACACACACACACACACACACACACACACACGCACACACACACACCCCTCATGTTAGATGTGTTATAAGGCTTTGACCTGTGTGAGCAAGATCTTAAGCTACATGAGCTGACTGGATAATTATGAGGTAACAGCTTCTAATAAAATACAGTGGTACCTCACCTTACGAAAGTCTCACCAAATGAAAAATTCAGGTTACGAAACGAATTTCCTTGAAATTTTTGTCTCAGGATATGAAACAAGTTCATGTTATGAAAGCGCCATTTCAATGAAAAATTAAAATGCGCCATTCAAACATTAAAACAATGCACGAGCTGCTCTCCCAGCAATGATCTTCAAACATCCCGCCCCGCTGGCCTTCCTTTTGGCTAACAACTGAGCTGTCGTTCATGTCGCCTTCACTCGAGCGCCATCTTGGACAGGTCCACCTGACGCCATCTTGGACAGGGATCCCATTGCCAAGGAGGAATGACACATCTACCTCCCATTGCCTATTTTCGAGCTGAATCCACCATGATACTTTTCGTGTAAAGGACAGAGTTACTGTTGTTTTTTGCTTTATATCTTGACTCCGGCTTTTAACCTTCTATAAACATTTGTAAGATTATAACTCTGCTAAGAAGACAGGGTAACACAAGCGTGCAAACACACACACATACACACACACACACACACACACACACACAGGCATGTGATTTCCAGTGCAAGTGAGGAGAATAAACGGGCTTGAGTGATATCATAAAGGAATATGGCCAAACCCGTATACCATCCGTACGATATTGAAGCAGAAGGAGGTCTTCAAAGGTATGCTTTTATAATTTTTAATGGATTTAGCGGTTGAGATTCAAGGTTACGGTTGAGAAATTAACAGGATCAAGCCCAGCACCACCAAGCTGCAATTGTTGGGCCCTTGAGCATAATCTTTAAACCGCAACTGCTCAGTTGTATAAATGAGATAAAAAAAAAAAAAAAAAAATTAAATAAATAAAAGTTGCTCTGGATAAGGGCACCGTCCATAAATATAAATGTTAATAAAAGTGCCAATTAGTATAACTAAAGGTTAATGAACTTGTAATAGTCGTGCTAGTCTCCAGAATATATAGACACGGAATGACACATTACGACATGAACACAAAGCATTTCGGACAAGTTAAACTAGAGCGGATACAGCCTTCCCCAGTGAACATCTCAAGAAAGCTTTTGCACAGTTTGAGAAAGGGATGCAGGATTCGAACCTAATAACATTGTCCAAGTGTAACGTTAGGAAAACACACCCCTCACACTGATGCCTTTTTTGTGGTGTAGAGTTTCATAAACCCACATTATCCTGGTGCCAGTGTATAACCACAACCATTGAGTCTTAGAACACCAAGACATACTTTCTCAAAATACAGCACAACATTGCGGCTTTGTGATGTTGTTTTTGGAAACAGTAGCAAAGCAAGTCTCGATTCCTAATTAAAGATACCCAGTAAAGCAAGCAAATACAACACTTCAAAGCCCAGCTCTACATTTTTAGCTTCACAGTGGTGTCTATTCCTGCCTGCTTTAAAATCACACACGTTTTGAATGTCAGGACACTACTGCTTCTAATAACTAATACTATGTTTACTAATATTTATGAAAATGCAGAGCTGAGTGGGATCAGCTCTGCATTGGTTTATTTATTTATTTTTTTATAATCTTTATGTCGGTATTGGGGCTTTCATGAGGCTTTTTTTTTTTTTTTTTTTTTTGAAGGTGTGGCGTTTAGATAAAAGTGAATTGCGTGAAAATTTGGAGATAATCTGGATCAAAATTACAGCAAACCCAGCAGGGTGTCCTGTGAACTGTATCTTTTCAGCTTGGCAACGGTTTGAATTCTCAAGTGCTTCTTTCCTATGTCCACCAGGGTCTCGATTAGGATCTCTGATATCCTCGCATGTCTCTGTGAATTGTGTGTATGTGTGTGTGTGTGTGTGTGTGTGTGTGTGAATGATCAATTTTCAGACTGTGTACCCTAACTCGTGATCACAGCTTAAAGTAAACAGAAAAAAATCTGGTACAGAGGTTCCAGAACCCTGAAGTTTATATTTTTATAGTTTAGTTTTTTTTCTTTGTTCTTTGCCTGAATCCTGAACATAATTGTATTCAGTTGAGATGAATTCATTCCAATATATTTTATCTAAAATAATAATAATAATAATAATAATAATAAAAAGAAGAAGAAGAAGAAGAATCATAATAATGCCATGCAGTTAACTGTTCCAGGTGTAATCTGACACAAGATTAGTGAACACCAAGACGCAGGAATCAAGCCTTATATTCATCCAAAATTCTGCCAACTTTAATCCTACAGTTGAACGAGCTGACCATTTTCAGTGAACTGAGCTTTAATGATACATGCAATGGTCTCATTTTTGCACAAGTGCTTATGTATCTATATACCTAGCTGGCTAGTTTGATGTTTACTAGATAGTGAACCTGCTATAGTGGGTAGTGTAAACATCTTCAGTGCTAAAATTCACAATAACTTAATGTATGTCGTGTACAGTTTTATATATATATATATATATATATATATATATATATACACACACACACACACACACACATATATATATATATATATATATATATATATATATATATATATATATATATATATATACACATACATATATATGAGCCAATAATAATAATAATAATAATAATAATAATAATAATAATAAATCACAATTGGAACTTTCTTGTTCCTCACTAGGTTGTAATACTTTGATGCATGATCTTGACTAATGAAAACGATGTTCTCCATCAAGTTCCAACTTTGGCGGCACAATAGCGTAGTGATTATCAGGTTTTTCAGTGGTAAATGTGTAATCATGTCTTTGTGTACATCCAGTTCCAGGTGGTCCAATGGCCACTTGGTCTCTTCTGAGACTCCAAAGGGCTCCCTGATGCCACCGTCTGTGTGATTGTGTTTCTCTTGCCTAAAGCTGGTTGCCCTCTTTTGGGAGTTGCATTCTCCAGAAGGAGAAAGGATGTAAGACTTTAAATTTCTACTTAATTTTTTTCAGTATGTGAGAAGTGTAGTGTCCTTACGCAATGTGTGAGGAACATAAGCTATTTTGACTACCCCTTCCAAAGTGGCAGAATTACAACACGGACATGACAAGTGCAAAGTCAAATTTGAGGAATGTTCTTCAAAATTAAGAAATATGTACAGGGTCTAGGGTCTACTAACAATAATAATGAGTCAGGAAGGAGATGATCTCAACAGGAAGTTTGCAGGGTGCCTTCATGGCCAGATGACTGGACCTATAAACACTTCTATCCAATAGCATTGTGGGGGAAAAACAATAGAACGCCTTAACATTGTAAATGTGGTCTTGAACAAAAAGAAAACATCTCAAGGCCTTTTTTAGAATTGTGAAAAAACGATGTTGTAATTCCGCAATACTGGACCTTACTGGGCCACTCTATCAGAAAATAACATTGGCCATCAGAGCTTTAGATTTTAAAATGGCCACCTTTTTATTAGATAGCTTCACTGAGACACCTCGTAACAAATGGATATAGGACAAGGAATGGAAATCATTTTTCTTACTACATCAACAGCAAAATCTCTGCTGAGTCGTCACCATTCAGTACATGAAAATTATAGCTTTTACATAGTATTATATTAAAATTATAAAATAATATATTAGAAATTTATATTTCCTAAAATAAACCATTGTACTAAATTCACCAGAGTAATCTGGCAAATAAAAACATCATCTTCAACCCAAACTGAAATAAAACACTTAGAAAAAGATCTGATTAAAAAAAGACCACTTGAGTTAGCCGTAATTTATTGAAAAAAATTGTTCCAGATATCACTCTCGCCAAAGTTCATCTCAAAAAGAGCCATTCCATTGTTTTTCAGGACTAAGGAGCTCCACTACAAAATATTTCAGTGGTACTTGGTTCAATTTCCACTCTGGAATAAGACAATGCACACATCGCATCACAGAATGGAACTTGTATAACATTATCTGATGCTCGGTAAGAAATGGACACAGGCAATCTGCAGACATTAAGAATGTTACAGAACCACAACAACTTAGATTTGTAATCTGTGCAGTGTGGTCAGTGAATCACTTCCTGTATGTATGACATCAAATCCCAAGCCATATGGGCGCCATACAAATTGAATAATTGAGCCAGTGAGCTTCCTGCTATATGAAGTTTTGCACCCTGATTCTGAAAAATGGCTTCATCACCAAACCTATTTTCTTTCAATGGATTGAGAATAGTGCCCAAAGTGTCAGTGCGCACATCTACTGTGACTGCTGAGGTTATGACTGCCATCTCCCCTGGTCCTTCACCTGACATATAACTACACATTATAAATGACTGTTTCCTGCAGGCAGTTATATATATGTTTCATTTCCTGTTTCATCTGAACAGCATCAGAAAAAAGTTCCATCATTGTCTCCTTGTCTAATGCACAGAGGTGATTTATCAGCGAACATCACCTTGATCCAATCATTATCTACACGCCATAACCGCTTCTCTTAATCCCACTGTAATTTTACTTATCTTTAAGTTATAGTGTTGACTTACCTTTGGTTTTTACTTCAGTAAATGAACATTTTATTCAGTCAATTTCTTACTTCAACTACGTCCTCCTGATAGTCTCCGTTGCAAATGTTCCATTTTTAAGCCCAAACACTTTGTTTTCCATTTTATATTTTCTATTTAGTTTAGATTTTCACTTTGAGCCACAGCAGACTGGAACCAGCCAATATCTTTTGCCACACCCCACGCTGGATTACCTGCTTGAAGGAATTTTATGGGGGAAAAAAAAAAAAAAAAATATATATATATATATATATATATATATATATATATATATATATATATATATATATATATATATATATATATATATATATATATATATATATATATATATATATATATATATATATATATATATATATATATATATATATATATATATATATATATATATATATATATATATATATATATATAAATTCTAATTAAGATGATAAAAATGCCTTTAAGAAGGCAGTTTGTTGGAGTTGATAGGCTTCAGTTGTACCACAACCCGAGGGAAATGAGCGCTTTGATTAATGAGTGAATGTTCTGCATATAATTGACAGTGCAAACCTGCCCAAATCAATCGCTCATTTGCTGAACCGCTTAATCGGACTAGGCTTACAGCAAGACTGAAGCCTATCACAGCCAACATTTGACAAAGGAAGAGTTCACCTAGATTGTCACGAACAGACACACCACCACTCATACAGGGTTACCGCTGTTGCACCCTTGTTCAGGTATTTGTTGTATGTATGTACGTGCATGTAGACATATATAATTGGTTGACATAAGTCGCTCTTATTTTGTTATCTTCTAGAACAATTTTCGTTTGTCAATTAAAACATCTGTGCAGTACAAGATCCACTACTGGTCATACTGAGTGGAGGATCCAAAAATCAAACCAGGAATGGCACTAATCAACTCCACTTGTTTGGTACACTTTTGAACATAACGCGTAACCTCTATCAATTCATACTCACGGTCATTCTTCCTTCACTTTAATCCATGTGTGCAATGAACTTGCCCAATGTATATTACTGCCTCATGCTTATTGTTCCTAGGAGAGGCTTGAGTTTTACATACCCTGACTAGAATAATGTGGTTACTGAATACAAATCTAAATGTTTGTGGTTTCAGACTTTTGAATTTTTCTTAAATTATTTATTCATTAAGATGTTTATCACTATATATATATATATATATATATATATATAGCGTAGGCCTCCGTCAGTCCCGAAGGACTATGGCTGCGCTCTGGCCAGTATCCCGACTGGTGATACTCCCCAGTGCACAGAGCCTGGGTAGGGAGTAATGAGGGACAGGCTGTTACCCAAGCAGCAAGTCCCCCCCTGTCTCGGCGCCACCGGAAGGATCCAATGGAAAGGCAAGTGCCGATACGACTGGGTTCCAGTGCCGCTGCAGGAGAGAAACTACGGTCAATTTAGAACGGCCAATTAACCTACAGTGCACGTCTTTGGATTATGGGGTAACCGGAGCACCCGGAGGAAACCCGCACAAGCACGCGGAGAACATGCAAACTCCACACAGAAACGCCCAGGCCGGGAATCGAACCCAGGCCTTCTTGCTGTGATGCGGACGTGCTAACCACTACGCCACCGTGCCGCCATATATATATATATATATATATATATATATATATATATATATATATATATATATATATATATATATATATATATATATATATATATATATATATATATATATATATATATATATATATATATATATATATATATATATATATATATATATATATATATATATATATATATATATATATATCTTGTTTCCCCTCTAGGGATTTCAAGATGACAAAACTGCATGGCGTGGTACTGCGATTAAACTTGGCTTCCATTACTGTTTTGAGATTGCTCTGAAATTTAACAGTGTAGAGAATTGAATAGCATTTCCCATCACAGAGCGTCATGTGCACTCTCACCCAATCGCAAACCTGTGCAACTACTTGCCCAATTTAGTTTGGATTAAATGTTTCATGAACCAATGGCAACAAGTCACAATCTCAGTTTACCCTAGACAGACCAGGGCATTTTCTTTCACTATCCCACATAGTGACATCACTGAGCCCTAAACTTAAAAATAATGAGGATAGCGAACAGTGTGCAAGTTATACCCTATCAAATTCAATCCTTAGGATCAGGATTCAACATAAAAATGACAAGGTATAAAAGTTCTAATTTATTTGTTAGAACAGAAGATAAAAGTCATGTACATAAAAATGTGGTTTAAATCTGAGATAGAAAAAAAAGAGGGGGGGGGGGGGTTAATGAAGCTGTGAATAGTTTGTAAAAAGCCAGGAAAAAAAAAACAAACAAACAAAAAACCCCTTCTGTATACTCAGCTTTGTTCTGTAGTACAGTAAAATAAACCCCACACCAGTCTGCGGTAAAGTAATGAGTTATTAAAGTGTTAAACCACACAAAAGGCAGTGATATTCTTTATTCTAATGTTCCTCATAGCTGGTTATATTCTTTGAGATACAGCAGAATTCATCATTATGTGGAAACAAGCAATACTAAGCAGGAGTTCGCAAAAGATTTCATCACCTCTGTTGGTTAATGTGGGACGGGAAAGACTGGGACACAGTTGCATTCATTGTTCAGTGAGCTTTCCTTCACAGTGCAACCCACCGACAGCAATGAATGTTGATTGTGACCTTTGATAGTTGCTTTTCCTCTACTGAGCCCCAAGTACTCAACGGCTGTTTACAGGATGAAGGCTTCATCCCTGGACCAGTCCCTCCATGTTTTCGTCTCTGTTGAGGAGCGTTGTCAGAGTCTGGCCATGGGGTACAGTCAACGGTCGATGGTTTTGTCAGATTAGCTCAAACTCACCGACAGCGTTGAATGTTCCCTGAGGCAAACGTGACGGTGAAACCATACGATCTCGACCTCCAAGGACAATGCTGAGCTGAGGCAGCGGAATAAGTGAGGTTGTTGGAAGGATTTAGAACAAAGTATCTAGTGAGATACTAGAAGCTACATATGCTAAGCCTCAGTGCATCTGTATTAATTTCATTTCTCTCCCTCTCTCACACACAAAGCATTAAAAGAAATTTCATGAAAGCCATTAGGCAGCTACATTTTGGCTTTGTTAAAAAGGCCTGTCTGCTAGTCAAATGCACAGTCTCGCAATGTCAGGACACATTAAACATTACGGGACACACGAAACAGCATTTCCATGTTGGAGCGCTGCAGGATCTGGATTCATTCCAGGTGACAATAGCCACTGTTAAGGGGGGGGGAGGCAGGCAGGCAGGCACCGAGAGAGAGAACAGATGGGGAAAGAAAGAGAAAGCAGGATAGAGAGAGCTTGAGTAAGAAAAGAAAACGCTATGGAGAGATGGGGAAACAGATTCTATAGAAGCGGTATGGACAGAATAAAGAGATGAGAAATGTGTGTGTGAGAGAGAGAGTGATGGGGTACAGGATGGTCAATGTGAAAGGCAGGTGAAAAACGAAAATAGTGGGGAAAAGAGAGAGATGGGAACAAACAGTAAGAGAAAAAAGTAAAAGGAAAGAACGAAAGAGAGGTTTGTTTTCCAAGGAACTACATCTCCTGTACTGTCCATCATTCCCACACAGGTGAAAAGATAACCACTGGTTTCAGGTGCGAAAGTGTCTGCTGCTGGAAAACCTGCCTGTTTAACAGACTCGAGTATGTAAAGGTGTAAAAGCTCATCATGCAACCTGCTCAGTAACAGTTCTCCTGGGTCCATTCTTCACACAGGGATCAGTGCTCTTCCCACTTTGGTGATCCGTGTTGATGACTTTAACAGGATCATGCAATTTCTCGTTCTGGTCAGACTTGTAGATAAACCTCATGAGCTGAACCTGATTTAACTGGAATGCATCTCCTGTAAAGAAAATCAGTTCCAGTTAGAGCTGCTCCAAATCTTCAGCAACAACACACCAGGAGTAATGAGGTCATGATAAAGTAGTTAATGTTTGCATGACATTAAGGCTTCTAATCATGAAGACCTTTAATAGATTCTTTACAAAAAGGTGTTATGGTTCCATGCTTCTGGAAAGTCCGAAGCACCACTCTGTCTGAACTTTACAGATGATTTTGCCTAAACCATTTGATTTTTTTTTTTTAATTAGAGGAAATTAAATTCCACCCTGGAACATTACGACGTCTGCGGTTGATATGACATCATTCTGCAGCCATATGATGTAACTAGTGATTTTGATGACTGAAGGTGGTGCATCACTAGGACATCACAACCCAAGGTTGCTCATGTAAACAAGTTACAATTTCCGTGCTTCACAATAAGGTTTGAGGTCGGGTAATGGGAAATCCAAAGTAAAGGCAGTGGGGATGAGGCAAATGCAGGACTCTATCTTAAGGTCCAGATTGCAATAAGGCCCTATGGCGTCGCCGGTGCAGTCTCGGCTTAAGTACCCAGCACGAAAACTATTTTTTGAAATTGTGGAGGAATTGAAATGATCTGCATGAGAAAATTTACAGCACTGCATCAAATGCCACGGTCACAATAGTAGGATCAGACAGACCAAGATGGGTTTAGGTCCAAATTATTGAAAAGCTCATGTAATATGACAACTCAAATTTTAAATCAATATATTTATTTAAAAGTATAAATCAAAAAGTAGTACAAGGTTAGCACACAATAAGAAAATGAATGACTTTATCCCAGCATTCAGTGACACGTTCACAAAATACACACAAAAATGGCACTATGAGTACACCCCGACATCAAGGGAGCAAAGGTACCAAGTTCACATCACGTGCACTGAACTTGCTTTCTTTTTTTATGAAATATTGGGTCAGATATTTCTGAGTCCGCGCATGTGATGTAAACTTTGTACCCTTTGGTCCCTTGAAGTCAGGGTGTACCCACAGTGCCATAGAACAAACTCTCTCTGTCTGGCACAGGAGTAGGAGTCTGGCTTGTGTACAAAATGGACACTTGGGCCAACAAACAGACATGTAGACGCCTACACTCAGTCCTAGGTGGACTTCTGGTCCTGCCCCACAAAGCTGACTCACAGTCAGTATGACACGCCCCAAGACCTAAAAAAAAGTCCAAATAGTCCCATTGGAACACCATTTCTGTTTCATTTTTACAATATTTCAGATCTTCATTCTTTATGACCAAAGTTGTTACACAAACTTTCCAAAGACAAAAACCTGGCAGACTCACCCAAATCTTAGTCTTAAACAAATACATGAATTTACAGGTTTCTTTAAGTAAACCTAGAGGCAGATTTTTTTATACCCTTATGAAGGTCAACAAATCCAAAATCGGTTCACAAGAGCTTTTACACCAAATTCTACCTCTGGAACAAGCCAGGTCTTAAGCATACAGCATACAACCAACCCAACCAACTGCTGATGACTGGAGTGTTGTTTGTCTCGGAACTTTCCTTCCTTATAGGAGACTACCTAATTAACTCTAATTAACGCTAATTACTTGATGAGACACACCCGGTGTCCACTGCAGTCAAAAGACATGTGTCTTTAAACAATAATGACACTCTTCAGGTGGTCAGTCATAACACAAAATATGAAGGTCATGAACGATCAACATCTGGGAAAACCAACAAACAAAAGCCTATTACTGTATTTATACTTTTTAAGGATCTTTAAAAAAATTCTCTTATACTCGCCCTGATGACACACATGAACATCCATGGTCAAGATCAACCCTGTAGTGCTGCTCGTCTCTTACCCAAGAGCAACGGCCAATATACGGCCCAGTAATGTTCCAAAGCTGACATTAGGACAGACAAAATAATGTGCAGTCTGATCTAGCATTAAGACTTCAATCCAATACTCCGCCATTATTAGAAGAGCAGGATTGTGGGTAATGTCAGAAACCAATAATCATTATAAATTACATATCAGCAGGTCAGAACATGACTATTAAAGAGATCAGTCTTAAGGATTTATTTCTCTGTGACATATAACCATGTTAATATTTTTATTTATTTATTTTGATATACTGTATAAGCAAAGCGGTATATGGCCACACCCATTGGGGGCACCCAGAGAGCAGTTGGGAGTTAGGTTCCTTGCTCAAAGGCACTTCAGCCATGAAGGTGGAGGAAGGGAAGGTGCATCTCACACACCACCACAACCACATATTTTTCCTGCTGGAAATTGAACCAGCGACCTTTTCGTCCAAAGGTGCTTCTCGAGTGAATGCTTATTACTAGCTCTAAAACGAGCATGGATGACATCAGCAGGTCCGTCAGGCAATGTCAGTTCTTGTTTGTTGCCACGTATGCACAAGTGCTACAGCATGAGTAATATGTGCATGTGCATTGACACTTATTTGCCAGCATTACAGTTGCCTTTTTCATTCGCTCTTAGATTCCTCATAGTGAAGTGAATTATGTGTTTTATCCTATAGATCAGGGGTATCAAACTCATGCCACAAAGGGCCATGTGGCTGCAGGTTTTTGTTTGACCCAAGCAGCAGCACACCTGACTTGGCTCAGTTGATTGGTCAATCTGTGTGCTCTGTCCAGGTATGCGTCACAACCTAGAAGCCAGTGAGAAAGCACTGCTGTGGCACCATATCGGTGGCTCTGAGCATTTCTTTCTGTGTCCCAGTGACTACTAACAGTCGGAGCTAGCATGCTAAAGAACTCTCTAGAAACAGGAGGGCTAAATGGTTTTGCTACATCTCTAGAGCAGATCTGGACGTAAAGATGAGCAGTTGCAGTGACCATTTGTTGCAGCAGTGAGTGCACACGAAAAGCTAATATTTTGTGATTTGTTTTGTTTATAATTATGAGAAAGCAGCTCAGGAGCAATAATTAAATGTCAAGCAAAGCAGAGACTGCAGAAAGGTGCGTGTTATCTAGTTTGCCTGGGCAGTCAACTGAGCGAAGCATGTTGGCATGTGCTTCTTTTTTGCCGATACGTAACGTGCAGCTGTTTTATGTACTAATATTTTTGAACAATGAACATTTCCGACCGCCCAGTGTTCAGCCGCATTTGGTTGTGAAACATAGTTGTGAGGGTCAATTCAATCACATAATGCTAATTCCTGAAGGTATCTCTTCGGTGCCGGTCGAGGAAGACTATGACTTCAATGGACATGTTGGTGCAGGCAACAGAGGGGACGAGGAAGTGATGGGCAGGTTTGGTATCCAGGACAGGAACACAGAAGGACAGATGTTGATCGATTTTGCAAAAACGATGGAAATGGCTGTGGTGAATACTTTCTTCAAGAAGAAACAGGAGCATAGGGTGACTTATGAAAGCGGAGGTAAGAGCACACAGGTAGACTACATCTTGTGTAGGCGATGTAATTTGAAGGAAGTCAGTGACTGCAAAGTAGTAGTGGGTGAGAGTGTTGCCAACAGCATAGGATGGTGGTGTGCAGGATGACGCTGATGGTGAGAAAGGTGAAAAAGGCAAAGGCAGAGCAGAAGACAAAGTGGTGGAAGCTGAAAAAGGAAGAGCGTCGTGTTGTCTTCAAGGAGGAGTTGAAACAGGCTTTGGGTAGTCAGGAAGTGCTTCCAGATGACTGGACAACCACAGCCAATGTGATCAGGGAGACCGGTAGGAGAGTAGTTGGTGTGTCCTCTGGAAGGAACGTAGATAAGGAAACTTGGTGGTGGAATGAGGAAGTGCAGGAAGGTGTACAAAAGAAGAGGTTAGCTAAGAAGAAATGGGACACAGAGAGGACCGAAGAGAGTAAACAGGAGTACAGGGAGACACAGCGTAAGGCGAAGGTAGCGGTGTCAAAGGCCAAACAGAGGGCATATGATGACTTGTATGATAGGTTGGACAGTAAGGAGGGAGAAAATGATTTATACAGGTTAGCACAGCAGAGAAATAGAGATGGGAAAGACGTGCAGCAAGTTAGAGTGATAAAGGACAGAGAGGGATATGTATTGACTGATGACAGAAGTGTGCTGGGAAGATGGAAAGAGTACTTTGAAGAGCTGATGAATGAGGAAAATGAGAGAGAAAAAAGAGTAGAAGAGGTGACCGTTGAGGACCAGGACGTAGCAAAGATTAGTAAGGGTGAAGTAAGGACATTGAAGAGGATGAAGAGTGGAAAGGCAGTTGGCCCTGATGACATACCAGTTGAGGTATGGAAGTGTCTAGAAGAGGTAGCAGTAGATTTTCTGACAAGAATATTCAACAAGGTCTTAGAAAGTGAGCAAATGCCGGAGGAATGGAGGAGAAGTGTGCTTGTGCCCATTTTTAAGAACAAGGGAGATGTACAGAGTTGTGGCAACTACAGAGGGATCAAGTTGATGAGCCATACGATGAAGTTATGGGAAAGAATAGTGGAAGCAAGACTAAGGGCAGAGGTCAGCATTTGTGAACAACAGTTTGGTTTCATGCCAAGAAAGAGCACCACAGATGTTGTGTTTGCTTTGAGGATGTTAATAGAGAAGTACAGAGAAGGTCAGAAGGAGCTGCATTGTGCCTCTGGGGCTCTGGAGAAAGCATATGACAGGGTGCCGAGTGGTATTGTATGAGGAAGACTGGAGTGGCAGAGAAGTATGTTAGAGTGGTGCAGGACATGTATGAGCGATGTAAGACAGTGGTGAGGTGTGCTGGCGGTGTGACAGAAGAGTTCAAGGTGGAGGTGGGACTGCATCAAGGGTCAGCTCTCAGCTCCTTCTTGTTTGCTATGGTGATGGACAGGCTGACAGACGAGGTTAGACAAGAATCTCCATGGACTATGATGTTTGCAGATGACATCATGATCTGTAGTGAGAGCAGAGAACAAGTGCAGGAAAATCTAGAGAGGTGGAGGTATGCCCTGGAAAGGAGGGGAATGAAGGTTAGTCTCAGTAAAACAGAATACATGTGTGTGAACGACCAGGACCCAAGAGGAACCGTGAGGTTACAGGGGGCAGAGATAAAGCAGGTGGAGGATTTTAAGTACTTAGGCTCAACAATCCAGAGCAATGGAGAGTGTGGAAAAGAGGTGAATAAGCGCGTACAGGCAGGTTGGAATGGATGGAGAAAAGTGTCCGGTGTGATGTGTGATTGGAGAGTATCGGTAAGAATGAAGGGAAAAGTGTACAAGACGGTGATGAGGCCAGCGATGTTGTATGGTTTAGAAACAGTGGCCCTGGGGAAAAGACAGGAGTCAGAGTTAGAGGTAGCGGAGATGAAAATGTTGAGGTTCTCTTTGGGAGTAACAAGGATGGATAGGATCAGAAATGAGTACATCAGAGGGACAGCACATGTTAGATGTTTTGGAGACAAAGTCAGAGAGGCTAGATTGAGATGGTTTGGACATGTACAGAGGAGGGATAGTGAGTATATTGGTAGTCGGATGCTGAGGTTGGAACTACCAGGCAGAAGGCCCAGAGGAAGACCAAAGAGAAGTTTTATGGATGTGGTGAAGGCGGACATGAAGGTCGTTGGAGTAAGAGTAGAAGATGCAGAGGACAGGGAGAGATGGAGGCAGATCATTTGCTGTGGCGATCCCTGAAGGGAACAGCCGAAAGGAAAAGAAGAAGACACACATACCAGCAGCAAGGCAGACTCAGATTCATCAAGAAATGAACAGTGTTTATGAAACTAGATGTGGAAAAGGAGCCCCCCTCAAAAAAAAAGTTACACATTAAATCTCTCAGCCTGCGGTTCCCATTACTGTTCGGCACCAAATCCCATTATTACACAGTTCTGGTTCGGATAGTTGGTAATAACGACTGTCCATTTGGGGCGGACTACTCTGCTCTATCCTGCTTGAGGAGACCAGAGAAATATCCCAGAACCAAACCATTAATGGTGTTTAATGTTGAACTTAAATTAGACAGGCAGCTGGTGTAGCGTGAATAAGACTTGGACAAGCTGAAGCTTGCTTACAGAGACAGACAGCCATCAACACACCAGGACATCCAAGCAAAAGCCTACAAAAACCTGAACTGCACAAAATTGTAGATGACCATACTTTTTGACATTATTGTATTTGTGTCCTCACTCATTTGTTAAACCACTTAATCCCACTGCTGTAGTCGAACCGTGATGACCTCAGTCAACACTGATGGCATACACCCTGAACAGCTTGCTAGAATGTCATAGGCACCCCCAGACGCAATTTGGAGCAGCTAATTGCCTAATGAGTATGTCTTTGGATTGTGGGAGGAAACCAGAGTATCCAGAGGAATCCCACACTAGTACAAGGAAAAAACATGCAAACTCCAGAGAAAAACCCGAGCCCTGGACTCAAACCCAGGACCTTTTTGCTGTCAGGCAGACAGTCGAACCACTACGCCACCGTGCTACTCCTTTCGGTGTCCTCAGCAGATCTAAACAGCTTTTCATAATAAAGCTACACCACACCTAAAGGCAGTTCATGGTGACCGTGAAGCTTTCAAGGTTTTTTTAATGCTTGTGTGTGAAAGGTACACTGGTGGAAGAATCACTCTTCCATTTTAACAAGGGCTCGGTCAGGGAATATTCACGAAAAAGCCTGCATGTCAGGCTGTCCTTGTTTATTTCATGTCACCATTTACTTTACCTCAGATCTTTATTTTATTTCTTTATATTTGTATAAAAGGCGTGCAGTAGGTGTGATCTACTAAATCATTTCTGGTCTTACAGAAAAAGTTTAATCTTTTACTGCCGACATGATTTATTTCATACACTTAATTTTTGGACACTGGGGAGAAAGATATTATAAGATTTTACCTGGTTGTCTACTTTGAGTCAAAACACCAGTATAGTTTAACACCTGCTTAAAAAAAAAAAAAGAGGTGGCTGAGCACGCCCGTTATCTGCTGCATATTTATATAAGCGGTGGTGTACTTGGGGATGGCTGGCCCTGATAACAGCATCAGTGCAAGACTCCCATACACACTGATCTCTCACAGCAGCAGCTGCTCTGATGAGAGCCATCAGTGTGAAATTACTTCCAATCATGGTATAAAAAAAGCACAACTATAGCCCAATTTAAATTATTCTCACATAAGACACATATTACCCACAGATTTAACTTTCTGGGAGACGATTTTACAAGTCATTATGAAAATCTTCATTACTGAGTAAATCTCGAGCGGCATGGAGGCGTACCGTCTATGCCTTCTGGGTCAAAACAAGGAGTTCCTGGGTTCGAGTTCCGTGCTTGGAGATGGTGTTTCTGTGTGAAGTTCCACATGCTTGTATGTTTTTGCTCTGGGTACTCTGGGTTCAATCCACAGTCCAAAGACACGAACATTAGAATAAATTAGTTATTCCAAATTGCCCTGAGGTGTGAGTGGTTGTGCATGTGGAATGGCCCTGTGATAAACTGGAAAGCTTTTCAGGCTGTATACCACCTTTTCCCGCATCCACTGAGAGGCTCCAGTCTCCTTGTGACCCCAGCAAGAATAAGCTGCTCTTTTTTTTTTTTTTTTTTTAAATAAATAACTGCTAAACCTCGAGGTTCACATACACATTAATAATATTAGATTTTCCCCTCAATAAATAGATGAACAAGTGTAATATTGATGTCTTGTTTAATTTGATCTAATTTTAGTACTTAAGGATTTAGGTCATATTTATGCAGAAATCTAAAAACTACTAAAAGGCCTCTTTTAACGTTTTAACCACCACTATATAGAACGTCTCTGTATGCTGTAGTGTTGAAATTTCTCTTCCAAGGAACGAAGAGGCTTGAACTTGTTTCAACATGACTACACCCCTGCCTTCAACGTGATCTCAATGAAGATATGACTTTAATGACTATGATTTTCACAGCAAAATTTCATAACTTTTCCAGAAAAATCTCAAGAATGCAAAACACGCCGACAGTTTAGTTAAACTTAAAATAAGAATCTCCTACAGGTACAAAGAATAAAACAAAAATAAGAAAAAATCCTCAACACACACAATTTACAGACATTGGAATAAAGGTTATATTTGAAATATTGCAATTTATAATATAGTAATACTTCCTCTAACATTAATAATCATCTTTGGACATCAATTTTTACAATTACATGTTTTTTTGTTTGTTTGTTTTTTAGTATGCTGTATAAAGTTCTGTTATAAAGTGGCAGCTATACTATACATTTCTCCAAAGTTGCTTACTGGTCTATTGTAATACTGAACCTTAGAAAGTCAGGCTTAAATATTTGTGATACTTTATCATGAGCCATATTTTTCATTTACATGGATGTTGAACAGATAAAAGACAATTTCACCATTCAGTATTTATTCTATGGCCTCTTACAGCTATTGTATGAGCAGCCCTATACACACACACACACACACACACACACAGAACACACACACACACACGCACAGAACACACACACACACGCACACAAACACACACACAAACACACACACACACACACACACACACACACACACACACACACACACACACACACACACACACTTCATATTGTGTAAATACTAGATTTTCACAGCAAAGTGGGTGAAAGTAAAGTTTTAGTTTTAATTAAATAATACAATGTGTGTTTGACAGGTAGCATTTTGAATAACTCTCCATGATAATATTGCTAATAAATGGCTTGGGGGGGGGTGATAATGCCTGTCATCATGGGAATGGGTGAACTATACTGCCATTGGAAATGAACTGCAGCAACCATTCAATCTTTTAGCGGATGTAGAGCAATATGTGTGTGTGTGTGTGTGTGTGTGTGTGTATGTGTGTGTGTGTGTGTGTGTTCAAAATAATACCAGTCAGACTTCACTAACCTGATCAGTGTTTTTGGTCGAAATTATATTTCTACATGGCAAATAATTTTCTCTCAGGTGTAGTGGAGAAATAGAATCCAACAGAACCAACAGTCATGACCCGTGTGCTGCTGATTCTGTGTAATTTAATCACTAATTGGTATTTCTCTCTGAAATGGGGTGAAATGGGTCGTTCCAGACATTGTTCAAAACAGTGTACCTTCGTTAAAAAGTTGATTGGAGGGAGGAAAAAATAAAGTCCAGAAACTGAGAGACTGCTCAGCAAAAATGATCCCAAACACTTTAAAATGGCAACTAAAGCGTGAAAGACATGGAAGAAGGTGAAAAACTACCATTCAAATGGATAAAAACCACGAAAATGGCAGGGAATCAATCAGCCACCAATCATCTCCAGGAAGATCAGAGAAGGTCTCACGTTACCTGTGAGTCCTGATATAATTAGAGAATGCCCATGTGAAGCCAAGCCATCAGCAAAAAGCCCCGCAAAGTCCCACTGCTGAAAAAAGATGTGCCGAACAGGTTACAATTGGCCAAACAGCACATTGACTGGAATAAAGAGAAACAAAGCAACATTCTGTGGACTGATGAAAGTAAGATTGTTTTTTTTTTGGTTGAGTGGCCAAAGACAGTTTGTCAGACGAGTCCAAACACTAAATTCAAGCCACAGTACACTGTGAAGACGGTGAAGCTTCGTGGCACAAACATTATGATAAGGGGATGTTTCTGAGATTATGGTGTTAGGCCTATTTATTGTATCCCAGGGATCATGGATCGGTTTGAATCCATCAGAACACTTGACGAGGTCATGCTGCCTAATGCTGAAGGGAAATGCCCATGAATTGGGTTCCAACAAGACAACGACCCCAAACACACCAGTAAACGGCTACATCTTGGTTCCAGACCAACAAAACTGGCGTTATGGAGTGGCCGGCCCAATCCACAGACCTTAGTCAAATAGAAAACTTGTGGGGTCAGAAAATGCAGCTTCTGAGGAAAAACCCAGAAATCCAGAAGAACTGTGGAATGTAGTCCAATCATCCTGGGCTGGAACACCTGCTCACAGATAGCAGAAGTTGGTTGACTCCATGTAACACACATGTACAGCAGGTCTCAGAAACATTGTTTATACAAATAAATATCAGATCAGTGATTCAAAGGAAAACAAAATCTTACAGTTTTATACACTGAATATTTGAGCTTGTAAAGAAAAAAAACAAACAAACACCGCGATTTAACAGTGTAATATTCACTTTTCCTCAATTTCCTTAAAGGAATAAAACAAATATGAGATATTTTTCTTCATGTTTTGATTTTGAATGGAATGTGTTGTGTTCCCAATGTATTTGTGTCCCTGGAAATAAAAGCGATAAGGATTCGAAGCTTTATTCCTTTTTTTTTTTTTTTTTTTTTTTTTTTATAAATGCACTGCTATTATTTTGAACACAACTGTATACAGTACATGTCAACAATAGGTCAATAAGGTTGAATGCAATATTTACTTTATCTTAAATAGTGGGCACTGATAGCAACAAGTTTAATGACTAACTAGTTCAATTCTGAACTTAACATTTCGACAATATTTTTTCCTCTATATTTTCAATGTGTCTCCAGAAGACTGTTAACCACATGTTTGTTTTGCTTCTAAATTTCACAGATATGAACTCCAAACTGTCTCACCTTTTGAAAAAAACATATGCATCAAGATGCTGCCTGCAGAGAGTAAGTGATGGAAAAGACCGAAGTCGGCTGGGTGATTCTGCGGTTCCAAGAAGTCAGAGGAATATATACCTTACACCAAACCTGAATTTAGCAGAAATGGAGTGTGCTTGAAGTATGCTACCCAATTGACTGCTGCTATTTTTATGTGAACAACAAAATTATGACTTTAGTGCTTAGCTGGGAAAACCTTAATTTTTTAAGGCTCATTGTAGCCCTGAAAGTTTTAATTTTCCAATGTCATGACGTTTTAGGTTTTTCATTATGCGTACGGACCCTGTCTGTGTCAGAATCTCTGAACACCTGTATATATAAAAAGCAAAATCTAAAGTCTGTCAAATATCATGAAATTTAAAATTTCACATTGGTCACTGGCTGCAACGTGTATTTACACATTTTCTCCCATAATCTTCTAGACAACCTGATATTTCACTAGAACCCCAAAAGGAAAGGAAAGGAATTGGCATGGCTTTTACTCCAGACTAGAATCATTGCCTGAGAATCACGACTTGAGAGCATACGAGCCAGGTGGAACCTCTCTAATTGGACATTATAATTGCAGATGTGAATTAATAGGCCTGACATTGACAGTGTAAGCACATTTAAACAAAGCTGTGTGTAAATTAGAAGCAGACACTGTGTTAAGGAGGAAAGCAGATTTTCCCATGGCAACCCCCAGCTGGGGCCTGAAGCCCGCTAGTTCAGCATTGTGTCCGTTATTGCCTTAAACAGGGTAGATTCCACCTACGTGTGATCAGACCAGCTGTAGGCTAATGCATAGGCCCTGTGCAAGATCAAACAATATATTTTAATACAGCTGCAAGCAATTTCAGACAGCTTTTAGGTTGTTTTTATTCATGGATTTATTTATTAATCATTTATGAAGAATGTGCATCCTTGAAGCGAGTCATGACCAAAAATAAGTTTTCACATACACACGTAATTTTACTGACAGTCATTGTGGATGAAAGAGTATGGAAAGTGCTTTTTGTTGCGTTTCACTGGGTCCCAACATTTTGGACAGCCTGTAGTTCAGGATTCAAAATAGCACTTCGACAAACAAAATTTAAATTGCCAAAATGACAAAAGGTTTTTCGACACCTGATTGTATACAGATGGGGTTCTTATGAAAACTGATTGAAGCCGACTATTATAAAACCTTTTCCACCTATCAATTCTGCAGTATAAATTTCCCTTCACTGGAACCAAGAGGCCCAAACACTGTTCCTGCATAACCATGTCCTGTGCACAATACAAACTCAAAGTAGACACCAAGTGCCAAGTTTGGCAGAGCTGGATTGAGGCAATTTCTCTGAACACCTTTGAGATGAATGCTTTACGTACTTGAACCCACTATCACTCTTAAAGCTGAGTAACATAACACAACATAACATCACATTAAAAAAAAACACTCCAACCCAACGCAAAGATTTATCTTTTTAGGTCATAGTACCAGGACATGGAATTGACATTTGTCAAACTACAAGCCAGTAGCAAACTTCCTCAACTTTAAGAATGTACGAATGCTTGAAGCTCAACAGATGCACTCGTTTATATTCCGTTTTAACCTTAGCCCATCCAAGTCATGTTGTATTCTGAAATTTGCTTCTTAAGCCTTTGGGTTTCCTCCCTCTAAAGCATTTGGGTTTTGTCACAAGTCCCACACTTTATTTGGGTGGGCATCACAACATTTATGTCCATGCGTTGTTGGGTTCATTTACCACAAAAACTTGAAATGATGAGAGGAAAATTGAAACACTCCATAAAGTCTTATCCAGTACATCCCAAAGACTTTCAGTGGGTTAAGACTAGGACTCTGGGGTGCAGATCATGTACGAGACTGATTCCTCATGCTCCTTGAACCACTTGTTCACACTATCTGAGCCCAGTTTTACATTTATACCACGAGGGAAGAAAAACACCATTGATATGATAACGTGAACATTCAGATGATAAGCTGATTTTATTTATTTGCCACATTAATGTTGCTGAGCCACAATCTGACCAACTGAAGCAACAATGCCATGCCAGTGAATTATGCACTGAAAGATGGTGCCAGGAAAAATTAGAACACATTTTTTTGGCTGGGCAGTGCACATACATTCTTATTTATTATTATTATTATTATTATTATTATTAATAATAATAAAGATTTAGTGATTCAGTACAAATTGTAAAACATGTTTCTCAAGTTAATTTAAATATTACAATGAAATACTTAAAGAATCTTCTTATTTTCCTTTCGGCTTTTCCCTTTTTCAGGGGTTGCCATAGCAAATCATACATAATTAAATGATTGCATTTAAATTTGTTTAACTAAACCCTATGTACATATTACAGTATTTTCATTACTGGAGTAGGTTCAATTTTGGAAGTGCTCACAAAACTAGGCATTGAATCTGATTTACTTATGAGGGGTTTCAAAAGGATGGAGGTAATTATTTCTGCTTTGAAAAATTAAATGGTAGTATCCATCGACTGTAATGAGGATAAATCTTTAAATCGTGATGTAAATTATTTAGGCTCTTTCATGAAGTAATGAAGTCACTAAAGTAGAAAGTCAATAAATAAATAAATACTGATTTACTTGTTTGGTTTAATAAAAGCTAAAAAAAAAAAAAAGAATTTTTTTGAAGAATAAAAATATTAATACAGTGTTACCTCGTCTAACGAGTGTCCCTTACAATGAATTTTCCATGATACAAGCTTCGACCACACCAAAAGTCTGCTCCATCCAACAAGCAAAAATTTACTTTACAAGCTCCGGCACGTGACTATAAATAGTGTTTACTGCACTTCATATCATTTGCTCGGTGCTTTTCCCCTACACCTTAGCGCGACAATGAGCGTGCCACTGCCAACTACTGTAGTTGATGCGCAATTACACTTAATTCTCGTACAGTATGGTAAAAAAGCATATTACCCAGGGTCATAAGCACCCCCCCATGCATCACATAACTATTTGAGAAGCACTGACCTTGTGAGAGCTCCCCACAAGCCTTTCCTTGCTGGCATTCATTGTGTGCACACGCACAAAATTCTCCTCCTCCTCTGTTACGCACCACCTCCTGCCTGCCCATGTGACATTTTCCCCCGCAGCCGATGATCGGAAGGGTGAGCTGATATTTTTTATTCTTGTTTTATTATTATTTATTATTAATTACTCTTAATGTTAATGTACGTGTATAATTATTATTATGAAATATTTATTGTTTTTACATGTTTATCTTTAATATATTACAGGGATCCTGGCAAGGTTTAGAAAAAATAGAGGAAACGGGTTCAGAAATAAAGGAAATGAAATATTTCAGCTGGGGGTCAAAGCAGGGAACCTGAAGCTGAAAATAAATAGAGGAATTCCGCTAAATAGGCGAGTAAAAATAGAGTAATTCCTCTAAATAGAGGAGATCTGGGATCCCTGATATTAGGTCAAATATATGCGTTTGTGGCAGGTTATATGAGTTTGGGAGGGGATTAGAACAGATTAATTGGTTTTCTGTTATTTCTTATGGGAATAATTGTTTCATCTAACGAACTTTTTGGCTTACAAGCTTGTCCTCAGAAAGGATTAAATTCGTTAGCTTTTTTCGTTTATCACTGTAATAAAAAAGAAACCTACTATTTTAAGAACATTACTAATGAGCCTGACTATCTTATTTAGATAAGCATGTGTGCAGGAATTACTTCCAGACTATTTGAATTAAATCCAATTGTTTAAAAAAAAAAAAGTTACACAATGTCAGTAATATGCCCTCTTTAATGTCTATTTAATCTGTATGTAATAACTGTAAGATGGTGAAGATCTCTGTACTAATGCTTTACTGTCTGTCTCTCTCTCTCACACACACACACACACACACACACACACACACACACACACACACACACACAACTTGGATCCTCTCTCAAGGAAACGGACACTTGACATATACATTTGGCTCTATCAACATTATATTTTTTCCATGTGCTTGGTTTCAGTTTGAACAGATAGAAATGGAGTTGAAGCTCAGTACTTCAGAGAAGAAAAAGAAAGGGAGACGAGAGAAAGAATTAAAAAAAAGAAAGTAAGGCGACGATATGGAACCTTCTACAACTAGACGCAGCAGTGTTAGAATAGCTTTTGAGTTAAATTACAGAGAAGGCACATGGCTGCAGTTGTCTACAGTACAATCAGTCATAGAGTTAATAATACAGAGTTGAACTGCAGAAACAGAAGCATATTCAAGTATATACAGAATAAACAGCTAGCAAAGTAGAAATTATAGGAAGATGATACTGATATTTCTACCTCGATACAACTATATACTGAATAATAGTACATTGTGTATACCACTATAACAACTTTAACATTTATTAACATGGTACATGATCCAGCTATCAGTCCCAGCAGGACTACAATTCTTGTTTTGCAATGTTGAGTGGAATGGCTGTATGCTTTTGACAGTACAAGTTGTAGAATGGTGGAGATTCTTCTATACCACTTATACTGAGGAGGTAAAACATTTTGTATATATAATTAATTCTTCATTACGCCTAAGTCAATTACTCCCCCACGGCACAAGGGGGATGCAGGATATTTGCTTCCTGTTGTGTGTTAAGAATGTACAGTGCACACATACACTCACTCACCCCCACCCTCTCTTTCTTTACTTCAGCTGGATTACAAGTCAATAAATTAATTTTAACAGTAATACGAGGAACAGTGTGTGTGTGTGTGTGTGTGTGTGTGTGTGTGTGTGTGTGTGTGTGTGTGTGTGGAGGGGGGGGGGTTAAACATCCTTATTATTATTCTCATTATTATTCTCATAATAATAATAATAATAATAATAATAATAATAATAATAATAATAATAATTTTGGATAACCCACCATTTTTCTGTCAAACAGCTAATGCTTAACTTACAAGTGCTGGTAACAAAACACCATTGTTACCCTGATTAGTGCACATGCAGCCCATTGTGTACTTATTTTACGTGTAACTGATATAGTTGGCATAAAATTATAAATATATTATAGGATATGAAGTCCTGGTCATTTTGCTCACTGAAGATGATAAAGGTGGCAGCTTTATTCATTTCTGGTTAACAGCTCATAATACTAACAAGTGTTGGCTGATAATTGTGATGATAATCAAACATAATGTAAAATGGATGAAAACTATTGATAGCAACTAAAACATACTGGCAGCTGTTCTTGAGAATAATGATTCGGGTAATGTTGGGGTATGGGTTTTCAGACTAAACAGATGCCATAAGAGGAAAAACAGGACAAGAAATTTTTATGATGGGAGAAAATTATCAGTGCAGTCAAGACACACATACATCAGGACATGGTCCCAATTGATACTGTTGACTCCCCGTTCCAGGTATGTCATACTTAACCTCAAACATATCACTGACAGTTACCATTGACTTATGCGGAGAATACTAGGTAAGAAATGATTCATTGCAATTAAAGGAAACTAAACTGACAAAAATGCCATATGGTGATTAAAATGTTAGAGTTCGAAAAAACAACAACAACAACAATGACTTTGTGCTGTGCATGAATGCCACAATATAACAATTTGTACTGTGATAGTATACTTTAACCATACTCTACACCCACTCACCTCTGCTTTATTGGGAACTGAAAGCACTTATCCAAATATTTTATGACAAATTTTCAATCATGGAATTTTTGTTGTACTTGTATTAAAATATTATACATTATCATGGTTTTGACACCCTAATATACACACACACACACACACACACACACACACACACACACACACACACATTAGGGATGTCATTGACAATCGGAATATCGCCGATATAATTATGTCGATCGATAATCAATACCTATAAAAGGGATATCGATACTTCTAATGTTCTATAAAATTCATCTTATATTAAATTTCATACAAAGCTGTTTAAATTTAAATAACACTACAGCAAGCGGTATCTTTTAATAAATAAAACAATCTACGAAAACACGTTATATAGTTTCAGTCGAAAACCAGCTTAGCGTAATGCCAAGTGTTAGTCCAAGTTTCCTGTGTTCATGACAGCGTCTGTAGTGAATGCCATTTTCAATGACACCCCTAGTAAATTGTACGTCCCTCCTCTCTGTATGGTAAATGGTACATTCCTGCTTCTAGTGTGCCGTCAGAGCGCGTGTTCTCAACAGCGTGGAACATTTTGAACAAGAAGAGACACTTATCACCGGATAATGCAGATATGTGCATCTTCTTGCATCATAATTATGAATTGTAAAAATGCATATCTCTTAAAATTTTCAATTGACAAGTGTTTGTAGAATAGAAACAACTTGCTTGAAATTAACTACTAAACAAATGTTTATAGATTTGTTCAATACAAAAAGGTGTTAATTAAAATCTTGTCGGGGGGGAAACTATTTCCTGCCTTTTATTCAGGCTTTAGTAATTGGTCACTTTATAATAAAATATTCAATGCATTATACAAAGTATTGTAATATATCTTAGTCTGTTCTATTTAATGCATTTATGGAACAGTACAGCAATATTCTAATGTATCGATACATCGGAATTTTTTTTTATCAATATATCGATACCAATAATAGGTTTTCAATGACACCCCTAATACACACACACACGTACATATACATTATATATATATATATATATATATATACACACACATATATATATATATATATATATATATATATATATATATATAGAGGATTTTCTGAGTAGATCCTTCCGTAGGAGAGTGCTCAATACTTTTTGGTAGAGCAAATAAACAAAAGGACAGGACAAAGGCTTTCTATTGAAACTCCATTTATCACTACAGATCTGTTTCGAGGGGTGGTGAAACCATCCCCTCTCTTCAGGTGATTACAGAAGAATGATATATAGTATATATATATATAAGTATATATATATATATATATATACACACACACACAGACACACATATATGCATAAAATATATATATATATATATATATATATATATATATATATATATATATATATATATATATATATATATATATATATACATACATACAGTAGGCCCTCGATATTCGCGGGAGTTCGGTTCCGGCCCCTCCCGCGAATGAAGATAATCCGCGAGTTCTGTACCTGGAAGTAAAACCCCATGTATCATATTACATGCGCGAATGAGCAAACGGAAGTAAAATACTATGTATCTATTACATGCGCTAAAATATGCTTCTTAAACACAATACAATACAGTCTTCATGTAGTAAAATGTAGTAATGATTAAGAAAAGCTTTTCAATTTTTACTCATATTTATTGATGAAAAAATATAAACATTATACAGCATATACTGTTGTAAAGTACTCGTATTAAAGTCTTTTTCAATTATTATTTCAGTACAGTATCTAAGTTAATGTTTATGCGTGAGATTTTAAGTTCTGTAGCATGTTTAACAAACGATACCCAAAGGATAAACTTTATTACGCTTCATGTCCTTTTACATTGAACTTGGAGTGCCGTCTTGGAGTGACATCTCCAAGATGGCGCTGCCTAGAGGGCGACGCCGCAGAGTTCTCAGAGTCAAATTGTTTCTTTGTTCGTTTTAATTTGTTTCATTTGTTGTTTTGTTTGTTCATGTTTTGCACTATGCTCGTCTACGACCGGTCGATCCTACTACAGCTATGAGATCGGGGTCTTCAACTCCTATCGTGAGCTAATATGCTATTATAGCTCAATTCTAGCTGCACCTCGGCTAACAATAAGCCCAGGCGGGAAGGGGCCGAACGACGACTCCGGCGCTTGGGATCACAGGGGATGAAGGTCATGGAGCCGGTTGGTGCAATCGCCCTCTAGGCAGCGCCATCTTGGAAACATCAGCGTAATAAACTTATCCTTTTGGTGTTGTTTGTTACACATACTACAGAACATAAAATCTCACGCATAAACATTAACTTAGGTACTGTATTGGAATAATAATTGAAAAAGACTTTAATGCAACAGTTCAGAGGAAACTGTCTTTTCTTCAGGAGAAAGTCTTATTTCTTCAGAAGAGGCATCCAATGTTTTCTATCGCTTAGCCAGAGAAGACACATAGCGTTTGAGTGGTATTATACAGCTTAAAGAGGCTCATTGACAACTTGAGCGATTGAGGTAAAGGGGGCGTTACATCATCTCAACCAATCAGCAGGAAGGAGGACAGCCATTGGCTGAATTTGAGTGACGTGTCAGTTGCTCAGCAGTCTGTGAATACTCAAACCGTGAGCGCAAAACCACGAATAGTCGAGGGCCTACTGCATATATATATATATATACACACACACACACACACACACACACACACACACACATATATTCACTGAATTAAAGAATAAGGAAAGTAAGGAAGAACAGGGGAAAAAGTTTTAAAAATGCCACAAAACATGGCCAATTATGCAAAAAAAAAAAAAAAAAAAACCAACCCAAAAAATAACAAAAACAAAAACCCTAAAACCCACATTAAAACTACTTACTTTTTTTTTCAACTGCGTGCGTGCGTGTTTCTGTATGTGTGTGTATTTATATTTTATTGACATATTTGTGTGTGTATGCATTTATATATATATATATATATATATATATATATATATATATATATATATATATATATATATATATATATATATAATGCATACATACACAAATATGTCAGTGGAACAGAATGACACAAATCCAGGAATGTGTTCTGCCCATCACATGACATCCTACAAAAAGGTATTGATAATGTATGTTCATACCTTTGATAAATCATCTGATGTGAAGTCACATATGTCATCAAAATTGGGAGGATAAACATCTGTTTCCAGCTGTAGGAGTCCGTGAGTAAAATAAATGGACTGAGACAGAGAGCAGAAGAGAATTGAGGACATGGGGTGAATTAAAAGTGCAGTAGGTAATGGTGGGGTGAAATGAGTGACATTAATTCAAGTCTATTTCTGGTTTTAATGTACTTATATCATATTCAAAATATCTCTAAGACGGAGACGAATACCAAACACAAACCCATACAGATTATAAAAAAGACCAAATTGAAGATAAACTGATTAAAATGTGAATTGTACAGTGTGGTTTAAGACACTGGAGAGCCAGAGGCGGCCATTTTGAGTTCATCTGTGAATGATTAATATGGAACAGATAACATACTGTTTCATGCTTTTCCCAGTGTAGCTTAAAAAAGGCTTTTGTAATTAAATCCTCAAGACGAAAAGCTCATACATTGGAAGAAAGTAAAACTGAATTATCCCGTTCAGCCAACTTACCCTCACATTTCAGACAGTCCCAAATGTGTGTTTGTATTCTGGTGCCAGAGACGGTGCCATGCACATAGAGTATCTTGCTGCAGCTGGCTACGAGAGACAGAAAGCCCCATTAATATCCTCACACTCACCATCCACTTAGAGAGCAAACAAAAAACACTGAAGAAATGCAGGAACAAGGAGCTCAGACTTCATTAAAATTGCTACATGCACGCATTTTACCATTCACCACAGTTACATAAATAAATAGTAAAAGCATTGAGTGCACATCACTGCTTCTTTATCATCAATATCTGGTGAAACATCACAGTGTAAAAAACAAATTTCACAAGTACCCCCCCTCACCATTATGGGCTTCATTTATCAAGCAAGATATGAATGGATTTATTCCACCTGCTTGCATAAGAAATGTAGTATTCGTGAAAATTCTGTCATGTCTTTGAGAAAGGAAAAAAATATATATTTGCCTTATAAAGCCAAGTAAGCCATAAGAACCCTTAACTAGACCAACTTTAAATGATAGGCATTTGTTACTGTACATTTTATCTAAAAACACAGGGAAGTTCATTGGCTCTAAGGACTGATCTACTCTATAAACCTAAACTGAAATACAAATAAACACCTAAATTTCACACAAACATAACTATAGACATTTATATTATGTCTCGGTCACTTCAACAATATTCAGGATTTTTTTTACTTCGTAAATATTACAGTAATGAAGTTTGCCAAGGCCCTTAGTATTATTTTTATCGTCCAGCATCAACACATTATTTTCACAAACTAGTCATTAAAGTTTATGAAGCCATAAATGAATATAAATAAAGCCATTATGATGACAGAACTGACACTGTATAAATGGAGTCTGTCTGTGCAGGAGCCATAAACAAACACCTCAGCTGACAGAACATTTATTGCACGTCATTCTTGAGGAAAAAGACAGACATAATTTCGTTTAGGAGAAAAAAAAAAAAGGCTTTTAAATCACTTTTATTTGGTACAGAGTCTATTAACACTGTTCAAAACTTTCAGCATGTCGGCCAGAAACTGTTTTGAAACAGCAGGCTCTTTGTGCGGCGTGTTGACTGTCCACGTTTACCGTATAGATCCATCTTCTCCTCCTCCTCTGTTTCCACATGAGTAATCTCTTTGCACCTAATTGGCTAATGGCTAATTCACTAGTTAACTGTGATCTGGCTGCAGATTTAGACTTTTTCAGGTGCTGGTGCTGATACAGGGTTTGTTATGTTTTATATTTATCTTTTACTGGCACAGAAGTGAGCCAGTGAGAAAAGTGAAAGAAGAGAGAATGCAAGAGTTCTGCCTTTTCATTCCCCATTGGGATTAAGAGTTATTCTGTGTTTTCTGCACAATGTGTTTTTGGCCTTTTATGATATTTTGTGGGTCTTACTGAATGCAAACAGGTTGTGTCGGGAACATGCTTTTCACTTTACAGGTGATCACCATGCATGTAGGAAAAGGAAGAAGTGTTTTCAGAAACTATTCTGAACCTGGTAGATGTTTTCTTTTTTTGACTGATGCAAATATTTACACCCAATATAACTAAAACAGACACATGAAACCCATCACTAGAGTGGATTTATTTCCTAACACGAATAATTAACTAATTTGCATATGCACTTCTATTCTGTTATCAAGCCCCAGTACTTTAGTACACACACTAATATAGCTCAGTTCATTTTCTGTAACCGCTTAATTCTAATTAGGGTCACGGGGAGACTGGCACCCGTTCCAGCCAACTCCGGGTGAGGACAGAGTACACCCTGGATAGCTCGCCAGGCCATCGCAGGGCGGAAACACACTGACGGCTTGCGGCTACTCTTGTCGAAATTCAGCAATGGTTCTTTTACATGAACCTCTCACCATAGACAGTGAGAGACATGGCCGGCCTTTGATAACCCAGTTAGCTGCACAGGGGGGTGGGGGGGGGGGGGGTGCAGTGACAACCTGTGGTGAGTGGGGCTTGAATCCCCAACCTTAGGATCAGTGATCCAACACGTATACCACTAAGCCACCACTGCCCCAGTAATATAGCTGTTATAGTTAAATACGGTAGGAGCTTTAACGGCATTAAAATCAAGTTAAGGACATTCTGTCCCACAAGAGGCAAATATACACACCAGGGGAGACGGAAAATTCAGGCTGTGTATGTGCGCCGTTACAACAATACCAATTCATGTCCAAGTGCCACTAGCCCATTTTCCCCACATTCTTTCCAAAGTAGACTACATACAAATGTGATTATTCATTCATGTTGGCCATTAAAGGAAGTGAGTACAATGTGAACAGCTTTATGAGGCACAACACAAGACTTTTCAAATCCTTCATCACTGCTGAATCGAACTCAAGGCTATGTTGCTTGTGTGCTAGATTATTGGAAGGGTGTTTCTGTTGGATTCTTGTAGTAGAATCTTTTTTCCTACTTGTTACCTGCTGGCCTATTTAAAGGTTGCATGGAAATTAACCAAGTAAAAGAGATTTGAAAAGATATTGACCTGTACGCGATGTATATGGCGTTTTTAATCACTGAAGTTTTGTCCACTAAGACTACAACAGAATGTAAATCAGTATATAATACACGGGAGTGCCCCATCTTGGGATTACAGTATTAATCATTACTCCGCATGGATAACTCTTGAATAAAACCGAAAGACACTCAGAGTTTGTCATTAGCACTCGAGCAGGAGGCGTCATAAAACACAAAAATCTTCAATACCAAACAAAATACTGAATTAGTCTTCACACATCCCTTTACAGAGCTGGTCTTCTGTGTCTGTGTGGTATATCCGCAAACTTCGCATGAGAATTCTTTAATAAATCATAATTAATTACAATGACGACAACCACTACAGTGTTACAGTATGCTTTTTTTTTCTGCTTCTATAATACATACTAAAACATTTATGGACAAAAGGTCCATCTCTGGGCATGTTTAACAACATGTACCTCACCTTCAGTGCTTAACAGTAATCATATAAAATAGATAATGCTTATATCAAAATGATGAACATGTTTGTTGAAGTTGCTTGAAGCAAAATGGCTTCATCATGATAAATTTTTAAAAAATGGAACAAATAAAAAATATATATATTGTAGGTTTTCTTTTCATGTTTCTGTGTAATATATGATATAACTGAGTTTGAACACAAATCATAATAGATCAAGGTTTACGTGTAATATGTGCTAAATTCTGAATACATGGGGGGGGGGGGGGGGAGAGAGACTGGTAGCTGCATCACACTTCTCAACTCATCTGACCGGCGGCCTCTGCAATGATTAAAATATGAAAAACCTTTTTTTTTTTTTAAATAGGAGTCTGCTTTTCGTGTTCCTGTGCAGTATATACTGGTCCTGTTGCTATACTCAAATTATCCCATTGTGCAATTAATACAAATAATCACAATCATTTTTCTGACCACAATGAATTGCTGTGCAATTATTTCACTTCACTTCACTTATCCCTTAACATCCGAGGATGTCGTTGGGGTGCCTTCATGGCGAGACTTGGGCTGGTTTGGCCTGGCGGAGCCCATCCCTCTCCAGATCGCTGACGGCTTTGCAGCCTACTCTTTACGAAAGTCAGCAATGGTTCTTTTACATGCCTCTCACCATAGACAGTGAGAGACATGGCCTGCCTTTGATAACCCAGTTAGCTGCACTGGGGGGACAGTGACAACCTTGTGGGGACTCGAACCTCCAACCTTAGGATCAGCGATCCTGCGCCCTAACCACTAGACCACCACTGCCCTGTGCAATTATTTACACAAGAAAAAAACCTATGCTGAGAGAGTTTTTCTGGTTCCACTGGAGCTGACATTCTTTCTGCTCTTCTCTCCTGTGTCTTTGGCTGATCATTAGAAAGGACATAAATGGTAAACAACAGGTTGTTTCCTTATTATTTATCTATATAATTGTTTTTAAACAAAATCACAACACTATCAATAATCATGCTTCATTATTTCTCTGAAAGTGGCACCATAAAGTGTGACATTCACAAGCCCCATGTTTCAATGAAGTCATATTTATTTCCCTCTATACTGACCAAGTTATGCACCGTTGTTCCAAAGATAGTTAAGAGAATTATTTCGTGCACATAACCACATTTTTATTAGTAACAAAAACGAGTAAATCCATATGGACACAAAATTCATCCCATTTGCTTTTAGTTAATTGGCTCTTGACTATGTGTGAAATAAATACACTTCAGGAGGAGCTCAATTGTACAGTGAACATGGAACTTCACCCACCACCATAAAAACACAGGTAGGTTCTGTATGACGGACACGTAAATACTAAAACAGTTACTGAAATTGAACCATCACCTCAACATTCTGTCTCAGGGGCTACCAAGAGGTGGCCACCTCGTATTTGACGAATTGTAAATTATTAGAAATTCTCAGACTCATTGTGTTTCTCCCAGAGCTATTACATAAAGAGAATTATTAGATCAACTCAGTTTAGTACTGTTCAATTCAAAAACAATGTCAATACATTTACTCCTTTCAAACCAGGTTTGGAACAATGGTATGGCGAATCTGCATTCTAAATACCATACAGCAAGTCCGTTACACTCAAACGTTTACTTTTAACCCACTTTTAATCTTGTATATAACATAAAAACTAACTCCCATACCTCACAGCAGAGCAACACAACATTTCTTTCTTATCCATCGTAGTTTTACTTGTCCGGGCTTGCTAAACACAAAAGCCGTGAAGGTCTTAGATCTCAAAGCATACACGGTTATTTTAGATTAGGAAAAAGAGAGCATGCTGTTTATCAGGTTGAGAATTATACAAGAATTCAAGAAGCACCTCAGCTGCTCTTTAACACCAAGCCTATCCACATGTAGTCAATACTATAACTGAACGATTACTCACTAATATTATAACTGAATGAATTATTAATCATGTTTATAAACCGCCATGATTCCAGTTACAACACATATCACACACTCATGCATTTAGATTACAAGCGCAGCAGTGGTGTCTAAAGATCCAAAATGTCTTATTCAGACAACTTGCTTTTCTTTTAGAGATGATTAACTGCAGCTGGTAAATTGCCTGTGCCAACAGGGTCAGATGGAAAGCATTCATTGGATGGACCAACCAACACACAATACAATGAGAAAGCACAAGGAGCTCAGTGCAGATCTTGGAAAGAGGATCATAGACTTGCACAAGACAGGAATGTCCCTCGGAGCCATTTCTAAAAAAAAAAAAAATTGTAAGTACCAGTTATTGGGAGTTATAGTCACTTTAACAAGGCCAGGAAGAAGGCCCACACTGCCACCCTCCCCTGAGAAGAATAAGATTCATGACTACAATGAATCAGAGGCTGCTAAAGAAGCAATGTATTCATATACATTCAAATGATATACACAGCTTCGAACAAGGGTTAAGCATGATGGCACTACAACCATCCAGTGAGGCTTTTGTGCTGTCTGTGGAACTGGTAAATTGGACAAAAGTACAATATATGGACTAATGAGGGACCATCTCAAACTATCAGAAACAGGACAATATCCCCTCATATACATCACCGTTTCCCACCTCCCAGAGTTGCAAGAAAGCTAATCTGGCCATCATTTAATGTCGAATTGGAAATCAATTCCTAGTAGGGATTACAACTTCACCAGGTTTTCTTGGATTATTATTTTTTTTAACTGCAAAACATGTCCAATATATTCAAGGTGCTAAACATAAGTCATGAACTGGAAGTGTGTTAGTCATGCAATTACTCTGTATAAGCACTGGATTAGACTAAGTAAATGAAAAAATGGAAGAAAAAAAAGTGTCCTGTGCCTAAAAGTTGAGTCCTTGCCACTAGAAGAACAGATTTAATAGCACTCTGTCAAGAAAAGTGGAGAAAATATCCACCCTGAATTCTGCTAGCAGCTTTCTATTGGCCATCAACAAGCAACCGGTCAAGGGGAAATTATCAAATATTAGGTGTGTTGTGTGTGTATTTCTGATCGTATCTTAAATTTGGGGGGGGGGATTATCGGGGCAGTGGTGGTCTAGTGGTATAGGGCGCAGGATCGCTGATCCAAAAGGTTGGGGGTTCGGGTCCCACTCTGCACAAGGTTGTCACTGTCCCCCCCCAGTGGAGCTAACTGGGTTATCAAAGGCCGGCCATGTCTCTCACTGTCTATGGTGTGAGGCATGTAAAAGAACCATTGCTGACTTTCGACAAGAGGAGGCTGCAAAGCCGTCAGCGTGTTTCCGCCCTGCGATGGCCTGGCGAGCTGTCCAGGGTGTACTCTGCCCTCGCCCGAAGTTGGCTGGGATGGGCGCCAGCCTCCCCGCGACCCAAGTTAGGATTAAGCGGGTACAGAAAATGAACTGAAAAAAATTAACTTCAAGCACCAGATTCTTTGTTGGACAACCATTCTACCCCAGAAAGAGAACAGCTGAAAGAAATCAAAGAGAGAGCCCAACATTTCCATGGGATTCGTGTATATGTAAACTTCTGACCACAACTATAACTGCACATAAATAATTCATGGCTGTTTTCTCAGGAGGTCTGATTTATTATTTCATATGTCATTATATTTATAGTGCATAAAGCTAAATATGAACCATCTAAACCATTTCAATGTTTATTATAAACCACATTTCCATATGGAAACAGACCATTGTTTGAGAACAAAAGTTTTTATGATCTGCACACATACAACCAAACACACCCCACACACAGGTAGAATTACTGGCAAGTGATAATAGCCTAAGCGTATGGATTACATGACTAAGAAATGCAGCCCTTACGAAAGCAGCCCCAACGCTCGCTTTACTAGTCTGATTTGCTGTGGACAGCAGTCTGCATGGCATCAGCCAGTCGAAACATGTTTAGACGTCTGATCTGGGTGGTCCAGAGACAGAGACGAGGTCTTAGATCTTTTAATTGTCTCCATCCTTGGGTGTGTCATCAACTTGAAACGGCTTCAAAATAAGAGCAACTCCTTTGCCTGTGTCGTGATGCTTTTTTTTTTCCCTCTCTGGGCTTTATACTTAGAACAAAACACACCACAGATGAACCCAAGCATTCAGCTCATCAGAGATTCCACCCTCACTTGGAAATAGACTGTTAGTGTTACTATTCCATTTCCTGACATTAAATTACTACCTTGTTTTTGCCATTGACCGAGACAGATCCACAATAAAAAACTAATAGGGGATCAGAATGTCTGATTCTAAACAGACACAAGGCAGCAAATGACTCATAGAGAATTGACTGCAGTTTTTTTTTTTTTTTTGAAACAGCATGATGCCAAGTGAGCTGAAAATACGAATGTTAAAGAACGCTACGACACAGCAACATCAAGAGGTAGGCATCGAGATGAAAGGGCGTAATAAAGTCACAGACACTGTAATAAAAGACTGTCGCCTCCTCCAAAGAGCAGTGGTGCCTCAGGAAGTCTGTAATTTACAATGACAATATCAGGCACAGTCATGTAACCAGAGACTAACTGCATGTCGAGCATAGTACGCAGTCATCCTTTATACTCATCACGATTTATCAGTGTAATAAAAAAAGAAAATTGTCATCCTTAACTTAACCAAACTTTTTTTTTTTTAATTAGTTACATTTTTCGATTGAATCAGTAGAGCAAATAGAAGGAGCTTTAACGAAAGCAACAGTGCAGCTTCCACATGTGGTCTGTGGTATTAATTTATCTTTTTCTGTCTACATTCGTCCGTGTGAACGAGAGTAACGTTCCGATCTCACACGAATCTCCAGGGCATTCTAACAAACCTACAAAACCTGAGTACCTCCCAGCAGTGACTGCTGGATTTACCAATTTTCTCATTTTCGGAATTCTTGTGTTGAAGGACTAGCCTAATGTTGGAATTATTTTTTATGATTAACACTGACGCTTATCCCAAACATCTGAACTGTTAATGTGTATGCGTGCGAGAGAAAAGGAGAGAGAGAGAGAGCACAAGAAAGAGCGAGAGACTCATTTTCCAGCAGCTGTCATTCTCAAGAGAGGAAATACTTCCAGGCAGTTTTACAGTTCTTTAATCAACAATAAGAAAAAGACTCTTTTGTTGTCCTACCATGTAAGCAGCTTTCAGTCCTCTTGAAGGTTCAGCACAAGAGATCCATGAACATCCAAGACCACCGAAAATAACCACAAAGTATGAATCAATCAAACCACACTGTCTTGGGTTTTGTGATAATTTACACTTTTTTTTAATTATTATTTTATTTACAAACCCCCCCCCCCCCCCCAAATAAAATAAAACAAAAATACATCACCATGTGTTCTGTAGAAAACTCCTTCACAGTCAATTTTGGATGTAGGATATTTACCAAAAAAGTAAAAAAAAAAAAAAAAGTGGTGAAAGGTTTAAAGAAAAGTTTGTATGACCTGTAACAAAAGTACCCATTACCAAAGTTACCACTTTTCAGACAACATTTGCAGTAAAAAAACAAAAAAAAAAAAACAGTGCAACAGGCAATGGGTTCAGAGATTAACTGCCTTATAAAACTGCACAAACTAAACCTCGGAATCTTTTTTTCTGTAGAGTGCTATCACACCAAATACTGACATTGCTTCATTTATTTCTCTTTACAGCTGTTTAAGTTCAAACATATTTCATTCCATTATTTTCAGTGTATCTTTGCTTGACAGCATTTATTTACATCGGAGACTTTTGTCTACACAAAATATAAAAAAAATGAAAAAAAAAAAAATTGGGGGATTCTTTACAAAAAAAAAAAAAAAAAAAAAAAAAAAAGCACATGTTTTTATAATTAGAAATAAAATGATTTATAATTCTGAAATATTTCAAAGAAAGTAAGTGAAATGTTCAGTATCATGAGTGAATCTTTAGTATTCCAGATTCTTCACTATATTGCTCGTTCTATTTTAATTCAATTCAGTGTTACAGTTGAGCATATAAAGTGTTTTTGGTTAGATTTTCCTCAAGTCCACTCTAGTCGACTCGAAGCGAAAATGGATCAGAGGGTTTTATATAAACGTGTGTAGTCTTATAAAAACACGTTATCGCTTACTTTTAAAAAAGAAAAAAAGGGACATACAGAAATCTGAGATATTCTGAAATCCATGTAAATATCTGAGATATTTTCCACTCATGTCAGTAATATCACCCGTTACTTTAACTTAGAAAAGGATGAAAATTAGAAGCATTTTGACTCACGTCGTCAGATTTTTCAACGAGTCTCTCTGCAGCTATAAAAGGAAGAAGCATTTTGTGGCAGGATTCACCTGACATGACGAAAAGCGAGAGTTAGAGGGTGTGCTGTTAACCCAGCAGGAGAGGACATGCCTGGTGTGTGAGAGAAGAGGAGCAGAATGAGTGTGTGAATAACTCGTAGAAAGACAGGAGCTGGATGGGGCAGGAGGGGTCATCGCTCCGAAAAATTTAACACTCCCCCAGTTACCCCAGGAGTAAAATAAATTAAAAAATTAATAAAAAGGTGGTATGAGGTGCTCTGAGCTTTGTTTTTGCAGCAGGTATTCTCACATAGTAGCACCATGTTCCATATGTGTGCATCTTTAAGTTACCACCCGATGTTTTGTTTTACTTTTACAGAAAATGATGGGGAACGTAGATATAACAGGCCAGGAGGGTTTTTATTTCTGTGTTACCTATAATCTGGCAGTCCCACACTGTCTGACCACTTGACAAAGCAGGGATGACTTAATTGTGCTTTTAGTGCGGATAAACACTCAGTCTAAGTGGTTCGGAGCTCATACTAGGAATGCTAAGTAGCAGCTAACGGCTAGCAAAAGCACAGGGATATTGGTTACACATTTAAATGATTTGTCTTTTAGAAAACTCACCATCATGACATCAAAAATGCTTTGCATTCAAAAAAGACTGAAGGATTTTCACAATTAAATTAATTGAATGGGATTTTAAAAAAATAAACTCATAAAAATAAAATACAATAATGTTAACAAAAAAACAATAATTCCAAAAAAGATTTATGAAGTTTATTCACACTGCTATCAAAAGGTTTCAAACTCAACTTAGCCACACTGATCTTGCGTAACTCTTTCCCCCCTTTTGTAAATAAAGAAATAAACAAAGAGACCTAACTAGGTGTGCAAAATAATTTGATTAATTAAAAAAAATATATATGTGTGTGTGTGTGTGTATGTATATATATATGCATGCACACACACACACACACACACACACACACACACACGCACGCACGCACGCACACACAGGGATCCCTCACTACTTTGTGTTTCAATTCATGCGGCTTCAGTGCATCGCAGTTTTTTTTTTTTTTAAATATTCATCATATTAAAAAAAATAAAGAAATTAAGGAAGAATAGGCAAAAAGATTAAGGAAAATACCACTAAAACAAGGCCAATTATGCAAAAAAACAAAAAACAAACAAAAAACCCTCAAACAAACAAAACAAAAAACAACCCAAAACCTCCCATCAAAACGAGTCACATTTTTGTGCGGAACGCACATCTTATACACACATATATACATACATACATACATACATACATACATATACATATGTGTATAGTACACACGTCGTCACACGTCACTGAAACAACTTATGTTCCCCTTTCAACTTACGTTTTTAATTGGTTCCGGATGGCCAAACGTAAGTTGGGGAGCGTCTGTATGCATGTATGTATGTGTGTGTGTGTGTGTGTGTGTGTGTGTGTGTATGTATGTATGTATGTATGTATGTATGTATGTATGTATGTATGTATGTATATGTATCTATATGAGCACATCAGAGGGACAGCACATGTAAGATGTTTTGGAGACAGAAGTCAGAGAGGCTAGATTGAGATGGTTTAGACTTGTATAGAGGGATAGTGAGTATATTGGTAGTATGATGCTGAGGTTGGAACTACCAGGCAGAAGGCCCAGAGGAAGACCAAAGAAATGATTCATGGATGTGGTGAAGGAGGACATGAAGGCAGTTGGTGTAAGAGAAGAAGATGCAGAGGATGGGGTGAGATGGAGGCAGATAATTTGCAGATGATTTTAGAAAAAAAACGTTTTAGAAAATAATGAGCACAAAGATTGCCCTTCTTCCAATTTCATTAGTCCTTAGCAACCAAACATTTTTATGCACCTCAGTGATATAAACTTTTAGAAAACATGTCTAGGAAAAGTTTTAAAAAGAGTTCATAGGAGAAATCATCCTCATTTTAAACTGACATGCCCTTTTTAAACTACTTTTTTTCTTCATTTCTGTTTATTCCAATAAGATCAATATGTATCTGTTCAACCATTATATAAAGGTTCAAATACTTTCAAATGATACTGATTGAAAAAAAAAACACTGTCAGGTTCAAACAATCACACTGAAATTAAGAAAACTATATACAGTACAGTCGGCCCTCTTTTCGTAGCCTGGAGTTTTCGTGATTCGTTCCAAGGCTCCCAAGACTACCCCATAAACCCTTTAAAAATGATAAAAGTACTCCAATTTTGTATGAAATATGTGTTAAAAGTAAAAGAAAATTATTAAACCATTAAACCATTTTATTAACATTTATCCATTAAACCATTATTAAACATTTTTTATTAACGCACATACACACACACAAAACACTGTCTCTCTCTCTCTCACACACACACACACACACACACACACACACGCGCACGCACACACATACACGCACACGCACACATACACGTACACACGCACACCTCTTTCTCTGTCGTGTTTTGCCGAATGCGGGCTAAGCCCACACGCAGCCCAGAGCTGACGGAGAAACTGTATTTAAATGTATAAATGGACGGGATGTTGTATTTAAAGCGGAATTACACTACATGTTTGAAAGATCAGAGGTCCTGATTCAATATTAACTTGCTTCCTTGTGAGATCGGAGATCTTAATTAATGCACATACACACACACACACACACACACAACACTGTCTCTCTCTCTCTCCATCTCTCTCTCTCCGTCTGTCTGTCTCTCTCACACACACACACACACACACACACACACGCACACACGCACACACACACACACACACACACACACACACACACACACACACACACACACACACACACAACTCTCTCTTTCTTTCGCTGAAAATGAAAAATGAAAAATTTGCAAAGAAGCTTCAAACATGAGTGGTCAATAACGCACATTCAAAGTCAAATTGCAGTAAAATCTTTGGGTTGCCCAGAATAGACTTGGCTTCTAACATCAGCACCCACAATAGTAAGATAAAGGAGAACTGAGAGATCTTAAAAGATCTCCTCAATGCCACCTGCTTCCTAGTCAAACAGCTGGGATTTCGTGGAAATTATGAAAATATAGGTTCAGCTAATTGTGGTAACCACGTTGAACTATTTCATGCGTTTGCTGAGAAAGATGACAGTCTAGCTAGACATTTGGAGACATCCACTGTATTTTCTGGCTTGTCAATACAAAATGATTTGATCAAAGCAGTCGGTGATATAATTAGAAATGTGATGAAAAAAAAAGAGATCAGTGCAGCCCCATTTGTTGCTACAGAAGTAGATGAGACTTAAAATGTCACAAACCAAGCTCAGAGTTACATAATATTATGGTATGTGGCTACATCTGAAGCATGCTGTGATGATGCGAGTGGGGGAAGACACCCTCCTGCCATAGCCAAGCACATTCTGGGAGTGTTGGAAAAGTATGACTGTACAAACGCTTCCCAACTTACGTTCATTCATTTTACGCATTTTTCGATTTTACATTAAACAAAAAAAGTCAAATTTTGAGTTTAGCGCGCTCTCCGTACTTCCACATGATGCTGCGTCCATTGTTTACAAACAACAGACTCAATGTGCCACTCCTTCTTTCCAGTTCACTGTGTGTTACCCTTGTGTTAAGAAGTCGTCTCTGATCTTTGTGTTTACACTGTTTTGCAGACTTTTGTAACCCTAAGCAAATATGGTTGGTCAGAAGCGTAAGCCTACTAGTGATAGTGGTAATCAGAAAAAGCGGCAAGATATCTCGTTAGAAACAAAGATGGCTATTATCAAGAAAATTGACGCTGGTGAAAAACATGTGAATGTTGCACGTTTCTGCCAAATGGTTCCGTCGACCATCGGAACCATTTACAAGCTGAAATACCACATCACAGAGCATGTTAAAGGTTATATTTGAAACTGTATTTGATATTTGATGAGTGAATTTGATTAAAATGTATCTATTTGAAATTAATGTTGATATTATTTTACAATGTTATGTTTATAATAATTGATTTAGGGGTGTTTTATGAGATATGGTAATGGTATTTATGGATGTATAGTACAGTATGAACGTCATACCTCACTGGAACATACAAAAACTACTTACTGTTTTTTTCACCTTACGTTCGGCTGTCCGGAACCTAACTAAAACATAAGTTGGGGAGCGTCTGTACTGATAAGCTTGTAACTCAGACCTATGATGGGGCCACTGTAATGTCCTCAAAGCTTAATGACATGCAAGCTAAAATTAAAGAAAAAGTGCCCAAAGCCATGTTTACACACTTACACACTTACACACCCACACACACACACACACACACACACACACACACACACACACACACACGCACACACACACAAGCTAAACTTGGTGCTCTTAAAATCAGCAAAGTGCCTGCCTGAAGGTCGCTCATTCTTTTAAAAACATCTGAGGGACTAGTATCATTTTTCAGCAAGTCCACCAAATACACCCACTTGCTGGATGATGTTGTCAATCACCGTTTACGTACCTACGAGATGAAGCGCTAACTCTATGCTGCTACAGACAATAATCTTGCACCAAAATGATCTGGACAAGTTACTTCATGTTATTATGGAAAATCCCGACAGTTGGGATAATGACACACTGATGATGGCAGCAGGATGATCAGTGGCTGTCAAAACCATGAACATGCTTTCTTTTTATGGCATATAAGAACATTTTCAATGAAACTGGCATTTTTTAGAGTGCTGCAAAGTGATGGACATTGAATATTGTTCTGCACGCATCCATGACACGGTTGCAACTCTTGAGCGCAAGAAACTGAAGTTCGACAGTTTCTGTGACCGATTTGAGCAGAAATGCAGTGCACTGGACCTCACAGGGCATAAAGACAGACAGTTGATTAGATGTGAACGAAAATGAGTGTTCTGAATCATTCTGGAAAACAAGTTGTCAAATGGATGCCAGGTTTGATCATTTTGGTGAGCTGGCTTTCCTTGGTTTGGTGAACTGCGCACAATTCAGTGAAATATTGCAACATTTTAATGATACAAAACTGCAGAAAAATGCCAAAGTATACCAAATTCTTTGACTCTGCAAAACTAAACGCGGATCTCATTGGACTGTACAGCTTACAAATGGTGAGGAATGAATGTAAATCTCCTGGACAGCTTCTCAGTTTTTTGGCCAAGGAGGATCTCATCCAAACCGTTCCTGAGGCAACAAAGTTGTTCCAGCTGGTGCTCACTGGTCCAGCTACTACAGCAGCGGTGGAGCGGTCATTCTCAATGCTGAAAAGACTGAAAACATACAGTCGGAACAGGACTGATCAAAGACCACTGTCTTCACTGGCAGTGATCTCCATTGAGACAGAGACTTTTAAAACTGAAGAAAAATACGCACGACTTCTAAGTTATTGATGTTTTTCTTCAGAAGGAGCGCGCATGGACTTTATTTATAAGTAAGATGATAACTTTTTTTAATGTGCTTCTTTTCCTCGTGCTCCAGTACATATATAAATGCTGATGAGAAATTTTAAACAAAATACATTGTTGCCAGTCAAATGGTGAATAAGACCATTTGTAGGGGTCATGTTTGCAAATCTGACTGATGATGTCAGTGCCTCACCAGCCATGAACCTCACCGATACATATATACACACACACACACACACACACACACACACACACGCGCGTACGCACACGCACACACACGCGCGCACACACACGCGCGCACACACACACACGCACACGTGCACACACACACGCGCACACACACACGAAAGATGAGTCTGAGTTCAAAATGTCTGTGTCCTATAGAATAAAATGAGCTCCAAAGGTGACTAAAATGCCCGTTTTCCATAACCTTGTTTGAAGCAGCAGGTTTAGAGCAGGTTGTGTAAATATACAGCACAAAGCACATTGGTCATTGGCATCTTCAGCTTTTAAGATTTGCAAGAGCAGACCTTGCAAGTTTTCTACAAAGGAATGCAAGCATGTGACTAGCACACACACGCGATCATTAAACTAAGGATTAGTTCCTCGAGTTCAGATATAGTAACTGCTTTATGTGTACAATTAATACAGCAGAAATGTTGATTTCCATGATGTAAATCACATTGGTGATGACATGATGTATTATAATGCAAACGTATATGGTGGGTTACACCCTGGTAATACATTATATAAAGAATGATTATCTAAGCTGCAAGAGACACTAAAGACGAGCAGGAGACTTGCCTTCGCAGTGCTTGACATGGATCATATAAATACCTAAAGACAGCCTTAAAAATATCTTCGTTGGCGGTAACACGGCCGTTTGGGTCGAAATTGTACATAAAAACCCTGCCTGAGCAGTATATAAAATATACTGGCTGGTTGTGTTGAAAAAATGCGTTTGTCCCCTATCATACACCATACTAAAAAGTGACCAAAGCAAAATCAGCATCAACCGCACCATTGGTCAATTTCCCAGTTCGGTGAAACAGCGATTCACATTGGCCAGTACTGTCTTAACAACAAAGCCAGTAAGCATGATGGGAGGGGACAATGATAAGGCAAAAAAACCCTGTTCTCTGTCACTATTAAAAGGTCCCAATGTGAAAATAATAAATAAATTAATGGGTTTCAAAATTTTCAACACATTTTCTGACATTTTCGAATAAATACAACTTAATTATAAATCGCCAGCAATGGTACAAAGCGTGACGAAGGTATTTGGTAGTTGTTGACTGCAATATTAAAAGTTGATACAGTATGTTGAAGAAACCTTGATACTCTGTTGATTACAATATTAAAAGAATACACTTTGATATTCACTGTACAGGTGGAAAAAAAAATGCCACCCTTCCGGATGAATCTTTTTTTATCATGTTATTGCCAACAAAGAATTTTTTAAGCCTGGCCTAAGAATAAATGTTTGACTAAAGGGCAGCTTAAGAAACTTTTAAACATAGGAAACATAACTGAAAAATAAATGTCCATGACAAATGTAAATTAATAACTATATTCCAAAAACATGCACATGGTGGAGGGCAACCAAATCTGTATAGACAAACCGTAAGTTAAAAAAAATAATAATAAAAAAAATCACTTACCTTTATTATGGCCAACTGGTTGCACAAACATCTTGTCAGGAAAAACTTCAGAAAGAACATATTCTATCATGTTGCCTTCTCTTTCTCTCTGACCTTACAGAATTAAAGAGAGAACAAAAGAAAGAAGAAGAACAAGGCAGACAAAAATCACTATCATTCATTAGAACTGAATCAAAGGAAATAAAAGACGTTGTGGCCGATGCTGTTGTCAGACCATTCCCCCATAAATGTAGAGCAGGGATCACCAACGTGGTGCCCGTGGGCACCAGGTAGCCCGCAAGGACAATATAAGTTGCCCGCGGACCTGTTCACTGCTATTTTTAGGACAGGCCCATTTTTAGGACAGCGCCACTCTCCATTGAGCTGCATATAATTTTTTTGAATATATTTTTAAATCAAGTCAATATCTTCACATAGATGAATATCATTAATTATTAATAATAACATCTAATTAAATCTAATTAAATGTAAATTGAGCAAATTTGTAATTTCAGAGGTGTGTATCGACCTAGTAGCCCTTCGCATTAATTGGTACCCATGAAGTAGCTCTCAGTTTCAAAAAGGTTGGTGACCCCTGATGTAGAGGCTGGATAATCACTTCGAAAAGGAGAGCTAATAGTGGCACATGTAAACTTCAAGCCAGACCCTTTAGCATGAAATTACTAGCAGCTGGCTTCTATTCATCGCCCTGTAGCTCCCTCACTTATGTTTTTTTAGGGAACAGCTGCACAGATAAAAGAAGAGGACTAAACAAACACTGTACAATGAACAGCAAGCAGCATGCTGCACCAGTCCGTCAGCCTCCCTGAATATGCAAACCCTCGCCACTTGTGCAGCTTGCTTTTGCGCTCCACGCTCTCTTTTCTATATTTAATTCCCCCCCCCCCCCATGCCCGCCATAACCTACTCCAAGCACAGCTCAGCCACCCTGAAAAGCAGTGACAGTGCTCCTTTGT
>CM045751.1:17890000-17935000 GCA_024760905.1 Plotosus lineatus | reverse complement strand
ATTGTGGAGCTGATTCTACCATAATGCTTTTCGTGTAAAGGACAGAGTTACTGTTGTTTCATGCTTTATTTCTTGACTCAGGCTTGTAATATTCCATAGATTATAACTCTGCTAAGACATGGTCAACACACACGCGCGCGCGCACACACACACGCGTGTGATTTCTAGTGTGAGTGAGAAGAAGAAACGGACTCGAGTGATATTACAAAGGAATATGGCCAAACCCGTCTACCATCGGTATGATATTGAAACAAAAGGTCTTAAAAAGTACACTTTTATCATTTTTAAAGGGTTTAGGGGGTAGTATTGGGGGTCTTGGCACGAATCACACGTTTTACATGTAAAATGCAGTTCAATTTACGAAAAATCCAGGTTAAGAAAAAGGCTCTGGAACGGATTAATTTCGTAAGGTGAGGAACCACTGCATATACACACACCCACACACACACACACACGTACATTATTAATTAACCTATAATTTATTAATAAAATTAATCATTAAACTAATTATGTACTGCATTTCTTTACAGTACATACCTCTCCAGCTGCGATGTGTATGTGGATGGATGAGGACGGAGAGAAAAGGATGGGTTATTGCTTTGAGGGGTCGTGGTGGTTTTTCCCTTTTCTGACTCTTGATCGCAGTTGATCCTTTCATGTTCTCACGACTTGTCTCTTTTCATTTCCAGTAGAATTACTGCTGCTTTTCTCAGGACTCAGGGTTAAGGGTTAAAGTAGCTGTAATGTAATGAATAAACACAATATGCAGTACGAGACACTCGCTCAGTAGCTGTTCAAAGTACTGAAAGCTGAGCAGTATTCAACACACTCGGCTCTGCTTCGTTCAAACTCTGATCATTTGTTCCAATACCAAGTCATATTTTTTAATTGAACTCCAATTTGTTCGACTAAACAGTTGTTTGACAACCGAGGTTCCACTGTATGTATGTGTATATACACACACACACACACACACGCATACACACTTTGCTTTCTAAAATTTGGTGCTGATCCAAGAAACACGTGTCTTTTAATCTATATTCCAGTGAAGATGAATGGCTAAAGAGATACAGCAAGTGCAAATCAATTACAAATGCCTCTACACAACATCCCGTGAGATCAAGTATTCCTAAAAGTGTCTTTAATGTTAACAATAGATTGACCTCATTTCATAAATAAAAACATCCCCACACCTGTGCTCTGATGGAATCACGAGTCACAAACTTGTGAAAACTTTGGGATCTGGTTGGGTTTTTTGTTTTATAGCCCAGAAATAGCTTGAGCAGCATAGATGTTTCAGCAAGTCATAGTTGAACAGGATTCATTTAATTTCATTGCAAGTGAATAAATTGGAGCAGGCATTAATGAAAACTTAACCCAATCCACCAAACTTGGTGTTTACACCAGGCCTCACGACATTAAGGATGATACACACAGGATGTGATGAGCAACACGTAAATTGGTTCGCAAAATAAACAGATCGTTTAAGAAAGCGATAGTCACAAGCACTTATCACCTAGGTAACCCTCTTGTATGTTTCCACTTACAAATGTAATTAGCAGAATCCAGCTTTATCATAATAAGCCTATTACTTTTATGTGTGTATTAGCACAATAAAGATTATTAGCATTATCGCCATTATCATCATCACATGGCACATATAGGTCATGTATCTCATGATCAAGAGACAGACATACAAAAATGCAGGCATACTTCATGGTATATAGCTTACACCATTAATTGGATCCAGGAGAGACGACGTAAATCGAAAACGACTTGACTCGAATTAGCTTGTCTCTAGGCTTGCCGAGGCTAGGCTATGCCAAATTACATACATATATATATATATATATATATATATATATATATATATATACACACACACACACACACACACACACACCCGCAAATTATTGAAGCAGTTTTAAAACCCTATGTATGATATTACATTAGCTCAAATATGCTTCTTAACCACATTCTACAGTGTTCTTACTCATTAATACAGTAATAATTCAGTAAAATGTAGTAATGATTCAGTAAAACTTTTTAAATTTTATACTGTGATAATATTTATGTATAAATAAAGTCCTTAGGCTCCTTACCAGAAGCTAGAGAAGATGCAGGGCGTTTGAGTGGCATCATACGGCTTAAATAATCATTAAAATCACATTAAAAAATCTTGAATTCACAATTCAAGCAATCATGTTGATGACATGTGTGTGAAGGAGGAAAAAAAAAGGTGTACACATCATCTGGCAACCAATCAGCAGGAGGGAGAAACAAAAGCTCTCAGTCATTGGCTAAATTTGAATCACGTGCCAGTAATGTCGTAATGACACATGTGTATAATTTGCCGAGGCTGCCGCTAATTCAGTGCTTCTCAAGTAGTGGGGCACAATTATAATGACGTAAATTTTATTTTTCCATATATTTTTTTTGAAAACCGACGTATAATTGAAAACGACTTAACTCAAGGTATACCTGTATAGAGTCTGAGGAAATGCCAACCGTATGAGAAACATGGACCCACACATCATGTTTCCAGTTATTATCTTTGAAATGTTCTGTATGCCATCATATAGCAAATGATATTGGGACATGGCAGTACTTTATTCCGGCTCCTGATCAAAAATTTGTGGGGAAACTCGGTGTTTGGCAGGATCTGAATATTTACGCTCTCATTGGTAATCACTTAAATAGTGTCAGCTGAAAGTTAAGTTCTGTTTAACTTTGTAACCGTTAACTTCATATTACCTGAGAAATGTGTATCCCTCAATTGCTCCTTTCATTGGTTTAATATGGTTGCTTGTCGCTCATCACGTCCTGTGTACAAGCCCCTTTCCTAGTGCCAAACCACAAACTTCCAGACAAACAGCTGTGGCCGGTTTCTATTTCAAAACTACTACTGATCTGATTCCAGATGTTACAAAGGAATCTTGCACTTTATTACTTATTGCTGGTCAGCCATGATTTAATTGATTAGCGACTAGCAGAAGCCAAAACCTGTCTTAGGTACTTGTTACAAGTGAACAGAGAACAGAGCAAAGACAAGAAGACATGCAGGTCATTCTTTCTCTTTCAATGAATAACAGATAAAATAGAACGTTAACACGAAAATTGTTGATTAAATCAGTGTTGATTCATCTGTGAAGGACTAATAATATTATTGCACCACCACTTGTGCCAAAATTGAGCATATGATTGGCTTGTTTATTCGGCAATCTACATGCATAACATTAAATATCAAACTTCCCAAAAAGAAATGTTTATTTGGAAGAAAACAATATGCACAAAACAACACACAATAAACGAGATGAATAAACATTCTTTATGCCACCAGAGTGACAAAATGACCTGCACCTTCTCTTCTCTTTCCCACTGCATCCAGATGGCAGCAGAATGTATATTAACCGCCTCAGTAACCGTACACCCGGGCTAATAGGCTGCATGATGGTTCAGTCCACACAGACATTTATATTAAAACTGCATTAACAGCACCGAGCTGCTGTCACCACAGCCTGAGGTGGTTTCTCCGACATGATCAAACACTGGAATAATTATACCCTACACGCTCCTGATTAACACATTCATGAATATTATAACAACGCATTATTTTCATCTGACCCCTCCCCCCATCCTGAGCTTGATTCTTTAAATTTATATACAGTATACACACACATTATAAATATATTATAAATATATTATATATATATATATATATATATATATATATATATATATATATATACACACACACACACACACACACACACACACACACACACACACACACACACACACACACACGCACACGCACACTGATCCCTCGCTAGTTTGTGCTTCAGGTTCTGCGGCTTCAGTGCATCCCGGGTTTTTCAAAAATATTCATCCAAAAATTGAAAAAAAAAAGGAAATTAAAAGTTAAGGAAAATAGAGCAAAATGCAAAAAAACCCTAACGAATAAAAACAAAAACCCAACAAAACTACTTACATTTTTATGTGAGGTGCGCATCTGAGTGTGTGTATTTATATTTTATTTACATCTTATGCATCATTTTTGAATGTTTAATTGTTGTTATAAGCATTTGTAGCGTTGAATATGTATTTATTGATACACATACATCAGTCGGGGTGGGGGGGTCGATTTTACTTTGCGGAATTCAGCAGTCGCGGGGATCTTGGTCCCCATTAACCGCAGAAAGTGAGAGCTCCCTATATATGAGTGTTTATATATATATATATATATATATATATATATATATATATATATATATATATATATATATATATATATATATATATAACATACACACACATCTCTCCCTATATTATATATATATATATATATCGAGACAAGAGAGAATAACTTCTGGGTGATATTGAAATACTCTGAGACACAAGTGAGCATTGATGAATGGGACAGGATGATAGCTTATCCCCTCCTTGCTCAGATATACATCCCCCACAGAGCACACACACAGACAATATCACAATAGCACAAGCTGAAATATGGGAAGGTTTATGACAGCATGGTGTGTTAGAGAGAGAGAGAGAGAGAGAGAGAGAGAGAGAGAGAGAGAGAGAGAGAGAGAGAATATGTGTGTTAAGAATGCTAAGGAAGAGCTATGCACCTGGAGCAGGGAAGGGCATTTCAGAGGTTAAGGTTCAGAGCTCACATGGCGAGCTGACTAAACGGGCCTGTGCTCCCAGACAACCCCTGCGGCGTGCATACAGAACATGGGCCCCCCCCCCCCCTTTTCCTTATCCCTCATGTCCTCAGTCTCTCACGCTGTCCCCAAACCGATAACCACTCAAACGGCCAGCAGCTCAATTATGTCTCCCGTTCCACCTCATCTCAAGATGGAGAACGATTCAAAAAAACAATTAACCTCTTCTACACCACGTTGTTCTCCTGAGGGAACAGAAAACAAACCTGTGAACAAACAAGACCTGTAATATCTAGTGGAGAATGTGTACATAACATCGCATGAAAAAACGGCCCCACAGAGAACAATGAGCTACAGTTCCAGGATTTCTTTTTCTTCCCTGAATCGTTTAATTGCAAGGGAAAGATTGTGGATTCACAAAGGATATAATGGTGTATCAATACTACCTCAGTTTTATTTATGGGGAGAAAAAAGTGTGTGTGTGTTTCTATACGCTTGTACACTTTTCTTGCACAAGACAGACAAGCAATAATCCGGGTACCGTCTAGCTGTAGTCACTTGACTCTCTGGACTTCATTGTGTCTTCAACTGTGAATAAACCCTCCTCCTGCGCGGGCGTGAGTGAGTGGGCCTCCTATTTGCTGTCAGGTAGAATGCCTCAAAGAACGTGTGAAGAAGGGAAGGAACAGCTGGTTGCTTCTATTGAACCTTTTATGACATTCCTTCAAAGGATTATTGGGGGGGGGAGAGGGAAGGTTTTTGTCACTGTCGTTCCATTGCTCTTACACTCCAGATTCACACATTGCGTACGCCACAATGGACAAACTAAAACACATTTGAAATGGCAATTTAAAAAGGTTTCATTACAAACCTGTTGACACAAAAAACACGAACCCCCCTCATAATAAATACCGCTGTAAGAAGTAACAGCACAATAAATAGCACAGACACTAATCGTGAATAAGATAACAGAACACTGGACAACTTATTAAACACGATTCAAGTCAGATCATTACGCATAAACGCCCACCAAATCCACTTCCACAAGCTCAGCCAGAAAACAACTTCAACATAAATAACATAAATAAATGAATGAATAGCACCTGGAAAAGTACAACAAAAGAACTACTTGTAAAAGCATGTTCTTGAGGGGAGCGTGGACAGCATACAGACGGCCAGCTGTAATCTTTATTGAGGGACAAATGGAAGCCTTGGCACATATATGCACATACACACCAGACTGGAACTAGTCCTCTGCGATTTCGTATGTGTATGCTAAAATTGAAGGGGGGGTTGGTTCTCTCCCTAACTCACTCATATCTGAAAACAATGTCGCCTTTCATTTTCTCATGAGTGTCTTTACTTGTGCATCACTCCCTTCGCTGTCAGTTACAAGAAGACAATATACAGTAGTTCAGATTTCCAGTATATGTCCATTCTGGTAAAACTTGGCCCCCAGCAAACATTGCGTGCCACTCCTTGATTGTACAGTGGAAGAGATGGAGGAAATGAAGGGGGGGCATGCAGGGGAGAAGGCTGGAGGGAGGCAGGGAGGCGCTGATCCAGACCGACTGGGACTCTGTTGATCATTATGTCTAGCCTTCAGGTGTGTGTTAGGGGGAGGTGTGGGAAGCAGGAGAGGCTGGCAGACAAAGACCAATGCAGTACACGAGTAGGCGTGCACGCGCACACACGCACGCGATTCATCCAAATTTGACGGCAGCAAGTCACTTCAGTGCTGCATGTTTTATTTGTTTTGGGTTTTTTTTTTGTTTTTTTTTTTATTCGTTACAAAAATAGAATTTTGCAGTTCCATTGTAATGTGTTGTTTCAATGGAGTCCTTCAAGACATACACGTGGTATTTTCTTAATTTGAACACAATTTTGTAAATTAAAAAAAAAAAAACTTAATTAACGTATATTCTATTATTATACCATTATAAATGTCACACACTTAATAAAAATTAGATAAAGCGGGTAAAACAAATTTTAATTATGCACAAAAATACATTACTACTAAACCTAATTCTGGAATGTTCGGTCAGCTTTTGAACGAGTCTGTATGCTAATAATGAAACAGAACGACGGGCAAAAATATTCACTCTTCCTGCCATGCTTAAACTAAAAATAAAGAAATAAACAATTTATACAATTACAGGATAATTATACACATACACATAAGATTTTTTTTCCGTTTTCAACAGTAGGGCTAAAAAAAAAAAACTTCTGGTGCACGAGCTTTCAGTACCTCAGGCGAACTTGATTGACAGCGCCATCGGAATGTTTTACAGCTTCCGAACAAAAGAGTTTTCAAACAAACCAAAAAATACAAACAGGATAAAAAGGATCACAGTAATACTAACCAGTCGCCGTGGACGCCACACCGTCGTCCCGAGGTACCGAAAGTCCATTTGGTCATAATAAACCTGGGTGTGGAGGTGATGGCGCCGAGTCGCTTCAGAAAAGGGCGAAGAAATAAAGTTGTCGCGCGCCGGTCCAACTCTGACACTTTCTGCGCTCGCAGATTGAACACAGTGGGAAGAGTGGAGGCATATAGTCACGTGATTCACGACGAGGCAGGCTATTGGCAGAGCGCGGATGCACCCATAAAACTCGCCTTTGGCTCCATCCCAAACAGCTCCCTTTTGGAAATATATAGTCCTCTATATAGGGAACACAAATCTTTATTTCTCTCTCGGTGGAGGGCCTGGATATAGGGACTGTGAATGCGTTTGATGTTCAGCCGATTTAATTCATTGGTAGCAGAACAGTGAAAACAGCCAAACCTCCTCGCTATCGAGTTGATATGTGCAATGTGAGATATTATTTTTTGAAAGAATGTGGAAAATGTTGTAATGACTATGTGACTGAAGGTTTATGATTGATGGGTTAATTTTTTTTTTTTCCAAAAATAACGTAAAGAACAAATCGCACTTAGATATTTGAAATACTTTTTTGTTTCCTTTAAATTATTGTAGCTGTCAATACATACACACACACACACACACACACACACACACACACATATATATATATATATATATATATATATATATACTTAAGTCAAAAATCGGGTAAATAGTAAAAATGTGTAACAGTGTTAAAATTAATAAGTAATAAAAAAAATAATATAATAGGAAAGCCAAAGTCCGTCAAAACTAACACGTGAAACCTTGTCCAGAGGGGGAAAAGGACAGAGTTTAATTAAAACCTGGCTTTCCTATTATCTTTTGCTTTATTGGAAATTGATGTCCATTGCATAGACTTCCTTCAGATAATGGTTTTGATTCTAAATAATGAAGTTTAAATTTTAACACTGCTGTTACACATTTTTACTCTTAACCTGATTTTGACCTTTATATATATATATATATATATATATATAAATATATATATATATATATATATATAGAGAGAGAGAGAGAGTGTGAACGAGTGAGAGAGTGAATGTGTGAGAGAGTTAATGAATGAAAGTAAATGAATGATTGATTGAAAGAGTTAATGAATGAGTGAGAGAGTGAATGAATCAATCAATGAGAGAGTGAATGAATTAGACTAAATGAATGGGACAGTGAATGAGTGAGAGAGTGAGAGACTGAATGATGGAGTGAGGGAGTGATTGAATGAGAGAGTGAATGAGTGCGTGAGAGAGCAGGAGAGTGAAAGAGTGAGTAAGAGAGTGAATGAATGATTGAAAGAATAAGTGCATTCATGAGAGAGTGAATGAGTGAGCGAATAAGAGACAGAATGACAGAGTGAATTATTGTGTGAGAGAAGGAATCAGCGAATGAGTAAGAAAGTCAATGAATGAGAGAGTGGATGAATGAAAGTGACTGAATAATTGAGAGCGTTAATGATTGAGTGAGAGAATGAAGCAATCAATGAGAGAGAGTGAATGAATGAATGAGTGAGAGAGTGAATAAACGAGAGAGTGAATGAATGAGTGAAAGAGTGAGAGTGAATGAATAAGAGTGAATGAATCAGAGTGAAACAATGAGTAAAAAAGTGAAAGAATGAAAACGAATGAGCGAGAGAATGAATGAATGAGTGAATGAAAGAGTGTGAATGAATGAATGGATGGATGAAGGAATGAATTATTGAAAGAATGAGTGAATGATTGAGAGAGTGAATTAACGAGAACATGAATGAGTGAGAGAGAGTGAATGAATGAGAGAGTGAATGAGAGCGCAAGTCAATGAATGAGTGAGAGAGTGAATGAATGATTGAAAGAATGAGTAAACGAGTGAATCAGTGAGAGAGTGAATGACTGAGAAAGTGAATGAATGAGAGTGAATGCGTGAGCGAGTGAATGAGTGAGTAAGAGAGCGAATGAATGATTGAATGAATGAGTGAAAGAGTGAATTAACGAGAGAGTGAATAAGTGCGCAATTGAATTAATGAGTGAGAGAATCAGTGAGAGTGAATGAGTAAGAGAGTGAATGAGTGAAAGAGTGAATGAATGAGTGAGTGAGTGAGTGAGTAGGAGAATGAATGAGTGAGAAAGAGTGTGAATGAATGAATGAATGAATGAATTCTTGAAAGAATGAGTGAATGATTGAGGGAGTGAATTAACGAGAACATGAATGAGTGAGAGAGAGAGTGAATGAGAGAGCAAGTCAATGAATGAGTGAGAGAGTGAATGAATGATTGAAAGAATGAGTAAACGAGTGAATCAGTGAGAGAGTGAATGACTGAGAAAGTGAATGAATGAGAGTGAATGCGTGAGCGAGTGAATGTGTGAGTAAGAGAGCGAATGAATGATTGAATGAATGAGTGAGAGAGTGAATTAATGAGACAGTGAATAAGTGCGCAAGTGAATTAATGTGTGAGAGAATCAGTGAGAGTGAATGAGTAAGAGAGTGAATGAGTGAAAGAGTGAATGAATGAGTGAGTGAGTGATTGAGTGAGTAGGAGAATGAATGAGTGAGAAAGAGTGTGAATGAATGAATGAATGGATGGATGAAGGAATGAATTCTTGAAAGAATGAGTGAATGATTGAGAGAGTGAATTAACAAGAACATGAATGAGTGAGAGAGAGAGTGAATGAATGAGAGAGTGAATGAGAGAGCAAGTCAATGGATGAGTGAGAGAGTGAATGAATGATTGAAAGAATGAGTAAACGAGTGAATCAGTGAGCGAGTGAATGACTAAGAAAGTGAATGAATGAGAGTGAATGCGTGAGCGAGTGAATGAGTGAGTAAGAGAGCGAATGAATGATTGAATGAATGAGTGAGAGAGTGAATTAACGAGAGAGTGAATAAGTGCGCAAGTGAATTAATGAGTGAGAGAATCAGTGAGAGTGAATGAGTAAGAGAGTGAATGAGTGAAAGAGTGAATGAATGAGTGAGTGAGTGAGTGAGTGAGTGAGTGAGTGAGTGAGTGAGTGAGTGAGTGAGTGAGTGAATGAGAAAGTGAGTGATTATATGGCTGTAATAATGCAGGAACCATTTTCTTCTGTGTGTTGTATGGCGAACGGTATGTCGAATCCTGATTATCAACCTGATAATTCTCCTCGAACTGTTACCACAACGTTAGACGCAAACGACTTTACAACTTGTTTTGATATGTTGTGATATTTTAATTTCCATTAGAATTAAGAATCAAAGAGGCCCAACCCTGTCCCAGCATGACAATGTCCCTCTGTACGAAAACAGCTTCATGAGAGGATCCTTGAGATGAATATTTTCAGAGTAGCTTCAGACAGAAAAAAAATTCCTTCACTTTAGACGAGTGCAACTGCAATGATGGACTACATCTGTAACGAGACATCCAGAAGCACATGTGGATGTGGTCATCAGGTGTCATACCAACACTGAGTGTCTTTCACATTCCCTGCTTAGTCTATCATTGGTAAGTAAAGAGTTAAACTGCCACTTCATTTCAAAACTAACAGCATGAGAATGAGGGTGTGAGTGCAGTGAAACAGCGATGTCATCATGAGGTTAGATTAAAGGTCAGACTTGATCATAGGGCTGAAAATGTAAATGTTCTGTGTATGGATATCCAGTGAAAAATCTTGAACTAAAATGTTTAATTCATAATCATTTTAACTTAATAAATGAAATGAATTTCATAATGTAATAGTGTTTACTTGGTGTGTTTCACAAATATCACAGTTACTCATCACACCTTTGCCAAACCATTTAATCCTACTCGTGTCTCAGTGTTTCTAATCCAAAGACTGGGGTTACAAGGCCCATTACCACCAAGGTAGCCCTTAAACCTTATTTGCTCAATTTTACGTCACTCAGTGAGAGTGAATGCCAAATACAGTACTATGAATGTACAGGAATCCCTCACGACTTCGCACTTCAATTCATGTGGCTTTAGTGCATCGTGTTTTTTTTTTTGTTTTTTTTTTTTAATATTCATCAGATTAAAAAATGAGAAAATTAAGGAAAATGCCACAAAAACAAGGCCAATTATGCACAAAAAAAAAAAAAAACCCCAAAAACCCTAAACCAACACAAAACAAAAAATAACCCAAAACTTCCCATCAAAACTAGTTGCATTTTTGCGAGGTGTGCATCTGTGTGTGTTCATGCGCGCGTCTGTATGTGTGTGTATTTATATTTTATTTACATCTTATTTTTTAATATTTAATCATTATTATAAGCATTTATAGCATTTAATATGTATTTATTGACATTATATGCACATATAGGTAAAAGGTAAGGTAAAGTCTGTTGGGTTTTTACACCCGAGCCTCATGGCTCATCAGGCTGGTTCTTATCCCCGGTTTCCATAGCGTGAAGCGACCAGGAGTTCAACTCCCCCTGGATGGGACGCTAGTCCATCGCAGGTTACCTTCCCAGGATATTTTTACTGGTACCCATTTATACTGCTGAGTGAACAGAGGCACACTTGTGGTTGAGACCTTGCCCAAGGGTCTTAGCACAGTGAGGGTCTCAATGGGATTCGAACTCACAACCTCCCGATCATGAGCGCAGCACCCTAACCACTACACCACCAGCCCCACATATGCACATATACATGTCTGTATACGTCAGTAAGGGGGGGGGGGGTCCTACTTTGCGGATTTCGATGGTCACGTGGGGATCTCGGTCCCAATTAACCGCGGAAAGTGAGGGATCCCTGTATATGTATATGCAAACCATGCACAGACATCATCGCTGAGCATGGAACTCAAAATCAGGACCTGCTTGCTGTGAGGTGGATGTTCTAACCACTACGCAACCTCGTCACTCAGACAAATAAGAGCCGAAAACTGGCCATGATAAGTATTCTTTAAAACACAAAAAATAAAAACTTATCAGCCAATCATGCTGTAAAGAAACGACCGAGGAATCTCAGTTTAGAAGTATCATCTCAATATACAGGGACTTATTGGCAGAGACTGTGGACGGTGTCTCCGTGAGTGTTTTGGTAGTTTGATGTATCCTTCTTGATTGTGCTGTATAATATCTATGGGTATGATGGGAAATAGCGAGAGAGGAGCTCATTTCTTCTTCCGTTGCCACTGCATTAATATTCAGACTATATTATTAGGTTTTTTTTACAGTTAAAATATGTTGTTGCGTTCCAAGCTGATTCGCCAAAGATCCAAAAGGGTGACGAGCTACTGATTTTAAGGGATGTTCCTCTGTCCTTCTGTGGTAAGAACAAAAAAATGAAAGAAGGAAAGAAAGAAAGAAAGCAAAGGCTAGGAGCGTGCAGTAAATAGAGCGTGTGTAATACAGGACACACATCTTCTCCACCCTTTGACTGCAACATCAAATCAATATTCTGCAAAGTGTTCTCATGTTGTGTTATTCACTTTATTGCTGCCCTGATGCACCATGTGGCCTGTGCGGTTGTTTTCTAATTTTTGTGACAATCTCTCTCTCTCTCTCTCTCTCTCTCTCTCTCTCCTTCTGTGCCCTATTTAGCCCAGTTTGATATACAAGCACTCACCCTTCTTGCTTTGATTATACTGCAGGATGAGACGCCTCAGACGTTCAGGCTCATGACGGAAACTTCTTTTTCAGTACACGTCTCCTGCAACCGCCAGCTGATTATCCCGTTTGTGTTGACAGCCTTTTGAATGCAGCTGCACCTGTTTCCAGCAGACTGCATGTTTCTTTCTTTCTATCTTTCTTTTTTTTTTTTTTTTTATCTGTAGTAAGTATTTTTCACTCTCAGAATTACGTGGTTCACATTCTGGTTGCTCAGCTACTGACACACTCCTTTCCATGTGATGTGAAAGTAAGTACTCCTGATATACATGCATTTACCAGAAGCCACTTTTGCATTTCCTTTCTCTCACAGCATCAGTCAGGCACGTATATATCGATCCTTTAGGCTAAACGCCAGCTGCTGAAGCTAAATGGATGCAGTGAAATAAAGACTTTAATGAGACGGGTGCTGGAGTAAGATTGGATGGTAATTAAAATATTATTCAAGAATGTACTTATTAAGTTACTTCAGGGTTTAACTTGGACAATACATGCCAAGTACATTGTTCTAAATTCAAAGACAAATTACCGAAAAGAGAATAAAAATCATATAAAAACAATTAATAAATATGAAGGTGAATAATAAATAAAAAGCAAAGAAAAACAATAGGAAATAGGTAATAAAAGATAAATAAATAACACAAACAAACAAGGAGACAGACATCCAGATAGATAGATAGATAGATAGATAGATAGATAGATAGATAGATAGATAGACAGACAGACAGACAGACATCCAGATAGATAGACAGATAGATAGACAGATAGATAGATAGATAGATAGATAGATAGATAGATAGATAGATAGACAGACAGACAGACAGATAGATAGATAGATAGATAGATAGATAGATAGATAGATAGATAGATAGATAGATAGATAGATAGATAGATATACTATAAATATAATTAGATAATACATAAGTATAAAATGTATATGGAAAAGTAAACAAATAAAAAGGCAAGTGAATGGAGACACAAACAAATAAATAAAAAAGCTAGCTAGCTAGCTAGATAGATAGATAGATAGATAGATAGAAAATAAAAAATCAGACAGAAATAAATAAAAGGCAAGCAATAACAAACACATGAATAAGTGAATAAATGATGTTCTTCATATTCCATATAATTAATGCAATTTATTAAATGAGTAATTTTATATATATATATATATATATATATATATATATATATATATATATTACATTCTTCTATAATCACCTGAAGAGAGAGGATGGTTTCACCACCCCTCGAAACAGATCTGTAGTGATAAATGGAGTTTCAATAGAAAGTCTTTGTCCTGTCCTTTTATTTTTGTTATTTGCTCTACCAAAAAGTATTGAGCACTCTCCTACGGAAGGATCTACTCAGAAAATCCTATATGTATATATATATCAATATAAAATATATGCGATAAAAAATCTAACCAAAATTTTAAATCTGTTCCATTTCTCTGTTCTGCTCACAATATTTCAATTAAAGACTTCCATGAATTCTTAAGATGAAATAAAAGCCTTTAAATGTGAGATGAAAATGAAAAAAGGTGATGCAAGATCTGAAAAACTGTGAGCATGATTTGTAGTATATTCTGCACAAACAGAAGATTTCTAGCTGATGGAATAAAAGAGCTGCATGGCTGCATAAATTTTGTCCGCACACGACTGGATATTGATGTACGATGGGCTTGTGGTTGAAGGAGGCAGAATTATGGGATGGATAAGAAACGCATGGGTGTCTTAATCCCCTGATTTGTTCAACCTATGTAGCATGAGCATGTGTAATTATTAGCGGCCTTTAAATAGATCTCCGTCTGTTTTCAGCACTCGGTTTAATGCCGGGCTGTGGGCCGATGGTTTGATCTACATGCAGTTGAGGAGGGAGGTGATGGTAGTTTAGATTCATCTGGAAGATATAATCGTTCTTAGACAGATTTCCATGGAAATGTGACACAGTGAGAGTTGATACCTAATAAAACGATACTTCAACTCATAGGTAGAATAAATATATTTCATTTTAAATATGATTTAAATGAAAAACAGTCTCCAGTTTTATTCATTTCATTGAAGGTATATAAAACAGGGTTGTCACAGAATTTATTCCAGCAAAACTTTATTAAAAGACAATGCATACCATATATATATATATATATATATATATATATATATATATATATATATATATATATATATATATATATATATATATATATATATACACACATCAGGCTTATGTGCAGCAGATTCCCTGATTCTACATACCTCCATATCTCCATTCTGATAGCTCACACCTCCATCTGTTGGCGAGGTCTCACTGTCTGGCACTCTAGTTCTACAGACAGCCTATTTCACGCTTGTCTCTTCCTCCTTGAAGGTCTGCAGCCACAGGTTTCATCCAATCCATGCACACACACACAGACACACATACATGCCCGAGGGACTTGAGTGGCATCTGCCCTGAAGTTTGTGCCAAAACGGGAGGAAGCAGCAGCCTACAGCTTGGCACTGAAGACCTGGCAGGTTTTGCATCTCAGCTGAGGGTTGCAGATAATATATCCACATGGGTCTTCAGGCCGACATATTCAAAGAGTGCCATTTCTCCTGAAAAGTCACCTGGCCACTTAAGGGAACACATGTACGTCAGGTCAAGACAATTGTTATTGCCATCTCATCCATATGCACATGTGACGTGATGAAGTATTGTGTCTTCAAGACCACAGCACAACATATACAAGACAGTCCAGTCCCTCTGTAAGCAAAAGTCTGCTTTCACACTCGGTTATTCTGTCTATTGCAAGAAATAGCAGCTCCCATGATGCACATGCACAGTCAATATAATCATGACCATAACTAGGCGTCACAGTGGTTTGGTGGTTAGCACATCCGCTTCACAGTGAGAAGATCCTGGGTTTGAGTCCTGGGCTCTGTGAAGGTGTTTCTTTGTGTAGTTTGCATGTTCTCCGTGTGCTCATGTGGATTTTTTCATTGCTTTCCAGTTGCCCCTATGTGTGAATGTGAGTGTGAATAATGGAAAATTGTGAGGCTTTCCAGTGGTGCAGCAACAAGGTGTATGATTATCAACCTGACGATTGCAGGTCCGAATCTAGGTTGAAGCATGAACCTGTCTGCAGCTGGGACTCCATGGGAGCTAATCAAGGATTACCAGCCAATCAAGGATGATGCTGTGTGCTCATGTGTACAAGGAGGTGGTACCTTTCCTCCAAGTGTATTCGGCCACCCCTGAATGCACATGCATAGCAATTTATAAAGATGCGGCTGGCACGTCACAGAGGAGCATGCTTCTGCCTCTTCCTGGTGGTGGTGATTGCGTGATATGGATGCACTGTGTTATATTCATTCATTCATTTTTTTTCTGAACTGCTTAATCCCAGTTAGGGTCGCGGTGAGGCTGGCGCCTATCTCAGCTGACAGCCGAATCTGGGCAAAGGCAGAGTACACCCTGGCCAGCTCGCCAGGCCATCACAGGGTGCACTGTATTATACTGGAAGTAAATGAGCAGACAACAATAGGAAAAAGAAAAAATGTGTAATTCCAATTTCCAAACATTCCTGGGAGGTTTTCACTGTCTTACATGTCCACACTAATTTCTTACCTTGAGTATAATCACACAAACATCATGTCCAATGTGTTTTTGCTACGTTCTTACTACAAACAGTAATATGTTATCACTGGTCCTTATAAATACTGTACCAAGTGGTGTACTTTTCCCTTCACTCTGCACATTTGTGTCCACATCAGCCTTCAACATCTCCATACCAGGCTTCTACTGCATCACTGGAGTCACTACTGGGATTTAATTACATTGTTACAATGTCCTTTTAATGTTTTTTCGTGTCTTGGTTCCACCAAGTCCGTGTTACTTTTTTGACTTGTCCAAAAGTCTTCTTCCATAGACACATCCTTATGAGTTTCTACTGCATTCTTTCTACATTGTACAAGTTCTTACTGCATCCACACAACCTTTTGAGGATGATGTGTTAATGTTCTTGGGTGTGGCAGGGTTTTAATGCAATCAGTAAGACTGCCTAATATGTACATAACCTGGGTAGTAGGCCTCCATCAGTCTCGAAGGACTTTGAAGCTGCGCTCTGGCTGGTGATACTCTACAGTGCACAGAGCCTGGGTAGGAAGTATGGAGGACAGGCTGTTACCCAAGCAGCAAGTCCCCTATCTTGGTGCCACCAAAGGATCCAAGGGAAGGGCAGAAGCCAATACGACTGGATTCCAGTGCCGCTGCAGGAGTTGCCAGAATGTTTCAACAGTTTCAGAACGGTCTCAAGGGACTCCAACTCCCGTTTAGAGACACGCGGATGGCTATGCAGCTGACTATTGACAAAAGTCAGCAATAGTTCTTTTACATGAACCTCACACCATAGACAGTGAGAAACATGGACAGCCTTTGATGGCCCAATGAGCTGCACTGGGGGGACAGTGGAAACTTGTTGCGAGTGGGGCTTGAACCCCCAACTTTAAGATCAGTGATCCAGCCGAAATTACCACCAGGCTACCGCTGCCCTTAACCTGGGTTATGATGTATAATCTTACAAGATTACAGATGTTTAGTTGCAGGATGTAATGTATCCTGTGTTCGAATATACAGTATAAATTAGCTACCACAAACAATTTTTTTTTAATCATTAAAAAACATATTAATTTATTAATTTTGCAAAATTTGGCAAACTGTTTAATCCTACTAGGGTCAGTGGGAGGCAGGAGCATAGCTCAGCTGACAATAGGCAAGGCTGGGTACATTCTGAACAGCTCACCAATCCAGAGCCAACATACTCAAAGAACCATTCATATTCACACCTTGGGCAATTTGGAAGAGCCAATCAACCTAATGTACATGTCTTCAGAGTGTAGGAGGAAACCAGAGTACCTGGAGGAAACCCACATAAGCACTGAGAGAACTTTCAACCGCCACAGAAAAACCACTTTGCCAAGCCTGGAACTCGAACCCATGACCTTCTTGCAGTGAAATGTACATGACATCTTTCCCCACCGTGCTGGCCCATTTAAAATTATTTAAAAATTATCATTTTTTCACTGTTGGATCTACATAGAAAATCACATATACTATGATAGAGTCTGTTATTCCTATTAAGTTAATCAAATACAAATAAAAAACTTTGTTTTGGAAAAATATAAACCAAAACCCCTAAAATAAATCCAAAGGCCACATATAGTGTTGTGAAGCAAGCACCCTGGCCTTTCCCAATATTAAGGGGTCCTGGACACAAAATTCAAAATGGCAAGAAAGGATATACAAACCGAATTGCAAAAAAGTTGAATATATCTTTCTGCGTTGATGGTACCTTTCCAGATGTGCAAGCTGCCCATGCCACACGCACTCATGCAACCTACATGCAACCCCATACCATCACAGATGCAGGCTTCTGAACTGAGCGCTGATAACAGCTTGGGCTGTCCTTGTCGTCTTTAGTTCGGGGGTCATGGCATCCCAGTTTTCCATAAAAAACTTTGAATTATGATTCGTCTGAATCGCAGAACAGTTTTCCACTTTGCCACACTCCATTTTAAATGAACCCTGGCCCAGAGAAAACGCCTGCACTTCTGGGTCCTGTTTAGAAATGGCTTCTTCTTTGTACCGAAGAGTTTCAGCTGGCAGCGGCTGATGGCATGGTGGATTGTGTTCACCGACAATGGTTTCTGGACGTATTGCTGAGCCCATTCTGTGATTTCCCTTATGGTAGCATTCCTGTTTGTAGTGCACTGCCGTTTAAGGGCCCGAAGATCATGGACATCCAGTATGGTTTTTCGGCCTTGACCTTTACGCACAGAAATTGTTCCAGATTCTCTCAAACATTGGATGATGTTATGTACTGTATACGATGATGATAACTTCAAACTCTTTGCAATTTTTCAATGGGAAACACCTTTGTGATATTGCTCCACTATATTTCTGGGCAACATTGAAGAAATTGATGATCCTCCACCCATCTTTACTTCTGAGAGACACTGCCACTCAGAGAAGATCGTTTTATATGTTGTCAATGGACCTCATTATTGGTAATTGGTCTTCCAGCTGTTCGTTATAAGTGCAATTGATTTTTACAGCCCTTTATTGCTACCTACATTTTTGAGTTTGCTGACACTACGACATTTAAAATCAACATATTTTTCGCTTAAATTGATACATTTTCTCAGTTTAAACTTTTGACCTTGTCATCTATGTTCTATTCGGAATAAAATATTGAAATTTGGCACCGCTATATCATTGCAATCAGTTTTTATTCACAATTTGTAGAGTGTCCCAACTTTTTTGGAATCTGGTTTGTACATGTGTATCACCAAAAATTAATGTTCCGTACCATGTCTTCAGCAGAAGTATATTAGAATACCTGGTCCGCAGTGACCACATGTGTTTTACTGGGTCTCTTTGAGCACACACAACCATATATGCTCAGATTCACACCTAGGGGCAATTTGGACCCTTAAAAAAACTTGATGTGCAGGGTTTTTTTGGACTGTGGAAGGAAACCAGAGTACCCAGAGGAGTACCCAATGCAAAACTCTACACAGAAATGCCTGAACCCGGGACTCAAACTCAAGACCTTCTTGCTGTGATGCTGATTTACTACACTACTGTTCTGGTCTTAAAATAAATGCTTAATACAGTAAAAGCCCACTCAATAGTCTTCATACAAGGAAGACTAAGTTATTACTGGTGAGGAGGTGAAGTTTGATCTGTGGTAGATCACACAGATATAAATCAGCGAATGAACTCGCTATCCTCTAAAATCAGTATGACTATGTTTATAGTGTTAGAACTATTTTTAGCAAGTGTTGCTAACAGTACTAACATGCTAATATATTGGAATCCATTAGAACATATTGCTTCAGCTTCATGTTTATTCAGATCATAATTATAAATAAATATAAGAGAACATTCATCAGCTGCTTTAAGGGGGCTCATTCACTGGTGAATAATCGATGCGTTTGTGATATAATAATAGGCCATTTGGTCCTAACTTGATACTAAACACTTAACTATATGAACTGACTGCTGTAGTTTCTGTGTTGATGTTTATTTGCTTTACAGGCAGAGAGGAGGTTTTGGGTAGCACAAGGAGCACTTGATATGTATCTAATGTACTTCTTCCATGATGATCCAGTGGAAGTGTATTTTGACACCCCCCCCCCACCCACCCACCCACCCACCCACCATGGAGAATGCCCAAAAATGCTGATCTCAGTTTGGCCGGACACAGATGGACCTCGAAAAAAAAATCAATTCACTATCCACCATGTTTCTCTCCATGGTGAACTAGGTAAGAATGCATAGTCTGTTGTTTATACAGACATCTCCCGCCTTTGCTGATTCTGTCTACATTGTACAGAATTCAATAATCAGACTACAGAGTTCTGATTGTGGCCCCAAAGTGGCCCTCGAGGCCACACATTCACTGCTGTTCTCACTAGTGGACAGAATGCTTGCATTGTTCTTGTCTGAATCGATACGTTGTCTCAAATGGACATGATTGCTTGGCATGCTCTGGCATCATTTGGCCAGGTTACTTAATGCCCCACTCCACCAAGATCCTGGCGTGCAATCTCACTCGTCTACTGAAGTCCCTTAAGACCCAGTCCATGAGCTGATGCAGGTTGCCAAACTGAAACAGGACTCTCTAAAATACTGCCTGTTTCTAGCAATCACTTTAAGGAAAAAAGGAGCAGGACATTCACCAGCCTTGACAAGTGTGTGTTGGAGGATGGATGCCTTTAGAATGACCTTGTGGTTCAACTTGTATAATGTTCAACCCACTGTTTTTTACGAAAGTCAGCAATGGTTCTTTTGCATGCCTCTCACCATAGACAGTGAGAGACATGGCCCGCTTTGGTTAACCCAGTTAGCTGCTCCTACGCTACAGACAAGAATATTTATTATTATTCTATACTAGATTAGTAGATATCCGCAATTGTGTGCTTTGATTGGCTAATCTACTCTGAGGATATAAGATCATATCCTGTGACTTGCCACAACACTACAGGGGGAAAATAGACAGATGGGCCATTACTTGTTCTAAGCTGAAAGCTAGCACTAACATTAAGACTGAGCCCATGAAAAGGAACTTGGAATTAAAATCTTTGATGGTAACAAGTTGGACATGGTTCCAGCCTTCATCAAACTCGACTTTACAGGCTTACATCGAGGAACAAGCCTTCAGTCCTATATATGACCTAATACCAGCACCCGGAGGACAGCACATTGCGCACGTTTCTGCAAGCTGGAAGTTCCACTAACACCCATTTCTTCAGATGAGACTAATTCCATGAAAAGCAACAAAATATGCTATTCAAGTATTTTATAGTAAGCAAGTATTTTTTTACTGATAAGAATTATTTTTTTCTTGACCAAACATGACTTTATTGAATTAGTGAAAGGACTGACTTTCAGCTAATCAGCAATTTCCATGCTAGCCATCTCTCCTGTAAAATCTTTAATGGGAAAAATGTGGGTTTTTTTTTCTCTCATAAGTATTTGAATACTATGAAAGTGTGTTGTTGCCTCTCAGGTAAAAGAAGATCAGAACCACATTATACGGTAAGATGTTTATTGCTATAATTTCAACTCTTTCATTTTATCACAGTATATTCTCATGTTATTCCAACAGTTATCCTGTAATTATAATATTTATCACATAATAATGTACAAATCTTCAGGTTCTATGTTTTCAGGTAACCTTCCCATTCTACATTGTTACAAACATTAGAAGTTTATTTTTGTTAACTTAATAATAAGGGCAGTGGAGGTCTGGTGGTAAGGTGATGAATTGCTGATCCCAAGGTCAGGGGTTCAAGCCCCACTATCACCGGATTGTCACTGCTGCCCATAACAGGGCAGCGAGCTGGGTTATCAAAGGCCATCCATGTCTCTCACTGTCTGTGGTGGAGATTCATGTAAAAGAACCATTGCTGACTTTCATCAAGAGGAGCTGCAATAGCCATCAGCGTGTTTTTTGTCCGGCAGTCTACTGACAAGCTGTCCCAGGTGAACTATAACCTCACCCAGAGTTGGCTGAAATGGGGGCCAGTCTCCCTGCGACCCTAATTAAGTTTAAGTGTTTCTGAAAACGAACGAATGAATGAACAATAAGTGTTCCTTGTTATAACATGATAATGCTCTTTTATCTTAGTGGCAGCAACGATGCTGAAGAATTCAATAATAAGAGAGAATTCAGGATATAGAATAACACAAGTCTTCTTCTTCGGCCGTTAAATACGACTTTGCTTACTCGGCTAATGCCTGTAAGGCTGTTAGATTATATAACATTCATGGTCACAGAATTGATTTGAAATGTGTTGTCATGGTCTGTGCTGGCTGGAGACATTAACCTTTCCTCAGTTCATTTCAGGTTCGGGCCGGGGCGTGGCGGTCGCCGGTAGAGGAGTTTCGGAGCGGAGCGCACCTGGTCCGAATCGGCAATCAGCGGCAGCCAGCTATAAATGGGAGATTTAAAATATAAATCTTCTGACCTGAACATGGACCCAGCGGAGACCGCTCAGCTCCGGCAAGCCTTGTCCGACCAGGGAGCCCTGTTGGGACGACACGACTCCACCCTGCACCAAATGGTGGATACCCTCCAGCACATCACCACCAGCTTGGCACAGCTTGGCGGAAGGATGGACGCCGTCGCCGCTCATCTCGCTGCCACGACCCTGCCCCCGCCCCGCCCCCTTCACCTTCCGTTTCGGCAGCAGCACCAGCGTTACTCCCCGCGCACCGAGAATCACTCATCCACACACCAGCCAGGTATTCGGGCGCGATCGGCTCCTGCGCACAGTTCCTCCACCAGTGCTCACTCGTTTTCAGTCAGCAGCCGCTCACATACGCCATAGATCAGGGGTCACCGACCTTTTTGAAACCGAGAGCTACTTCTTGGGTACCAATTAATGCGAAGGGCTACCAGGTCAAAACACACCTCTGAAATTACAAATTTGCTCAATTTACCTTTAATTATATGTTATCATTAATAATTAATGATATTTATCTATGTGAAGATATTGATTTGATTTAAAATATATTCAAAAAAATTAGATGCAGCTCAATGGAGAGTGGCGCTATGGAGCTGTGGGCCTGTCCTAAAACTAGCAGTGAACAGGTCCGCGGGCAACTTATAGTGTCCTTGCGGGCTACCTGGTGCCCACGGGCACCACGTTGGTGATCCCTGCCATAGATCAAGCAAGAACCGCTTTCATCATGAGCTTACTTACGGAGCAAGCCTCGTCCTGGGCACTGGAAGTCGCTACCCACACCCTGGAATTATGCTCCCAGGTCGAACGGTTAATGCAAGAAATGAAGAAGGTGTTTGATCATCCGGTGAAAGGTGAGGAGGCAAGCTCCCAGCTCCTCCGTATCCGACAAGGCGCACAGTCTGTGCAGAATACGCGATCCGATTCCAGATTCTCGCCATCGAGAGCGGCTGAACGACCCCGCGCTTCGAGGCGGCCTTCCTGCAAGGATCTCGACGAACGGCTGGAAGATGAACTCGCGGCCCGAGACGAAACGACCACGCTGGAGGGATTAATCGCCTTGTCCACGAGATTGGACAACCGGCTGAGGGAGAGGGATAGATCACTTCGAGTACTCGGTCATGCCGTTTGGACTAACCAATGCCCTGGCAGTCTTCCAAACTCTGGTCAATGACGTGCTTAGGGACATGCTGAACCACTTCGTATACGTCTACCTAGATGACATTCTGATTTTCTCCAAGGACCAAGACGAACATCTCCGCCACGTGCGGATGGTACTGAACAGGCTCCTGGAGAACAGATTATTCGTGAAGGCAGAAAAGTGCAAGTTCCATGTTCCCTCAGTCTCGTTCCTGGGGTTCATTGTGGAGAAGGGGCAGATAGGACCTGACCCGGCAAAAGTGAAGGCAGTGGCGGAGTGGCCGACTCCAGGGACGTGGAAACAGCTGCAGAGGTTCCTGGGGTTTGCGAACTTCTACCGCCGATTTGTGCGGGACTACAGCCGCATAGCAGCCCCTCTCACACAGTTAACATCACCCAAGACTCTGTTCCAGTGGTCTCCTAGTGCCCAGGCGGCGTTCGACAAGCTGAAGGCGAAATTCATCCACGCCCCTGTACTGATCCACCCGGACCCCACGCTGCACTTCACGGTAGAAGTCGATGCCTTGGACTCAGGGGTGGGGGCAGTCCTCTCCTAACGGTCCCCCGTAGACCAGAAGCTCCACCCATGCACCTTCTTCTCCCGTCGCTTGTCCCCGACAGAACGGAATTATGATGTTGTGAATCGCGAGCTGATGGCAGTAGTTTTGGCACTCCAGGAATGGAGGCACTGGCTGGAGGGAGCAGCTCACCCTTTTGTGGTCTGGACCGACCAGAAGAATCTGGCCTACCTCCATACGGCCAAGAGGTTGAACTCCCGCCAGGCGTGTTGGTCACTCTACTTGGGGAGGTTCAACTTCATGCTGACCTACCGACCAGGCTCCCGGAACACTAAGCCAGACGCTCTCTCCAGGCAGTTCTCCTCGGGTGAAGACTCAACCATAGAAACCATCCTGCCCTCCTCCTGCATACTCAGAGCCACCCAATGGGAGGTAGAGCAACTAGTTCGGGATGCTCATCGGGGGAATCAGAGCCTGCCTGGAGTGCCCTCAAGGCCGACTATATGTTCCCCCGCCAGCCAGAACCCCAGCACTCCAGTGGGCCCACGCCTCAAAGTTACCCTGCCACCCCGGAGCCCACCGAACTCTCTTCCTGCTCCGTCAACGCTTCTGGTGGCCAACAATGGCAGCCGACATTAGGGAGTTTGTGGGAGCTTGCGTCACTTGTGCCCAGAGCAAGTCCTCCCATCATGCGCCCACGGGTCTCCTCCAACCCTTACCTGTTCCCCATCACCCCTGATCACATATAGCGGTGGATTTCATCACTGGGTTAACCCCGACTGAGGGCAACACTGTCATCCTGACAGTAGTGGACCGGTTCTCCAAGGCGCCGTACCCAAACTCTCCTCGGCAATGGAAACAGCGGGTCTCCTGATCCAACACGTCTCCCGCCTCCATGGCATTCCCCAGGACATCGTGTCAGACCGGGGCCCCCAATTTGCATCCAGAGTCTGGAAGGCGTTCTGCAACACCTTGGGAGTCTCCTGCAGTCTGACCTCGGGTTACCACCCCCAGTCGAACGGGCAGGCGGAACGCATGAACCAAAGCTTCAGGTCCTCCCTGCGCTGCATTGCCTCCCAGCCTCCTGGGCCACACACCTCCCATAGGTAGAGTACGCACACAATTTGCTGATCTGCACCGCCACTGGGATGTCCCCCTTCATGGTGATCAATGGGTTGCAGCACCCCCGTTTCCCAGCCAGGAGGTCGAGGTGGCCGTTCCATCTATCCAGACACAATTCCACAGAGCACGTCGGGTCTGGAAGGAAGCACGGACTGCCCTGGAGCGAACAGCGGCCCGAAACCGGAGGATGGCCGATTGCCACTGAACCCCGGCACCTCTCTACAAGGTCAGATAACAAGTGTGGCTCTCCTCCCGGGATCTGCCCCTGCAAGTTGAGTTGAAGAAACTATCTCCCTGATACATTGGGCCCTACGCGATTGGAAAAAATCATAAACCCCAGTGCCATCTGACTAAGACTCCCACCCTCACTCAAGGTGCACCCAGTGTTTTATGTCTCCCTAATCAAGCCAGTGGTAGAAAGTCCCCTCCGACCCTCCCACCCCCTCCCCCCGACTGATTGACGGACATCCCGCATACACGGTCAACAAGATCCTCGATATGCACAGGCGGGGCCGAGGCTTCCAGTATTTAGTGGACTGGGAGGGGTATGGTCCCGAAGAGCAGTCATGGATTCCCTGCTTCCTAATCCTGGACCCGGACCTGTTAGAGTAGTTCTAACGCCAGTTCCCGGACAAGCCTGGTCGGGTGCCAGGTGGCGCCCCTTAAAGGGGGGGGGTACTGTCATGGTCTGTGCTGGCTGGAGATACTAATTTTTCCTCAGTTCATTGCAGGTGCGGGCGAGGGGCGTGGCGGTCGCCGGTAGAGGCGTTTCGGAGTGGAGCGCACCTGGTCCTAATCGGCAATCAGCAGCAGCCAGCTATAAATGGAAGCAGCATGTTTCCCTCCGCTGTCAGAAGATTGATTCCAGTGACTCTGTTCCTCGACGTTCTCTCTGATTCCTGGCCCGCGCTTTGTGCACAACCAGTTCCCTCCATTCTGCGTTTTCTAGTGATTTCTAGTTCTGAACGTTTAATAAATTGTTGAACCTTCCTTCGGTCTCCTGCATCCTCGGGTCTTACGCAATCACTCCCATCACGACATGTGTCTCGCAAAATTCCATCCCATTACATCCCATTTGGGTCGCCTGGTTCATGAATTCATTGCAAAACATTTCAAACTGGTTTAAAATTTCAGTGAATGTAGCCAAAGAATTTTCTGATGTGGAATACATAGTCTCAAACTTTTCTTAAACAGTGAGTACATGTTGTGAGAAGATCAAAAAGTTGCCGATTTGCTCCTAAATTATTTGTTTTTCATTAGCAATGAGGAAAATTCATTATCCATTCATTTTCTGTAATCGCTTAATCCTAATTAGGGTCATGGGAAGGCTGGAGCCCCAAGGAGAAAAGTCTCTCTTTAAAATACCATCTTATCTTGGTGGAGGGGTTTGCATGTCCTAATGATCCTAGGAGCTATGTTGTCAGGGTATTAAGCCCCTGGTAGGATCACTCAAGGCAAGCAGGTCCTAAGTGACCAGACAAAGTGCGGTTCAAAAACACCTAAGGACAAACTTAAAAGGACATGATTTCCCTCACCCGGACATGGGTCAATGGGGTCCTGTCCCCTGCAGCCAAACCTAGGGAGAGGCTTGAAAGCGAGCACCTGAAGTCGGGGCTTCTGTGTATGGAATTAAGCTGGGCCCAGCCCGAAAAGGAGACATGGGGTCATCCTCCCATGGACCCACAACCTGTGAGAGGGGCTATAAGGGTCAGGTGCAATGTTAGTTGGGTAGCAGCTAAAGGGATGGGTTCTGTCAGACCAATCCTCCGCTACTGACTCCGACTCTTGGGACATGTCACCCCTCTGGTGAGGAAGGAGCCTGAGCTGATGTGTGAGGTGGAGGGATACTGACTAGATATAGTTGGACTAACCTCAATGCATAGTTTGGGCTCTGGAACCACCCATCTGGTGAGGAGTCGGACCTTATTCCATGTTGCTCATGGGGAAAGGCAGCAAGCTGGTGTGGGAATCCTTGTTTCCCCATCTTGATGCCCACACATTGGGGTTCTTCCCAACAAAAGGCTAGCTTGTCTCTGCCTTAGGGTGGGGAAACGGGTGCTGATTGTTGTTTGTCTTTTTCCACAAGGGTGGATACTCTGAACTGTCATTTACAGTATCCACCATTCTTGGAGTCTTTAGGAAGTGTGTTGGAAAATGTCCCCCCGGGGGACTCACTCGTTGTCCTGGGAGACTTCAACGCCCATGTGGGCAACAATAATGTGACCTGGAAGGCTGTGACTGGTAGGTGCAGTCTATCCAATCTGAACCCGAATGATGTTTGGTTGTTGAACTTCTGTGCACATCACGGTTTGTCCATCACAAGCACTATATTTGAACATAAGGGTGTCTATAAGTGCACTTGGAATCAGGACACCCTAGACTTCAGCTTGATGATCTACTTTGTAGTCATGTCATGTAGCGCATGTTCTGGACACAGGTGAAGAGGGGAGCTGAGCTGTCAACCAATCACCACCTGGTGCTGAGCTGGCTTTGATGGCAGGGAGGCTGCCCTCCAGACCTGGCAGGCCCAAGCGTGTAATTAAGGTCTGCTGGGAATGTTTGGCGGAGTCTCCTATCAGAGGGGCCTTTAACTTCCACCTCCGACAGAGCTACAACCACGTTCTGAAAGTGGGAGGTGACATGGAATCTGAATGGGCCATGTTTTGTGCCTGCATTGCTGAGGTGGCAGCACATAGCTGTAGCCAGAAGGTCATTGGTGCCTGCCATGGTGGTAAACCCCAAAGCCAGTGGTGGATACCTGCGATGAAGGAGGCCATCCAGCTGATAAAGGAGGCTTATCGGGTCTTATTGGCCTGTGGGACTCCTGAGGCAGCAGACGGGTACCAGCAAATGTGCTGCAGCCTGAGCTGTAGCCGATGCAAAATCTCGGGCATGGGAGGAGTATGGTGAGGGCTTCGAAAGCTATTATGGGTTGGCTTCAAAAAGGTTCTGGACCACCATTGAACCCTTCAGGAAAGGCAGTTCTCCACAAATACATCACTTCATGGTTTCGAAACACAGGGCCGGCAACTGCTTTTTGGCGGATTAAACAATTTTTTTTTTCCCTCTGGTTTTAGGAAATTAATTTTAATTTCACTGCTTTACTTTTCCTTTTCAGTTGAAGTAGTTTGAGTTATTTTATTTATCCTTTGTTTTCTTCAAAACGCCAACTCTTCTCCACTTTAAACCAGCACGCAGAGGGAATCAACCACATCCTGTTACTATACACAAGTCTTCACCAAAGGTTTGTTTTCAGCATCATGATGACTATCCAGCTTTTCCCTTATGTTGAGTGCAGGATGTTTAATTCTCCCTCAGTCATTAGTGATAAGTCTATCTGAGATAGGTGTGAACTAGTTAACTCTCTGATGGAGAGATTGTAGCATTAAATGTGCATATCCCGACTTTAGAGGGGAATCATTTGAGCAAGAGTTGCACTGTTCCTTCAGGGGGAAATCTTGGTGCTTTAGGTGGCGATAGTAACCCTCTTCCACCGGCATTAGAGCCCTCACAGTGGGCCGCATGGGTGACGACTTGACACTAAAACTGAGGCTTGCCCACCGGAGCACCACTCGTCTGCCCTTCGCGTGTCAAACAGGTTTTCTCTCCTCAGTGAGACACTTACTGAGAAACCTGAAAGAGCACTGGTTATTTAAAGCTCTATTTTAAAACATTTTGAAATTGGCTGGTCCTTTAGGGGAACCAGCAATGCTTGTTAGGTGTATCCCTATAGCCAGAGTACCAGACATAGCAGGTTATCTTAGGCAAGCACAGGTTCTCTAAGATAGTTATACATGCTGGAGTTAATAATATATGCCTTCGTCAAAGTGGGCTTTATAGATAATCAACGTACTTTTGTAGGTAAACCTGACCTGATAGGGCAGGATGGTATCCATCCTACTCGGGAAGGTGCTGCTCTCATTTCTTGTAGCATAGCACATAGTCTAAGAACAAGACAAGTCAGTTAATGACTATCCAGAGCCAAGGCCAGAGAGCAGACAAACAGGCTAATCCGGGTGTCTGCTAGCTAGATCAACTTCAATGATATAGAGGCCATGACTGTTTCCCAAACTAAACAAAAATGTAATAACTCTCAGAGTTTGTTTTAATAATCTCATTAACATAAATTTAAATCATACTGAATCTCCAGCCTGCACCTTTGATATAAAGACAGGGTTATTAAATGTTAGATCTCTTGCATCTGAAGTGCTTATTGTTAATGAAATCATTACTGATCAGGAGTTTAGTATAATGTGTTTAACAGAAATATGGATTAAACCCAATGAATATGGAGCATTAAATGAAGCTCCTCCTCCCAGATACAGTTATATATATAAATATAGAATATATATATATATATATATATATATATATATATATATATATATATATAATATACCAGCCTCGTGTCACTGGCAGAGGAGCATCACAGTTATTTATACTGATAATCTCGAATTTATAAAAAAAATCCAGAAATGAATTTAACAAGTTCGAAATTCTATACACTAACATTACATATGTTCCTGGAAAAATAGACATGCATCTGATTCCTTTAATTATTATTTACAGACCCCAAGGGCCAGACTAATTATTGGTGACTTTAATATTCATTTTGATAATCCAGAAGACCCTTTAAGAACAACGTTCATATATATCCTAGATTCAGCTGGGGGGTAAATCAGAATGTAATAGGATTCACTCATAAAGCTACTCACACTCTTGATTTAATACTAGATTAAATATTGAAAATATATTTGGAGTTTCACAATCAGAAACTATTTAAGATCTTATCTTATCTTGCTTATATGCCTCTTAGTACTAATATATCCACCTTGCCACGTTATTGCATACATCAACAACTGCACAGAGTTTCATTAATAATTTTCCAGAATTATCAACTATGATTGGATCACCATCAGACCCTGCAGAACTCGGTCAAGCCACTGAATGCTTTGAGTCAAATTTACGCCATACGTTGATAATGAAGCTCCTCTCAAAAGAAAACCAATCAGAGAGAAAAAAATATCCCCCTGGTATAATGATGAAACAAACACCCACTACAACAGAACAAACACAAACTACAACGAAAATGGCATCAAACTAAATCATTGGGTTACCAATTAGATTGGAAGGAGAGTCTCATTAATTCCAGAAAAGCTCTTAGTGCTGCTAGAGCAGAATATTTCTCAAATCTAATAGAAAATAACAAAAACAATCCGAAATACTTATTTAATGTTGTTGCAGAATTAACCAGGAAATAAGATCATGAACAAAATGTGTAAACCTGTGTGCTTGATCCAATGCCTCCATGTTTCTTTATCAGAAGTGATCAACCCTTTATTAAATGTAATAAATGCTTCCCTCAGCACTGGTTATGTACCTAAATTCTTTAAAATAGCTGTTATCAAACCTCTGACAAAAAATCTGATCTCGACCCATATCAGCCGTCCAGCTATAGACCAAATTTAAAATGCTCCCTTTTTTCTCTAAGATCTTAGAAAAAGCTGTAGCACAGCAGTTATTTTCATATCTTTGTAGGAATAACATTCAGGAAATGTATCAGTCAGGATTTAGGCCTCCTCATAGCACAGAGACAGCACTTGTTAAGGTGGTAAATGACCTATTGGCCTCCAACCATGGCTGTGTCTCCCTGCTTGTGTTACTTGAGCTTAGTCCCACCTTTGACACTACTGATCACACGATTTTCCTTGACAGATTAGAAAAAGTTGTTGGAGTTAAGGGAACCACTCCCTCTTGGTTTAAATCTTATTTAACTGACCGTTATTGGTTTGTAGATGTAAATGATGATTTATCTATAGGTTCTAATGTTATGTTTGGTGTTCCACAAGGTTCTGTCTGAGGCCTGTGGCTTTTCTATCTATACATTCGCCCTTTGGGTAATATCATTCGTGATCAGGGTACAGGTATACCTTGGCTTACATCATTAATTGGTTCCAGGAGAGACGACGTAAGTCGAAAACCATTTAATTTCAATTATCCTAGGTTAGGCTACGCCAAATAATATATATATATATATATATATATAAATAGCAAGCACCCATTTTTCATGGGGGTTATGTTCCTCCCCCACCCGTAGATCCTGTAAATCTGTGAAATATTGATGATGCGGGTTTAAAACCTTATGTATGATATTACCTGCGCTCAAATATGCTTCTTAACCCCTTACCCGGCAGAGACGAGTATACTCGCAATCACCCAAATTGTATTTTCCAGTCATTGACGAGTTACCTCGCCAAAACTTACGCTTTCAAAACCAGAGGGAAGCGGCTTTACTCGTCATTTCTATTGATGCCTGAGGATGTTATCGTACACTACTCATCATCATACGCCTCAAAAAAATGAACTATGGCATCTCAAGGCAACGTTAGACAAGAGGTAAGCGGCGAAACGTTTTCGACTCAGTAACCCGCAAAGAGTCAAAGGGGGAGTGTCGCGCTCTTTAGAATCGGTACTCTCGGCCTCGTATTTTACGATTTCCTTGAAATTTCTCGGCATCCCTTATCCCAATGGATAACAGTGATGACAACAGCGATACTGAAGCTTCTCTTAGAGGCTTGGATACGTCTGATGAGAGTGCCAGCTCATCAGAAAATGAATATTCAAGCGAAAGTGAAGATGATGAACTGATTGACGCAAGAAATTGCACATAATGCCTCACACATCTCAAATTTCGTCTACAAATCATACGTGACATCATCACAAAGTATGGATCAGAACTGCCACCACGGAGATCCCCAGGTAGACCATCAGCAGGTGCAGTAAGTACACGGAATACACCTGGACATTTTCCCAAGGAAATCCCGCCAACAGAGAAAAAGGCAAATCCAACAAAAAGATGTGTTGTATGCAGTCAGAAACGTGACCATAGAGGGAAACCAATTAGGAAGGAGTCACGGTATATGTGTAAGATGTGCCTTGTACCTTTATGTGTGGTTCCATGTTTTGATAAATATCACACACATTGACTGTAATTTCTTTTGATTGTAATTTCTTTTCTTTTTCTTTTTCTTTTCTTTTTCTTTTCTTTTTCTTTTTTTTTTGAATAAAGAGCAAAGTTGAATAATCAATCGTGTAAGATGTGTCTTGTACCTTTATTTGTGGTTCCCCTTTTTTGATAAATATCACACATAAGACTGTAATTTCTTTTGATTGTAATTTCTTTTCTTTTTCTTTTTCTTTTCTTTTTCTTTTTCTTTTTTGAATAAAGAGCAAACTTGAATAATCAATCGTGTATTCTTCATTACATTAATTTTTGGTGACAAAAAAATAAATAAAAATGTGCTAAAAAAAAAAAAAAAAAAAAGGCGAGTTATCTCGTCTCTGTCGAAAGGGGTAATTTCAAATTACAGTTGCATGCAAAAATAGATGAAAAATTAAAAATAGACATGAATTTCGTATTCAGCATAAAGTAAAGAACTTAAAAAAATGGTCTGAAAAAGGAACGTTTTTGTCAAAAAAATGGTTGGTTAAGGGGTTAAATACATTCTATAGACAATCTTACTCATTAATACAGTAATAATGCAGTAAAATGTAGTAATGATTAAGTAAAAACTTTTTAATTTTGTACTGTGATAATATTTATGAATAAATAAAGCACTTAGGCTCCTTACCAGAAGATAGAGAAGATGCAGGACGTTTGAGTGGCGTCATAGAGCTTAAATAATTATTAAAAACAAACTAAAAAACATAAATTCACAATTCAAGCAATCACGTTGATGACATGCGCACGAAGGAGAAAAAAAGAGGTGTACACATCATCTGCAACCAATCAGCAGGAGGGAGAAACAAAAGCTCTCAGCCATTGGATAAATTTGAATCACATGCCAGTAATGTGGTGATGATGCATGTGTATAATTTGCCAGGGCTTCCGCTCATTCAGTGCTTCTCAAATAGTGGGGCACAATTGTATGATTATGATGATGTAGACTTTATTTTTATTTTTTTCTTTATTTTTCCATATATTTTTTGAAACCCGACGTATAATCCAAAACGACTTAACTCGAAACGACTTAAGTCAAGGTATACCTGTATTCGCTTTCATTGTTATGCTGATGACACAGAGTTATACATTTCAGCAAAGCCAGATGAGAGACATCAACTTAATAAAGTTGAAAAATGAGTAAAGGACAGTAGACACTGGATGCTTAATAACTTCCTCCTTTTAACTCTAACTTGTATCGGATCTCAAGCAGCTAGAAATAAGGTTTCTGATTATGTAGTAATTTTGGACGGCGTTTTAGTCTCATCATGTGTAGCAGTAAAGGATCTTGGAGTTATTATTGATGCTGTGCTTTCACTTGAAGCTCGTGTAGATAATATTACTCAGGTGGCCTTCCTTCATCTCGGGATTGTTGCTAAACTAAGAAATATGATGTCACTGCATGGTGCATGGTGATGTCACCCTGACCTTATTTACACTGCACTGGATCCCAGATACAATTCCCATCGTATATAAAATGCTATTTTTAGCCTATAAATCACTTAATGGTCTCATGCCACATTATCTTCGTGAATGAACTTCTTGTAGTTTATGAGTCCCCTTAGATCACAAGGTGCAGGATGCTTACTGATACCTCGAATAATGAAGAATACTGCAGGGGTGGATTTTCTCCTACAAAGCCCCACAGTTAAGGAATAACCTTCCAGTTCATGTTCGGGACTCAGACAGTCTGTTTTTAACATGAGGCTGAAAACTTACTTGTTTAGTGGAGAATTTAGTTAAAATACTTTTATTATGTAAAGGAGCAGATCTGGGGGTCTCAGGCATAGAAAGTTCTTGTAAACTGTGATGTTGGGATGCTGTCGTTCCCGCACTTTACATGCCACATGTCTACATCCCAGGTCTGTTGACAGTGGGGTGGCTGATTGCCCCAATGTCACATGGTGCCCTCATGTCTGTTTTCCAACTGGTTCTCTCTCTTTTAGTCATGCTGCCATGTCAGCCAGTCAGGCCGGAGTCCCTGCTGCACTCAGCAATAACAAAATCTTCTATTTACATTATAATACTATGAGTCTCTCATAACTTTTCACTGCTGGTGATAAACTCCTTCCCACAATTACTTTGAACTTATAGTTGTATATTTCCTTTTTTCCCCCCTTTTGTTTCCTGTTTTCCTTTGGATCTGGTTCCTCTCAAGGTTTCTTCCTCAAAACCACTGAAAGAGTTTTTCCTTGCCACCATCGACACCGGTTTGCTCATTAGGGACATGTTGAGGTAATAGGTCTGTCGATTTTCCTTTCGGCTTTTTCCCTTTTACTTGGGAGTCGCCACAGCTAATCATCTGATTCGCACGTTTTTTGATTTGACAGAGGTTTTTACGTCGGATGCCCTTCCTGTCACAACCCTTTTTAGCAAGGGACAGAAACACACTGACGACTTTGCAGCCTACTCTTTACGAATGTCAGCAATGGTTCTTTTACATGCCTCTCACCATAGACAGTGAGAGACATGATAACCCAGCCTTTGATAACCCAGTTAGCTGCACTGGGGGGACAGTGACAACCTTGTGGAGAGTGGGACTCGAACCCCCAACCTTTGGATCAGCGATCCAGCACCCTATACCACTAGACCACCACTGCCCCTATAAGATAAGATAATAGGAAATGTTTAAATTCTTTTAGACTTTGTAATCCCTACTTTCACTGTTTTAATAAGTAAAGCTGCTTTGCAACAATGTAACTTATAAAAAGCGCGATGCAAATAAAACTGAATTGAATTGAAATACTGTTTACAGAGGAAGTGGGGAGCTGCTGGTGTTGCAGGAGGTGGAATCAATACGTTGAGGACCTCCTCAATCCCACCAACAGGCTCACCATGAGGCAGGGAGTCCCTGGGGGTTTGGGTGGGGGTCCACCCATCACTGGAGCTGAAGTCACTGTAGTCAAAAAGCTTCTCGATGGTTGGGCTCCGGGGGGTGAATGAGATCCATCCTCTCAGGGCTCTGGATTTTGTAGCCTGTCTTGTTGATATGTGTCTGCAACTTTGCATGGTCATCGGGGGCTGTACCTCTGGATTGGTAAACTGAGGTGGTAGTCCCACTTTTAAAAAAGAGAGGACTGGAGGGTATGTTCCAATTATCATGGAATAACACTCCTCAGCCTACCTGAGAAAGTCTATGTAAAGTTACTGGAGAGGAAGATCCGACTGATGGTTGAACCTCGGATTCAGGAGGAACAATGTGGTTTTCATCTAGGCGCGACACTTTCGACCAACTCTACAGGATACGGAAAGGAGTGATGGGAGTTTGCCCAATCTGTCCACATGTGTTTTGTGGATTTAGAGAAGGTTTTCAACCATGTCCCTTTAATGATCTTGTGGCGTTAGCTACGGGAATATGGCGTTCCGGACCTGTTGCTACCGGCCATTTGGTCTCTGTACTACCTGAGCAAGAGCTTGGTCCACATTGGGCACAACAGGTCAAATTCGTTTCCAGTGAGAGTTGGAGTCTGCTTCAGCTGTCCTTTGTCACCAAGTCTGTTCATAATTTTTATGGACATAATTCCTGGATGCAGCCGAGGCATTAATGAGTTCTGTTAATGGCCATCATCTCTGCTTTTTGCCGATGACCTTGTCCTTTTGGCTTCATCAATCCGGGACCTCCAGCTCTCCCACTGGAGCAATTCGCAGCCGAGTGGAACTGGCCAGGATGAGAATCAGCATCTCCAAGTCCGAGGCCATGGTTCTCAGCTGGAAAGGGGTGGAATGCACCCTCTGGGTCTGGAATGAGGCCTTGCCCCAAGTGGATAAGTTCAAGTATCTCAGGGTCTTGTTCACAAGTAAGGGAAGGATGGAGCGGGAGATCGACAGACGAATCGGTGCAGAGTCTGCTGTAAAGGGAAGCTTTTACCGTTGTGGTAAAGCTGAGCCGCAAAGCAAAGCTCTTAATTTACCAGGAGTCTGCCGCAAAGCAAAGCTCTGAATTCACTTATGGTTATGAGCTTTGGGTAGTGACGAAAAGAACAAAATAAGCAGATGAAATGGACTTCCTTCGTCGGGTGGTGGGGCTCTCTCTTAGAGATAAGGTGAGCAGCTCAGCCATTTGGGATGAGCTTTTTGTAGAACCAATGCTCCTCCGCATTGAGAGGAGACAGTAGAGGAGGCTCAGGCATCTTGTTAGAATGTTTCCCTGGTGTGATGTTTCGGGCATATCCAACCGGGAAGAGACCCCGGGATCGACCCAGAACACGCTGGAGGTATTATGTCTCTCGGGTGGTGTGGGAACATCATGGGAGAACTGGAGAAAGTGGCTGGGGAGAGAGACGTTTGGACCTCATTGCTTAGGCTGCTGCTCCCGCAACCTGACCCCGGATTAAGCGTAAGAAGATAATAATAATGATAGCAAGGAAAAGCAACAAGTTAGGGACTTCCCCACAGGATGTGTAAGATTTGCTGGTGTCCACCATATCCCAAATATTTTATCATTCTTATTTTATTTGCATTTTGATCACACTAATAACACGTGAATAAAAAGCGAATACAGACACTCCTCGACTTATGCTTTACTCACGTTCCAAACAGCTGAATGTAAGATGAAAAAAAACCGTAAGTTGTTACTGTACGTTCCAGTAACGTATGACCGTTTATACTGTACTATACATCCATAAATGCTATTACTGTATCTCATAAAACACCCCTAAATCAATTATTATAAACATAACATTGTAAAATAATATCAACATTAATTTCAAATAAATTAAATTCAAGTAAAAATAATTTCAAATAAATACATTTTAATCAAATTCACTTATTACCACTGATTCTAATTACCACCATCACTAGTAGGCTTATGCTTCTGACCAACCATACTTGCTTAGGTTTACAAACATGCAAAACAGTGTAAACACAAAGATCACAGAGATGACGTCTTAACACAAGGGTAACACGCAGTGAACTGGGAAGAAGTAGGGCACGTTCAGTCTGTCGTTTGTAAACAATGAACGATGCAGCGCCATGTAAACAATGGACCCAGCATCATGCGTAAGTAGCGTACTACGTCTACGTACTACATAAGAACATCTCGTACTACGGAGAGCGTGCTAAACTCAAAATGACTTACAATTTTTTTTTTTCCTACAAAAAATGCAAAATTGGAAAAAAAAAACATAAGGTGAATAAACATAAAGTGAGGAGCTTCTGTAGTTTGAGAACAAAAAGAGAACAAAACGGGACTGATTTATGATAGGAAGCTGGCTCATTTTTCACACAATCGCAAATTACTCCCAAATCAGACACAAAAATTGGAGAGTGACTTTCATGTAATATATACTGTATATACTTAGATATATATGTATGTATGTATGTAAGTACTATATATATATATATATATATATATATATATATATATATATATATATAATTTTCAGTTGTGTTTCTATTGTACTAGTGTGGTCACCCGTTAGATTAATTAGTTCAACTATATGACACGATTAAAGGTCTTAGCCTGCATGCACCCAGTCCATGGGGGTTATTTGGTGTTCTAAATATTAATTAATAAAGGTTAAAATATATTTATCCATGGATTCGGTTTAGCAAAATTAAATAAGCTTAATCTTTGATTCTAGACATTTTACATGACATGGATAGTACTTAGATGTATCATTAGCTTTAATTAAAATGCAGCTGTTGCAAATTTATTTAACTATAATAGTTTATATTTTCCCTCTTCGGAATGCTGACGTAATGACGTGCCAAGAGCTTCTATCTGATTTTTTTTTTAGCAAGCTAAGAGGTATGCAATATTCACCTCATCTTTACTTTGATAATCCCAGAAAGTTCTGCACAAGGTGTCAGCTGAACAAAAGAGAAGTATTTTGCTCAGTGTGCCTCCATCATCAGTGTCAGAAATAATATTGAGTGCTGCTGTAGCACTCCATACAAAGAGGCAAATCACTTTTTAAGTTTGCTGATTCCCCACCACCACCACTATCCTTGCAGTTTTGTTAAGAGTATAGCTCTAATAAGCAATATTTCCAAGCTTTGTGAAACTTCTCCAGTGTCATCGGCTTTGAGAAGGATTTCAGAGCAACTCTAAGCTGTTTAAAGTGTGCTGAGTCTTAGGACATGGAGAGCAGGATTAAAGCTGAAATGCCCTCCCAGTGATGATAAAATGAATGCGCTTCAGCTCCTAGATGTCATAGTGTTTCCAAGCATGACTGCACTCTACTTTTAAGGCAGAAGTACAATAGGTGGCTTTTGCAGTTCTCATGTCAGAGCAAAGCTTGTGGGGATAAGATGTGCTTTTAATGTATCCAGGCCTACTAATATGCAGGCAAGACAAGGGAACTGGTTCCCACAGCTATGTATTAGAAGAACAGTTATCTGATAAATAGCAGAAGATTTCTGTTTAAGTCTGGTTTTAATTGTAGTTCTGATCATGCTGATCAGTTGTAGGCGGCTAATCGAAAGCAGTCCCATTAACCAATTTGCCAAAACAATTAATCCGACTGAGGGAGGCAGGAGACTATCGACTATCACAGCTGACACTGGGTGAAGACAGCATACACACCGAAGAGCTCACCAGACTTTCACAGCGCAAAACACAGACATAGACATACACACACACACTAACACTTTTGACTATGGGAGGAAACTGGAGGAACCAGAAAAAAACAGGCCAACCGTGCACAGAATATGTGGCCGTCACACAGAAATGCTCTGTCTGAACCCAGGACTCAAACCCAGGATCTTCTTGCTAGCACTACGACCTTTTTTTTTTTACTGAACAAGCTGAAGACAACTAGAAAAAGATTGATGCAAAATAAAAATAAATTTGAGTCATTTGAGTTTCATTTTGCACCTTAAATTTTTTGCTGTGGGGCTGGTGGCGTAGTGGTTAGGGCACTGTGCTCATGATCAGGAGGTTGTGTGTTCAAATCCCAGTTAGCCCCCCACTGTGCTAAGACCCTTGGGCAAGGTCTTAACCACAAGTGTGCCTCTGTTCACCCAGCAGCATAAATGGGAACCAGTAAAAATATACTGAGAAGGTAACCTGCAATGAACTAGTGTCCCATCCAGGAGGAGTTGAACGCCTGGTCGTTTCACGCCATGGAAACTGGGGATAAGTACCGGCCTGATGAGCCACTAGACTCAGGTGTAAAAAGCCCAACGGACTTTACCTTACCTACCTATATTTTTGCTAGTTAGCCAGCTAGCTCCACCATCCAGCAATCACTGATATAAACACACCTTACCACTGACCTTGAAATTTATTGAAAGGTCAAACCTCAGCTATCTCATAAAACCTTCAAACAAGTGAATGTTTGGATAATTTGGCCATATCTTGATAAGGCAGAACATATATAGGGCCTATTTGCTACACTATTCGTGTTACATAATGGAGATACATTGCATGTGGTAAGTGCCCCTCTAGTTGATTTTTGAAGCACTTCTGTTCAACATAAAAGCACTGCACTACAGTTGGTTTTGATTATGTCATCTAGTAGTGGTAGGAATATTGAATAGGGCTGTTAAGGCGTGGGACTAATGAGATATTCTCTTTCACTAAAACAGCACTGAACTAAATACTACGTCACCAGAAAGTTAATATTTCATATTTTATATTCCTGTGCACAAGGCATTTCTATACTGAACACCTTTGCAATGAACTGGAGTACCAGCTGTACATCTGGAATCCTTGCCTGACAACACTAATTCTGTTGTGGCTGAATGAAAGCATAAATCTGCACAGCTACACTCCAAATTCTAGTAGAAAGACAACAGAACAGTGGAGGTTCTTCGATAATATCTATTCATTTATTCATTTGCTGAGCCACCTTATTCTACTTGGGTTGATATATATGTCTGTTTGTGTATATATATATGTATATATATATATATATATATATATATATATATATATATATATGTATACGTATATATATGTATATGTATGTATATGTATATACATATATATGTATATATATATATATATATATATATATATATATATATATACATACACAAACAGAGTGGCACCTCACCTTACGAAATTAATCTGTTCCAGAGACTTTTTCTTAAACTGGATTTTTCGTAAATTGAACCGCATTTTACATGTAAAATGTGAGTCGTTCCAAGGACCCCAATACTACCCCATAAACCCTTTAAAAATTATAAAAGTACACCTTTTAAGACCTCCTTCTGCTTCAATATCGTACCGATGGTAGACGGGTTTGGCCATATTCCTTTGTGATATTACTCAACCACATGCCACGAGGCCGCTTCTTCTTTTCACTCGCACCGGAAATCACACACATGGGTGGGTGTGTGTGTGTGTGTGTGTGTGTGTGTGTGTGTGTGCGTGCACGCGTGTGTGTGTGTGTGCGCACATGTGTTGACCATGTCTTCTTAGCAGAGTTATAATATTACAAATGTTTATTGAAGGTTAAAAGCCTAAGTCAAAAAATAAAACAATGAGCACATGCATGAAACAACAGTAACTCTGTCCTTTACACGAAAAGCATTATGGGAGATGCAGCTCCATGATAGCCAATGGGAGGGTGCTGCGTCATCCCTCCTAGCCTATGGTAGGCCAGCAGGGCGGGATGTTGGAAGATAGTCAATGGGAAAGCAGCTTGTACGTTGTTTGAATGTTTGAATGGCGTGTTTTAATGTTTGAAGGATTTTGTAAGGAGAACTTGTTTCGTATACAGAGACAAAAAATTTTGGTAAATGTTTTTCTTAACCTGGATTTTTCGTTAGCTGGGACTATCGTAAGGTGAGGTACAGTACCACTATGTATGAGTGTGTGTGTGTGTGTGTGTGTGGATTTGATGCTGAAGGGTGCATTACATTCGGCAGACACTGTCATCCAGAGTAACGTACATTAGTAATTTTCTTATACAACTTAGCATCAAGAGCCTTGCTCAATGGCCCAACAGTGACAGCTTTAGTGCTGCTTGTGTTTCAACCCTACACTTTTGGATCAGTAACTAGAGCCTTAACTGCTGAGCTCCAACTGCCCCAAACCTTTGACAAATAATTTCTGTCGTAGTCATTAAAACAACTTTTAAAATGTGAAAGGACAATGATATGCTGTTATTAATCTGAGTAAAGCAAAGTCATATAAAAGGTACACTGATCATGTTTGAGGTTTTCATAGTGGTCGGGGTGCGAATAAATTCTGACTACAACGCATGTCCTCATGAGACTCTTTTTATTTCGCAGCACTGACCTGAGTATAAGTCTCTCTTGCGTTCTGTTTTTGTAGCTTGAATGAGTTGGCTTAGGAATTTGAAACTTTTTTATGTCATTCTTTATTTCCCCACATTCCGATCCAATGGTGTTCCCCAGCTTTCTTGTTATATTATACATTTAGATCTGCCTATTATTATCGCCGTGTCCTTGTATTTGTTATAGATAATTGCTTGGATTACTTACAGCATGCAGTGTTGCTGCAGTCGTGCTGCTGCAGTAATTCATAAGCCAGAAGATACTGATGTGCACCAGGGTCTCGTTTGTGGCGTCATGCTTTAGCTGTCATTACCAGTAGACCTTATAAAAAAAAACATACAAACCCCTTACTCTCCTACACAACCCAAATTTCTGCTTTCTCATAAATTTTTTAGTTCAATGTTGCTGAGATACTGCGATATTAAGATATTCTTTGATATACTGCATAATTGGACAAAGGCTTTAAAAAAATCTTCAATTGCTAGGTCATCACAATAAGTTTGGTGATACCATCCACTTCAGCTAGAGCTACTTAGCACCTCTACAGATGTGCAAATTAAAAAGAGTGATATGTGTTTTTTGAAATGTTCCCATTTGGCCCTCACACCATGTCCAAACACGCACAACAACAATAGTCTAGCCAATATTAATACACAAGTCATGCACCACTCTCTCTCTCTCTCTCTCTCTCTCTCAAGTGAAGGGGTGCTTACTAATATGCAATATGGGAACAACTCAAATTTAACATATACTTTATATACAGCATCAATATTTTAGCAGCTGTAGACATTCACTCTTCAAAATTTCTATTAAATTATTGTAAAAACAACAGATATGCGAAAGAGAAATAAATACACTGTATCTAGAGCTCACACTCCGTCCAAAGCTTATCTGCCGGTGTGGTGTTCAATAATACATCAGTTTATACCTGCACGCTGATGGCTCTCCTTCCAAGGCACTAAACTGATGCATAATTAAATGCTAAGCCACATGAAAGTGCATAAAGGATCACGATGAGCTCCTTTTAGACTCGTCCTACCAGAGCCATAATGACGCTGCCCTGAGGACACGCCTGATGACACTCCATTACAGATACTTCAATATGTCTTAAGACTTAAAGTATTCTGACCTTAACACTGTAGAAGGTTAAATTTAAGAATAAGGTCAGTGGTTGGAGATGTTTTTCTAAAGTGGGGAAGGTCCATATTCAATACATTGAGCATTCCCCACTCGACATGAGCCTACATTACGTTTTATTTTCTTATTTCTTTTCCGTAGTGACTTGACAGATCTGTACTGAAAACCGACTTTATTAAAGCCAAGACAAGACCAAGATGACCGAGTTCAAAAAGTTGGAATCCAAGTCAACATTGAATTCACATGAAAACTCTCCCACTCACCCACTCATATCATAAACCACATAATCCTATTACTGAGGTCAATGGTTAGGTGGAACCTATCTCAGCCGACATGGGCGAAAGTGAGATGTGCTGATCAAGGTATACCCCACTTTCACCCAATGTTGGCTGAGACACATTCATGTCCCTGGACTGTAGGAGGAAATCTGAGGACCCAGAGGAAACCGATATAAGTACAGGGAGAACTTTTTTTTTTTTAAATTCCACACATAAACACCCAAGCATTGTAATGGAACCCAAGACCTTCTCTATACCACTACACCAGAGTCAAAACTGAGAAAAGGGGGGGAAAAACTCTTTGAGGTCGTCTACATACTCTGAAGAGTCTGTTAAGCTATTCAAGGTGTACCTTCGCCCTGGCTTGGCTGGGATAGGCTTCAGCCTTTCTGCAATCCCAGTAGGTTAAAGTGGTTTGCAAATAAATTAATAGCTGTCATAGTCCATAAAAATTATGATCAGAATCAGTGACAAAGGACAGCCATGGTGGACTCCAACCCTCACCGGAAACAAATTTGACCTGTTGTTACCAATATGGACTAAACTCTGGCTCCGGTGAAACAGCGTTTGAATGGCCTGTAGCAACGGGTCTGGAATATCATACTCCTGGAACACTCCTCACAGGATAGCCTGAGAGACGCGGTCAAAAGCCTTCTCCAAATCCACAAATATATATGTAGACAGATTGGGCAACCTTCCATCGCTCCCTCCAAGATCCTGTAGAACATATAGAGTTGGTTAAGAGTGTCACGGGCAGGACTAAAACCACACAGCTCCCCCTGAATCTGAGGCTCATCTATCAGTTGGCTCCTCCTCTCCAGTACCCCCCTGCATAGACTTTCCAGGGTAGACTGAGGAGTGTGATTCCAAGATAATTGGAACAAACCCTCCAGTCCCTCTTTTTAAAAAGGGAGACTTCCACCCCGGTTTGCCAATCCAGAGGTACAGCCCCCGATGACCACGCGATGCTGCAGATACATGTCAAGCAAGACAGTCCTACAGCATCCAGAGCCCTGAGATATTCATATGTTGATCAGTCATAAAATAAAAAAATGTACTCCCAACACATTTCATGTGCATGTGGCAACACCCACAAAAAGTCCATAAAAGGTAAAGGACAGACAGCAAAGAGCACATGAGCAATCAGGGTAAAGGCTGAATGACAGAAGTGGATATTAGTTTGTGACATGAGCATGGTGACAAAAATCTGAAAATATATAATAACAATAATAGCAAAGGAAGTGAAACCAATCTAAAAAAGGGGCTGAAATTACAGATCACTCCCTGTTGGTCCTGCTGTAATTACTCACAAAAATGTCCTGTTATCTCACACCGATTTGGTTCATGGTTTTTATGGACAGAGTTTGTAGGCACAACCGGGGCTTTGAGGGGTTCTGGTTTGGTGGTCATCAGATCTCATCTCTGCTTTTTACAGATGACACTGACATTTTGACTTCATCAATCCAGGACCTCCAGCATGCATTGGAGCGATTTGCAATTCACGGGATTAGAATCGCCACCTCCGAGGCCATGGTCCTCAGTCGGAAAAGGGTGGAATGCCACCTCCGGGTCTGGAATGAGATCCTGTCCTAAGTGGATGAGTTCAAGTATCTTGGGGTCGTGTTCATAAGTAAGGGAAAAATGGAGTGGCATATCGACAAAACAGATTGCTGTAGCCTCTGCTGTAAAGCAGAGCTTGTACCAGTCTGTCGTGGTGAAGAGGGAGCTGAGCCACAACGCAAGCTCTCAATTTACCAGTTAATGTACATTCCAACCCTGACCTACAGTTACAAGCTCTGGGTACTGACCAAAAGAACAAGATAATTTATACAAGTGGCTGAAATGGACTTCCTTTGCAAGGGGGTGGGGCTCTCCCTTAGATATAAGGTGAGAAGCTCAGCCATCTGGGGAAAGCTCAGAGTAGAACCGCTGCTCCTCTGCATTAAGAGGAGCCAGTTGAGGTCGGCTCGGGCATCTGGCTAGAATACCTTTGGAACCCCGCACTGGTATGGTGTTTTCGGGCATGCCTGAAAGGGAAGAAACCCCAGGGTTGACCAAGAACATGCTGGATAGATTATGTCTCTCAGCTGGTCTGGGGACGCCTTGGAGTCCCCCCCAGAAGATCTGGAGGAAGGGGCTTGGGAGAGGGACATCGACTTTGTGTAGGCTGTTGCCTCTGCGACCCGACCTCAGATTAATTGGAGGAAGATAATGATGATGATGATGATGATGATGATGATGATGATGATGATGATGATGATGATGATGATGATGATGATCTCACAATGTTGAAGAATATTTTTTTCAAAATCCTGGGTTTGTAACTTGATGCAGATCATCTTCAGAGTCTTTTTCATCCACAGCTTCACCGCCGGTATAAATTTGGAATCATGTAAAATAAATAAATAAATAAACAAAGTGTAGAAAAGATTTGACCTTGAAAAGTCAAAGGTCAAGATCAGAAATGATGATTTTAAGAAAA
>CM045751.1:17860000-17885000 GCA_024760905.1 Plotosus lineatus | reverse complement strand
ATAATATTTAAAAATTTCAAACATTCATTTTCCAGCACAGTAGTGTACCTCTGCCTTAAAGCTGGTACTGGGTTCAAGTCCTGGGCGCAATTGTTTCTGTGTGCATGTTCTCCTCAAACTTGTGATACTCAAATCTCCTCCCACAGTCCAGAAACATACACACGAAGCTGACTGGCTATCCCAAATTGCCTGGAAGTGTAAGTGGAAATGTTAACGGTTGTGTTACCTCTGCGCCCCTGTACCTCATCTACGCCCAGTGTTGTCTGAGGTAGGGTCCAACCTCCCTGTGTTCTGAGTAGGATTAAGAGATTCAGCAAATGAGTGAGTTTTCTAGTATAAAATGAATTGTTACAGAAAAAAGTTTGTATCACAATAAAAACAGCAGTATATTATGGAAGAAAGCATATTTTAGAAAAAAAAACACAATGCTGCTGAGTTTTACATTCAAATAAAGAAGCAAGTGATCCTATCAAAATCTCCAGGAGAATCGTGGCTGGTTCTGTAAGATACTCAGCAAAACTTACAGATCATTTCCTTGTAAGGAGTAGTGGTGGCTAAGTGAATCAGGCGATAGGTTTCTCATCCGTAGGTCAGTGTTTCAATCCCTACTATCAGCACTTTTGGCCCTTGAGCAAGGCCCTTAACTCTCAGTTAATAAAGTAATAAAGAGTCTCTGCCAATGCTGTAAATGTAACTTACAAATCTCAACAAACTCTATCAGAGACTCATAGTTTAAAGAATAGACTCCTCAAATATTGCCTTTTATAAATTTATTACTCTTTATATAATATGACTTCTATGAAGATGGAGGCAGATGATTTGCTGTGGCGACCCTTAAAAGGGAAGAGCCGAAAGAAAAAGAAGAAGAACACTGTTCTTTGTAGATCTTTTTTATGTAGGAACATATAACACACACACACACGCACAAACACACACACGTGTGTGCGTGCGTGTGTGTGTGTATATATACATATATATATATATATATATATATATATATATATATATATATATATATATATATATATATATACATATACACACAGTATATATATATATATGAATATATATATATATAATCTTTTTTCTGTTTACGAAGAATAAATTCTTGGTGAGTGAAATGAATGTAACATTCTTATTCTTATCGATGGTTAGATGTTTTCGTTACGATTTTTTGGACAGTTTGTTTCAGAATGTTCCTCCATTCAGCTGTGTGATTAAATTGGGAACATTTCTCCTCCGCTTTAAACTCCTGACGTCACAAGACTGTTTGAAAGTGCTCTCATTTTTTTTTTTCATACAATAACGAAAACATCACTTGCAACACAAAAGACTGATAAAAATATTGCAGTTACATGGAGACCATATTTTCCTTCCATTGGCGCTTAACCCGCTCAACTAACTTGCATCACTTTTGCATCATTGGGCTTTGCATCCTGCATCCGCCCTTATCTTAGGGCTCAGATGTTAAGCTTAAACCCATCTGTTTTCTCGCACAGCTCAGGCCCTGGCAGTGATCATAGCAAGCGCAGTGCTATCAAGCATGGCAGCTGCATGGTGCATCCAAAAACAGGCAGGGAGGGGCTGTGTGAGCGCAGCGGAGGTGGAAGTGGTTAGAAACCGTTAAAGACGTGGTTGAGGAGGTAATGCTGTGTGGCCAGTAATGGGAAACAGTCGTTAGGTAGAGGAAAGAGTCATTTCTTTAGCTTGAAACAAAAGAGACAGAGGAAGGAAAAAGACATGAAACAGTGATGTCTTTCTTTGCTGCTGAGAAATACATCTAGCATTTTTAAAATATCGACAACTTGTAAATAAATATAGAAATATAAATATAGAGTATAATCAAAAGACGATAACTTCTGCTTGCTCTCTTTGTTGTTATATGGACAGGAAGACAAACAGCATTGAAATGAGTAGTGACTCATAAAGGTGCTAAAGTCACCTTAAAAAGGGCAAGACTGACTGCATCATAATCATAGGTAGCATTCGGTGCATAAGAGTGAATATGATCAGAACTAGTGAACAAGAACCAGACTACAGATTAGCGCTGTTACCACCTCCTCCATCTCAAGATTAATCACCAAAAGAAACCACACTGAAATGTCTAAGATACTGAAATAAGCTCAGCTCAAGTTAATCATCATGCCTGACATCTACGTAGACTGATAACAACATAATGAAGGTAATTAACAAATAAAATCCAAAGAAAAAAATTTCTTAAAAAAAAAAAGAAAAAAAAAAAAAGAAAAAGAAATCATCTCGACAGGGGACTATTAGGAAGCTCTTAATCCTGAGACTCCAACTGATCCTTGACTCCTACATGCTTTTTTTTTTTTCTCCAAGTGCTCAGGATGTCATCCTGTGCTGACAAGCTGACACGACATCCCACTTTACAACATGGTGTGCGCTTCCTCATGGGCATATTTGAAGCTGCTTCAGCTTATCAGCTTATGATAGCAGGCTCTTAATGGGCGTATGTGATTTATGCTAATCATGAGGTGAGGAATCACGAAATGATCCTCATTATGATCAACAGCATTTTATCAATTTCTAAAATGATTCGAGGGACTTGGGACGACATCTTATTCCAAATAAGTTTTCCTCATTTGTTTTACTGAAAGGAATTAAATATATTACACTTTCCTCCATGCCAGTTTTCTCCACAGTCCAAAAAACATGAAGGTATGAGTGTAAGCATAGCCTGGTCAGCTGTCTAGGGTGTACTCCACCCTTGCCCAGAATCAGCGGAAACAGGCTCCTGCCTCCCCGTGACCCTACTTAGGATTAAGTTGCTTTGAAAATTAATTTATGAATGACACTTTCCTCCTGTTTAACAATGAAGAAATGTAACATAACTGGAAAATCATCAGTGCTGGCTGATTTCACAGCACATCAACACCACTGTGCTTTGTGCATTTTAGCTGGGCAATGTCACATGGTTGAACTAGACTTGCTGGACTCATGCACACTAACGCTCCATCGCTTTCCTTGGGGATATGTGGAGCATCAGTGCTGTTTGGCCTACATGCTCAGTGAAGCACACTCGAACTCAAGCACACTATTGCAGATTCTAATCCTCAACTCACCACAATACTTCATTCTGCAGACAGAGTTAAAAACAACACATTTATATAAACATATATGTAAAACACATATATACAGTTCAGTTCAGTTCATTTTCTGTAACCGCTTCATCCTAATTAGGGTCGCGGGGAGGCTGGTGCCCATCCCAGCCAACTCAGGGCGAGGGCAGAGTACACCCTGGACAGCTCGCCAGGCCATCGCAGGGCATAAACACGCTGACGGCTTCACAGCTACTCTTGTCGAAAGTCAGCAATGGTTCTTTACATGCCTCACACCATAGACAGTGAGAGACATGGCCGGCCTTTGATAACCCAGTTAGCTGCACTGGGAGGACAGTGACAACCTTGTGCAGAGTGGGACTCGAACCCCCAACCTTTGGATCAGCGATCCGGCGCCTTATACCACTAGACCACCACTGCCCATCCATTTATACATACATATAAAATTTAAATTTATTTGTGTTTCCAAAGCACAGAGGCTACGGTCTATATCAACTGATCCTTGGTGAAGGTAAGGTACCCCATAAGCAGTCCTCCAGAGTACTCCAGGGCCAACACACACACACACACACACACACACACACACACACACACACACACACACACACACACACACACACACACACACACGCGCACACACACAAGCATTCACACTCACAGCTAAGGTCAATTTAGAGAAACCAGTAAGTCTAATGTGCATGTTCTTGGACTGTGGGAGAAAACCGAAGTTCATGTAGGATACCTACACAGGCACAGGGAAAAAACACAAAATCCACACATAAATGCACAAGCCAAGGACATGAGCCCACTTGCGATTTGGTGGATATGCTATCCACTACACCACCTTGCTGCCTAACAGAGAACCAGGCATATTATTTCTGTCCCACAAAGTCGACACTAATTTAACTCTCAAGGATATCTCTGGAGTTTAAGGCAACTATGTTCTTCTAAGGGCTAAAGATGCTTTTATATATATATATATATATATATATATATATATATATATATATACACACACACACACACACACAGTGGTACCTCACTTTACGAAAGTCTCACCAAACAAAAAAACGCAGGTTACGAAACGCATTTTCCAAAAATGTTTGTCTCTGGATACGAAACAAGTTCATGTTACGAAAGTGCCATCTTAAAAATTCAAACATGCCATTCAAACATTAAAACGCACTATTCAAACACACAATTCAAACATTCAAACAATGCACGAGCTGCTCTCCAATCAATGACGTTCAAACTCATTCGCTGGCCTTCCATTGGCTAGGAGGGATGACGCAGCTACCTCCCAACATCCCGCCCCTCTGGCCTCCCATTGGCTAGGAGGGACGACACAGCTCCCTCTTACTGGCTATCTCCCAACATCCCGCCCCGCTGGTCTCCCATTGGCTAGGTGGAATGACGCAGCTCCCTCCCATTGGCTATTATGGAGCTGAATCTACCATCATGCTTTTCATATAAAGGACACAGTTACTGTTGTTTCATGCTTTATTTCGTGACTCAGGTTTTTAACCTTCCATAAACATTTGTAAGATTATAACTCTGCTAAGAAGACATGGTCAACACACAGACACACACACACACACACACACACACACACACACACACACACACGCGCGCGCGCGCGGAAGAAGAAACGGGCTTGAGTGATATCACAAAGGAATATGGCCAAACCCGTCTACCATTGGTACGATATTGAAGCAGAAAGAGGTCTTAAAAGGTACACTTTATAATTTTTAAAGGGTTTAGGGGATAGTATTGGGAGCCTTGGAATGAATCACACGTTTTACATGCAAAATGCGGTTCAATTTACAAAAAATGCAGGTTACGAAAAAGGCTCTGGAACGGATTAATTTTGTTAAGTGAGGTGCCACTGTATATATTATATATATATATATATATATATATATATATATATATATATATATATATATATATACACACACACACACGCATACACTGCAATGGCCTGGCGAGCTGTCCAGGGGGTACCCCCCCCCTGCTTGGAGTCGGTTGAGAGGGGCACTAGCTCTAATTAGGATTAAGCAGTTCAGAAAATGAAGGAATGAATGAGAAAAAAGAAAAAAAAATATATATAAAATAATGCTCAAACATAAAGGTATCCATACGTGCAATTGGCACCAGGACAACCTAGGACACAGTTCAATGATTGACTTATCAATGGACTTGCAGCTGCATGTTCTGTACACTCAAGTGAAGTGATAAGCTGAGTTGTCAATTGTCCACCACCTGATAGGGAGCTGGCTCCGATGGCAGGAGGGTAGCACCCTCCAGACCTGGGAGACTCAAGCGTGTAGTTAGGGTCTCCTTGGAACGTTTGGTGTGTACTTATGGTCTCCTGTCAGAAAGGCCTTCAACTTCCACCTGCGACAGAGCTACTGCCACATCCCACTACTACTGGGGCGGCAGTCTATAGCTGTGTCAGGAAGGTCATTGGTGCCTGATGTGGCAGCAACCCCGACACCCAGTAGTGGACATCTGCAGTGAGGGCGACCATGCAGCTGAAGAAGAAAACTTATTGTGTCTTTCTGTTGACTGGGACTTCCAATGCTGCAGTCAGGTAGTGACAGGCCAAACAAACTGTAGCCTGGGCTGTTGCTGATGCAAAATCTCAGGTGTGGGAGAAGTTCAGTAAAGAAAGCAACTGATGGCTTTGAATAAGGTTCTGGACCAATATCCGACCAACCATGAGGGGGAACCAGTACTTCACAAACACTGTTTACAGTGGAAGAGGGGAGCTGCCCAGCACAACTGAGGATGTCAAGAGGTGGAAGGAATACTTGAAAGAGCATGGGAGTTTGGGAGGGGGACTACCCATCACTGAGGCTGAGGTTGTGGGGGGTAGTCAAAAAACAGACAGATTGGTGTGGCTTCTACTCTGAAGTGGTGAAGAGGGAGCTGAGCCAGAAGGCGAATCTTTCAATTTACTACATTCCAACCCTCACCTATAGTCATGAGCTTTGGGTAGTGACTGAAAAACACGTTACAAATGGGTGAAATAAGTTTCTTTCATAGGATGCCTGGGCTGTCACTCAAGAAATGGGGTGCGAAACTTTAGCATTCGGGAGAAACTCAGACTTCTTCATGCTGAGAGGAGCCAGTTGAGGTGGCTCAGGAATCTAATTCGAATGCTTCTTAAATGCTTTCCTGGTGTGTTGTTTCAGGCACATTCAAACGGGAAGAGACCTATGACACCCTGGAGGGACTATAACCCTTGGCTGCTTTGGGAATGCTTCAGTCTTCCTTGTGAAAGAGCTGGAGGAAGTGACTGGGGAGTGGGATTTCTGGAACTCATTGCTTAGGCTGCTGCCTTATGACTTGACCCCGGATTACGCGAAAGAAGATGAAGATGAAGACTTTCATTAAGGACGAAAAGTAAGCGATCTGAGTAAGGTGAATTTCTGTCGCTACAAAAAGGTTATTATTCACTATAATTTAACATAGAAGAAATCTATGTATGTGAATATTCTGAATCTTTATGGATAGAGAGAATCTTTTGGGATGTGTTATATCTAGAATTAGCTGGCAATATTGTCATTTAAATCAATTCATTTTTTCAGTTTGTCTGTGAACAGAATTCTGACCACACCCATGCACAGATGACTTATACCCCAGAGATAATTTTATTTTGGATTGGCTTGGTGAAAGCTAAAGGTCAGAACAAGGTCATAAATTCTGGAGATGAAGCGCTTAGAAATTTGAAACTAATACTAATAAACATATTATTACTCCTATTACAATACTAATAAGAGACCATATATAGACTTTCAAGTGATAACTTTGACCTTAAGTGAATTTAAGAGGTCAAATTCCAGAAATTCTTCAATTAAGAGAGTTTTTGTCTAATTCGGTCATGTCCGCATATTATGTAGCATATGGTTAATTAAAACTGGAAGGCATCTAGGGCTTACTTGTTACAAAACATGATGTACTCACACAGTTCACTGATCATGAAACTCACACACTCATATTTAGTAGTTTGGTTTTACTCTGGGACTCATTCAGGCAAACAGAAACCCTGAAAAAAGCTAAAGACTAGAATTTCTTTCTCTTACAATCAAATTAGTGAACCGAGTTTCACAGAAAAAAACAAAACAAAATTGTAATGTAATGTTATGCACAAATATGTCTTGCTTCATTTTATTCAGAGGTGTATCAGTTTATATCTTTTCTGTTATCTTACACTCACACATCCACATTTTGAAAATACACTGTACCATTTTCCATCATATTTTTCGTCCCATAAGGCGCACTTAAAAGGCTTTAATCTTAAAAAAAAAAAGAAAGAAAGAAAAAAAAAAAAAAAAAAAAAAAAAAAGATGGTGCGCCTTATAATCCGGTGTGCCTTACCAGCATTCCAGTGGATTGACCAAAGAGGTCCAACTGCTAGAGATTAGTGTCAACAGGTCATAAATTGAAGGGATCCGGGCTTTATGTTCAAATACCAGCCTTACGGCTAAGGTGACTCACTGAGTCAAACATGAGTGGCTGAGGGAAGTTTACGTCACGAGACCTGAAGACATTTTCCATCTAATTTCCGTCTCTACCGACCATCTGTCTTGTTACCAGGATGTTTCTGAGTCTCAGGACACTCAGCTGGCTTAATGAGAGGCTCACGCTCATCACTGTGATAAAACTACAGGTCTGCTCCTGAGACCTCGGCTTAACCTTCTTAAATTTACAGTTACACTGATACAGCCCCTTAAAAGTAATGACCTCCATTCTGTAATGAACACAACACTCACACTGCGAATGAGCGCCACCATGTTTGTTACTGTGATGATGCTGTCGCTTTAAGGGGACGTGGCTGAAAGAAGTTTAGGTCATGATCCAGAAGGCTTTTTCCACCTACTCTCGGTCTATTGATCTGCGGCTCCATGAGCACGAGGAATAATAGATAAAATATTATAATATAATAATAAAAAAAATAACAGAGGGGTTGGCTTAATATCCAACTCGCGCAACTGTTAAACTCAGACACTGACGATGAAGAATTTGATGGATTTGTGGAAGAGGAATGCATACTTGTCAACTCTCATGCATCAAGTGTGAGACTCACGCATTTCATCTCCTCCTCAATCTCTCACACAAGGTGTCTAAAAGCGCACGCATTAATACAATTATTTCCCAATTTTATTGTTTTTTTTATTTTTTAAGGATGTAATTTTCGTGAGTAAATGCCAAATCACGACTTTTCCAGATTATAAGACTTCCGTCCCCCCCACAGTTAGTTAGTGTTCACTTGATTGGCTGATGACAGCAATCGCGATACACAAATCTCCCCCGTGCTTTAAAACTTCAAAAAAGAGAAATGTTACAATTAATACTTTACTTTAGCCAACCTCATTTTTGATATATGTTATTAGTTTACACTTTATATTTCATTAGTTCTTTCATTGAAAATTTCATTTACAATACATTATTAAATCTTAAAGACATGTGTAATTTTGTATTTTTCCCCCCATAACTGTGTTTAATCATTACACATAAAGCTTGCACGAAATGGCTTAAAAGTTACTCTTAAAAACTTTTAAAAGCAAAATTTTCTGCCCCCCCCCCCCAAAAAAAAAAAAAAAAAAAAACACCAGGGCGTCGCCTTGGACCTAACCGGGGGCTGTGCCCCCTGAACCCCTGCTTCTCAATCTTTATTAATCTTAGGGGTTCACAGCTAAGGGAATGAACTGAAAAAGTGAGTTTACTGTTTTATACTGTTATAACTGAACAATGTTGAGAGTTATTGTCATTTTCTGTAACCGCTTAATCCTAATTAGGGTCGAGGGAAGCTGGTGCTCATCCCATCTGACTCCGGGCGAGGGCAGAGTACACCCTGGACAGCTCACCAGGTCATTGCAGGGCGGAAACACGCTGACGGCTTTCCAGCCTACCTTTGTCGAAAGTAAAGAGAGTTATTGTGAAGTGTATTATTTTATATTTTATATTGTTATAACTGAACAATGTTGAGAGTTATTGTAAAGTGTATTATTTTACATTTTATATTGTTACAGCTGAGCAATGTTGAGTTATTGTGAATGAGCTGAAACAAGTGGACTTATCTGACTTTTGTGTTGCTTGGTGCGCCTTATAATCTGGTGTGCCTTATGCATGGGCAGCAGCCGTTTGTCGATGTTGCGCCTTATAATCTGATGCACCTTATGGCCCGGAAAATACGGTACTTTGAAAAAATAAAAAATAAAACTGCCTGTATTAATGTATCACACAACATGTAAACCTGATTTGTGTTTCTGACCCCATTCTTCTTTATTCTTTTCCTTTCGGCTTTTCCCTTCAGGGGTCGCCACAGCGAATCATCTGCCTCCATCTCACCCTATCCTTTGCATCTTCTTCTCTTACACCAACGACCTTCATGTCCTCCTTCACCACATCCATGAATCGTCTCTTTGGTCTTCCTCTTGGCCTTCTGCCTGGTAGTTCCAGCCTCAGCATCCTATTACCAATATACTCACTATCCCTCCTCTGTACATGTCCAAACCATCTCAATCTAGCCTCTCTGACTTTGTCTCCAAAACGTCTTACATGTGCTGTCCCTCTGATGTGCTCATTCCTAATCCTATCCATCCTCGTTACTCTCAAAGAGAACCTCAACATTTTCATCTCTGCTACCTCCAACTCTGACGCCATGAAATCATATGTTACACATACCTATATTTTTTAAGGGCTTTTATTATATGTATTGAATCTCAAGGTAATTGTGCAATGCTCAATGCTTTCTAAGGTCAAAACAGGGCATGTAAGTTTTAAGCAGTACATAAAGTGTACAAATACACACCCTAGAGTGTATTATCACAGTGACAAACAGTTGTATTCCTAAAGGTAGACAAATAAAGTAATAATAAACTATATGAAATGCCCAAATTTACTCAAGAATCAGTCAATACATGTTACACTAACCTCCATAATTATTGGCATCCCTGGTTAATATGTGTTCTTTAGCTTGCAATAAATTAATTTTTTCCCCCTAAATAATATCGGACCATGGACCTTTCCTCTCTGCACAACTTCTCAAATTCATCCAGCAACTGGGTCCTCTACTCTCCTCTTTAGCTCAGTCCAAAGGTTCTCAATGGGGTTCAGGTCTGGGGACTAACGTGGCCATGGGAGGAACTTGATTCTGTGTCTGGTGAACCATTTCTGTGTAGATTTGGCCGCATATTTGGGGTTATTATCTTGCTGAAAAACTCAGTGATGGCCCAGCTTCGGCTTTTGGGCAGAGGCCACCAGATTTTGATTTAAAATGTCCTGGGATTTCAAAGCATTCATGATGCCCTGCACTCTACCAAGGCTCCCAGGGGCTCTGGAAGGGGCCATAGCACCACCGATCTTCCCCCAAACTTCACAGTAAGCATGAGGTGCTTTTCTGCATACTCATCTTTTGTGTTCCACCAGACCCACTGAGAGACTTCTTCTCTTCTTGGCTTTTTCCCTTTTCTCAGGAGTCGCCACAGCGAATCATTTGATTTGGCATAAGTTTTTACGTCGGATGCCCTTCCTGTCACAACCCTTTAGCAAGGGACAGAAACACACTGATGGCTTTGCAGCCTACAAATGATTCTTTAACATGCCTCTCACCATAGACAGTGAGAGACATGGCCCACCTTTGATAACCCAGTTAGCTGCACTGGGGGGACGGTGACAACCTTTGTGGGGACTCGAACTTGCATGAAATGGCTTAAAAGTTACTCATAAAAACCTTTGAAAGCAAAATTTTCTGGAGGTCACCCCCCCCCCCCAAACCCCCCCACCAAGGCGGCGCCTTGGACCTGACCTAGGATTGTTTTATGTAGATGCCGTCTGCTGGTTATTTTGGAGACTTTGTGACCCCAAGATGCTTCCATTTGTTGCAATTCTTTAACAGTGAGCTTTGGATAACCTGTTTCTCTTACCATCCTCCTCACTGTGTGTGGTGGCAAAATAACCTCACATCCTCACCCAGGCTTGTTTACCACTGATCGGTGATTTACTGATTCCGGGCTGCTGACCTCTCCAGGGCAGCACGAGCTTCCTTCCAGACCCGGCAGGCTCTGCGGAAGTGGGCCTGGACTGAAAGGACAGCCACTTGCATCTCCTGACTGGGAAACAGAGGAGGTTGGAAACCATTTACCACCATGAAGGGGGACATACCAGTAGCAACGCAGACCAGGGAGTTATGAGAGTATTTGATCCATGGTAAGTGTGTAGACTAGGAGGCTGGGAGACAGGAGGCAACATAACACAGGGAGGATTCTAGGCTCTGATTAGCTTGTTCCACTTGACAATTAGATTGTGGGTGGTAGCCGGAGGTCAAGCTGCTGGAAACCCCTAGTGTTGGAAAACGCTTTCCATACACTGGATGCGAACTGGGGCCTCGGTTTTACAATGTTTTGGGGGATCTCATGGAGGCGGAAAAATTTTGGACCAGCAGGACAGTTGTCTCCATGGCTGATGGGAGCTTGGGTAGAGGGATGAAATGGACCGCCTTTGAGAAGCAGTCTACTATGGAAAGAATGATGATGTTGTCTTCAGATGGGGGTAAACCAGTGACAAAGTCTACAGCAATGTGTGACCAGGGGTGATGAGGTATGAGCAAAGGTTGGCGGAGACCCGTTAGTGCACTGTGGGACAACTTGTTTTGGGCACAGGTGGTACAGGCTGCGATGAACTCCCTGTGGTTGGCTGCTATGGTTGGCCACCAGAAGTGTTGTTCGAGGAGGAAAAGGGTCCGGTGAACCCTGGCGTGGCAGGCCAATGTGGATGCATGTCCCCACTGGAGCACTGGAGTTCTAACATGCGGAGGAACATAAAATCATCACTGGGGACACCATTTGCGCTCTGGTTCCCCCTGTTGGGCACCCTGGACCAGGCAATCCACCTCCCACTGAGCAGTTCCGAGCACACAGGAGGTGGGTAGGATAGTTTCTGTGGCGGTGTCTTCCCCTGGGAAGTACTGCCAGGAGAGAGCGTCTGGTTTGATATTTCACGAGCCGGGATGATATGTGAGGGTAAAATTTAACCTCCCCAAGTAGAGGGGCCATCGTGTCTGCCGGGAGATCAACCTCTTAACCGAATGGAGGTAGGAAAGATTTTTGGGGTCTGTCCATACAATGAAGGGGTGGAAAGCTTCTTCCAACCAGTGCCGCCACTTTTGGAGCACCAGAACCACTTTTCCACGATGTAACCTAAAAAGGAAACTGTGGATACATGAAACTCACATTTCTCAGCTTTAATGTATAAGTTATTCTCTAGGAGTCTTTTAAGGACCGTTCTCACATGGTGAATATGCTCATCGTAATCCTTGGAAAAGATCAGAATGTCGTCTAGGTCAGTGTTTCCCAACCTTTTTGGGCCAAGGCACACCTTTTACATTAGAAAAATCACGAGGCACACCACGGAACAAAAATGATACTGCCCTCTAGCAGAACAGCCCTGTTACTACACGCTAAGTGACATTGGTTAATCTTCCGCGGCACATCTGATGATTTCTCACTGCACACTAATGTGCCACGGAACAGGGGTTGGGAAACACTGGTCTAGGTAAACAAACAGGAATCGGTTCAGCATGTCTCTGAGAACATTATTGACTAATGCTGGGAAAACCGCAGGGGCGTTAGTCAACCCGAAAGGCATCACCAGGTCTTCAAAGTGCCCCAGGTGTGTGTTAAAGGGGGTTTTCCATTCGTCTCCCTCCTGAATGCGGACTAGGTGGTAAGTATTTCTTAAATCTATTTTATATTCAAGAAAAAAAACCTAGATTGGACATTACTATTCATGACTTAAAGCAAGGTGATCTCACCAAGATGGCTCCACTTCAGAATTGAAACAGTAATGTCCAATCTAGTTTGTTTTTTTTCTTTTGATGATCAGTGATTGGTGGAAACAGGTGGAAGGTGTGGCTGGCTATTGTTTGGTTGAAGTGAAAACCTGCACCCACACCGGCCCTTTGCGGATAAGATTGCCCACCCCTGTCCTAGAGAGTAGCTGTCTCATCCCACGCAGCTAGCTCATCTTTGAGTCTATTGGTCAGACCTTTTAAAACGACCCCCAGGAGTCATTCCAGCTGCTTTCAATGGCTCGTATATGCAAAGATATAGTGTATTCAGATACTGGTCGTGAACCTTATTTTATGCATTATAGCTGGCTGCTCGCCCCCCACCCCCAACTCCCCCTTTGGCCGGAAGATCAAAAACTCTTTTCATCTCGAGTACAAATTGGTCATAGTGCGAACACAAATCTGGGGTAAGGGTTGCAACCACTAATGCCCAAGACGAGGCTTGATTAGTGAGCAAACTCATAAAGAACGCAGTCTTAGCTTGGTCTGTGGCGTACATGAGCAGCTGTTGGCTGAAGACGAACAAGCACTGGTAGAGGAACTGAGTACATGTACCTATCATACCTGAAGACCTTGCTGGTATGAGGATGTGTGGCTCACGGGGCGTGGCGAGCATGGCTGATGCTGCTACCAGCGTGGAAGGTGGAGGGTCGGTGAGAGGGGTCCGGGTGGAAAGCTGGGTGGCCATGGAGCCCATCCTTTCATCGAGCTGAGCCACGCTAGTGGCTAATCATTGCAGGTTATCCAGTACTTGGTTCAGGGTAGTGTCATGTTGACCCAAAAGGAGTCCCTGGCAGGACACAATGCCGGCTTGAGGTGCTTGGTCTCCACTCGGTACATGTTGGCCAGAAGATTCTGTTAGGGTTCAGACTTTCAGCCAGACCCAGAAATGCAGGAGACGGTGTACAGTGCAACAGAAACGATTTATTTTACTCAAGGTCAACACTGGAGAAAGGAGACAAACATAAACACTCATGGTGACTGATGGAAAATAACAAACAATAAACACTGGTGACTGAGAAGTGGAAAACTGGCTAAGCACAGCTATAACCAGGGGCCAGAAAGAAACACGAGGAATCGACTGTGATGCGGGACAATCTTCTGGCACTGAGGTGAACATGCAGCTTGTCTTTATAGGGAGTAGATTTGTGGAGTGAAATCAGATGTGCACTGCTGCAATCAGCCCGAGTAGGTCAGCCACGCCCCTCAGCCGGAGCCTGCACCGCTGGGGAGAAAACAGAGTTAGAGAACAAAGTCGCCAAATTCAAAGTCCCTCAGAACACAGACCATAACAGGTTTACTCAGCATCTGTTCAGACTGATAATTAAAATAAAATAGAAATAAGGCAAAATTAAATAGTATGTATGTATGTATGTATGTATGTATGTATGTATGTATGTATGGATGGATGGATGGATGGATGGATAGATAGATAGATAGATAGATAGATAGATAGATAGATAGATAGATAGATAGATAGATAGTACAATCATGGATTGGGTGATAACCTTATGTCAGAGTGTGCACTCATCTCTGTCTTTCCATTGGTTCTCTTTTTAGTTATGCTGTCGTACTCAGTCATGACAGAAATCCTGCTTACATCCCCCCGTCTTTGTTGAGGTACACATGCCACTTCTGAGATACCGGTTAACCCTAATCTTCTTAATCGTGTGAAACGATGGTAAAGTTTATGGTATATGCTTTTCATTTTTATCTGATTTCACCTAAATGAGCAATTTCCGCTTTGAGGCTAGTTCCTCTCAAGATTTCTTCCTCGTGATGATTGGGAGAGATTTCCCTTGCCACTGTCACCACAGGCGTGCTCGTAATGAATGTATGGGGTTTACAGACAAATGTTTATTATCAAAAGTTGAAATCTTTGCCAACTTTGTTTTACAGCATAAAGCTGTTTTGTGATGCTGTCAAGTATAAAAAGCAACATACGAATACAACTGAATTTAATCAAATTAAATAGATAAAGCATCAACACATTATTTATAATTTTATTTCATGTTAATACCCTCTGTTGAAATCACTTTGTGAAAACCAACCTAAGGGTTTTTCCAGCTGATTTTTCAAAATTCAGCATGTTTTGTGCTGTGCAGTAAGCGCTGCCTCTTCTCATGTCCTTTCATGAGCATATAGGTGTGTTCACATTTGCTAATTAGACCAACTGGCAAGTGCTTTCAGGTTAGGAACACAACCAGGGGGCTTAAAAGTATGTCATGTATTGAATGTAGTTTTCATATAGATTTTTCTAATAGAAAATTTACGAAAAACTTACATTCAAGAAGATATTCATGTTTAAAGCAACATTGCTGAACGAAAACTCACTGTCTGCTTACCAACAGCACAGTTTGGCTTATTGTGACTCACCCTCCACTTTGTTGTGGTATGAAACGTTGTCCTTCTTGTCTGGGGAGCAAACTAAGAAAGCAATTGAATGAACAATCTACAGGAAACTAGCTTTATGTTTTTCACTAATGGTAACATAATGTTGTTGACTTTGACATTAATGTAATATCTGATATTAAAGGGTACCTGTAGTGAAAGCACTCATATACCTAATTTGATGTATTGTGTATAGCTAGTGACAATACACCTATAAGGTGTTTATTATATTCTCTCACAAACCATCTTTAATTGATTTAAGGGCTTCACTAACGTCAAGCTTCAGAGCACAGGAGTTTTAAAACGGCGCATTTGAATGACGTCATATCGTTGACAAAGCCTCGACCGGAACTGCGAGATTGCAATGTAAACGTAAGGTTATATACCTGACATATACAACACAAGCTCACGGAAACTTGGAAAAAACAGACATTATAGTAGTTTTTTTTTTAAAACCATGGACGAAGACAATTTCGTAGAAGGATTAGAAGGTTATTTATATATACCACTGAAGAAAGACTATCCACATTTAGTGAAGTCGGACCAGAAAAGTGACGACTCGGAGGATGATATTGGAGAGTCGGCAGAAGCTCTTACGCGGGAAAATCGTAGCAAACAACCAGCAAATATTTGGTGCTCTTGTGGAAAATGCGTGCGTTAGAAAAACAATCAGGAGTGCCTTTACAATGACCTTTAACCCCGGTGAAAAGAAGCCAACATGTCCACGGGCTCAACCTTTGTGAGCAAGGAATGTCATATAGAAGAAAAGGAAATGTGGAATTATGAATAAACTACCGACATCACGCAATGTTTAAAAGTTAATAATAAAGTATAGCGGATATTTTTTGAATGCTGTAAATTTTGTGTAAAGGTACCCTTTAATATAGTAATATATAACAAAAACAAGAATAGATTTTAGAAGTCAGAGTTACTTCTGCCATTGTAAAATTTCTACAATGCTGATAACATAACAATATCATCCGCATAAAGGCGAGGCTATCAGTAGATATCAGTTTTCTGTTTACAAGATTTCATGAGCTGTATTCTGCGTTTATTTGTATTATTGATCTTGGTAGTATAATTATCCATTTAACAAGTTCATATTCCGTGCTGCCACAAAGATTTTGTGTGTGTGATAGCTAGATAGATCGATAGATAGATAGATAGAGAGCGGGAGATGTGGAACTGGTAAACTGGTGTCAATATAACATCGGGTCTGAGTGAGGGTGGGGTACACCCTAGACAGCTTGCCAGGCCATTGCAGGACTAACACTCTCACAACCATTCACACTCTCACCTAGGGTGATTTGTAACAGGCAGTTAACCTACTGTGCATGTTTTTGGACTGTAGGAGGAAACACACACAAGCACAGGGAGAACATGCAAACCCCACACAGAAACGTTCGTGCAGTGAATCGAGCCCACGCCTCCTTGCTGTGAGGCACTATGCCACCATGCTGCCTCAGCAGGCTGACACAAAATGTTATTTTTTAATGGGTAATGTAGAAAAATACATCACCACATCACATATAGTGTGAATGTATGCATTTTTCTCAGCTTTAGGTCTTTATTTCACAAATCTTTGTTTATCTTGTTGACTTTTTTAACATTCCTTCATCCATTTGTCAAAACACTGAAGGCAGTAACTTATATCAGCCCAGTATGGGTGATGGAGGTGTGCAAACTGAACAGATTACCTGTACATCCAGGAGCAAAACCTACACACAACCATTCACTTCACACCTAAGGACATGGAAGTACCCAGCAATGGTGTTGGGAAGAAACATCTACAAAATACATTTGATTTCCATAATGGAAAGAATCCCACGAGTCTGTCAATGAATTGTTAAACAGAACAAATCCACAACTTCTTATTTACTTGTAAATTATTTTATTTTTATGCTTTAAATTCAGACAACACCGAGACACTACACTGTACACATTTTATTAAAAACTTTAAAAAAATCTATATGTTCCAAATGTTTTCACTGTACTTGAACTGCTTAAACCACTAATTAAGAGGCACCACCAAGCAAGTGGCACCATGAAGACCACAGAGCTCTCAAAACAGGACAGGGACAAAGTTGTGAAAAAGTTGAGTGACAAAAATATACAAAGGCTTGAAAATTCCACTGAGCACCACTAAATCTATAATTACAAAATGGAAAGAATAAAGCACCACAACAAACGTTCCTAGAGAGGCCCGTCCACCAAAACTTACAGACCAGGGCAGGAAAACATTGATCAAAAATGCAACAAAGAAACCAAAGGTAACCTCTGAGAATTCGGAAAGATCCATAAACTGGTCTATGTGTGTGAACAGACACACATAGACATTTGCATCCTAAAGTTTCTGTAATTTATAAATGAATTAAATAAATAAATGTGACGCCGGAAGATTTCAGTCGGACTCAAAGATGCAGGAGACCGAGTATGATGATACAAATGGCCTTTATTGAACACAGAGCAAGAACTGCAGTACGAGGAATCGTGATCACTGTAGAGGTGAGTGGAACCTGAGAACCAAAATCACTAAGGGAAAATATCCAAGCGAGAACTGGTTGAGCACAGAGCTGAGAACCAGGGAGCCAGAGAGATTATGGGGCGACGGGATCGCATGGAGGGAACAATCTTCTAGCGCTGGGAGGAGCGCGCTGCTCATCTTTATAGCCCGGTGATGGCTGAGTGGAATCAGGTGTGCTCTCTGGACTCTGCCTGCATGTGACAGCCACGCCCCGCGCTAGCGCCTGCAGTGCATAGGGAGAGAGAGAGAGTTAAAAGCCGCCAAATAACACAGACCATAACAGTACCCCCCACCCACCCCCAAGGGGCGCCACCTGGCATCCGACCAGGCTTGTCCGGGAACCGATAATAGAACTCAGCCAGCACGCCTGGGTCCAGGATTAGGGAACCAGGAATGTTCCTCGGGCCAATACCCATCCAAGTCCACCAGGTACTGGAACCCTCGACCCTGCCTGCGCACGTCAAGCATAGATTCACCCTGTATGCCGGATGTTCATCAACCAGCCGAGGAGGAGATGGTGGTGGTGGTGGTGGTGGTGGTGGTGGGGTTGGTAGGAGGGGTGGAGGGGGCTTTCCACCACGGGCTTGACCAGGGATAACGTGGAACACTGTGTGCACTTTGAGTAAGGCTGGGAGCTTGAGTCGTATGGCACTGGGGCTTATGATATGCTCGATGACATGGGGCCCAATGTATGTGGGGGCTAACTTCTTGGAGTCAATCTGCAGGGGCAGGCCCTGTTGCCTGATTGTGTAGGGCGGCGCCGGGGTCCGGTGGCAATCGGCGATCCTTCAATTTCGGGTTGCTGACCGTTCCAGGGCGGCACGGGCTTCTTTCCAGACCAGGCGTGCTCTGCAAAAATGCGCCTGGACGGATCCACGGGGTCATTCCAGCCGCTTTCTACGGGGAGGATCCACAATCCGATCGCATATTCACACATTGGTTGCGAGCCTTGCTGGATCTACAGCAGCTCGCTGCTTGCCTCCTCACCTTTCGCCGGATGATCAAAGACTCTCTTCATCTCCAGCACGAACTGATTGAAGTGCGAGCATAACTCCAGAGTATGGGTGGCGACCGCGAGCGCCTAGGACGAGGCTTGATCTGTGAGCAGGCTCATCACAAACGTGGTCTTGGCTTGGTCGGTGGTGTCTGTGAGTGGCTGCTGGCTGAAAACTAGCGAGCACTGGTGGAGGAACTGCACACTTGAGCCGATCATGCCCGATTACTTTGCTGGCGTGGGGATGAGCGACTCTCGGCGCATGGGGAGTAGGGTTGGCGATGCCACCGGTGCAGAGAGTGAAGGGCCAGTGGGTGGGGTCGTAGCGGTGAGTTGAGTGGTGATGGCGTCCATCCTTATGCCAAGCTGCACCATGCTGGTGGTTAATGCTGTCCACAATATGGTGTAGGGTGGTCGTGCTGTCCTAACAGGAGTTCCTGGAAGGAACAATGCCTGCTGGAGTTGGGCGGTCTCCATTGAATCCATTTTTTTTTTTTTGGCTAGAAGATTCTGTGACTCTTTCAGTCGGACCCAAAGATACAAATGACCTTTATTGAACACAGAGCAGGCAGTGTAGTATGGGAATCGTGATCACCGTAGAGGTGAGGGGAAACGTGAGAACCAAAATCACTAAAGGAAAATATTCAAGCGTGAACTGGTCGAGCACGGAGCTGAGAACCAGGGAGCCAGAGAGATCACGGGGAGACGGGATCGCATGGAGGGAACAATCATCTAGCGCTGGGAGGAGCGCGCCGCTCATCTTTATAGCCCAGTGATGGCTGAGTGGAATCAGGTTTGCTCTCCAGACTCCGCCTGCATGTGACAGCCACGCCCCTTGTCAGCGCCTGCAGAGCATAGGGTGAGAGAGAGAGTTAAAAGCCGCTAAATGACACAGACCATAATAATTTAATTAGCTAGTACAGTACCTTTTTTTTTTTTTTTTTGCCTCACAATTACAAAGATTTTACATCTGCAAAGTTATTGGCATGTTGAGTAAATCAACTTACAAAAAGGTCTCCTCTCTTTATTTGTAGAGTCAATAACACAACACCTCTTTTCCGTTTTTGCTCTGTTTCAGAGTAATCGAGCTAAATGCTAATAACACCAATAGGAATTTTTGCCCCTCCAGTGGGTATAAACCTCATATGTTATGCACATACCCTTTATATTCTTTTTATATTTGGATTAAGATAAGAGCTGTAATTCTAGCCACTATCCATGCAACTGATAACCTGGAATTCAACCCATCACAGCAAAGTGTTAAAGCCAGACATTATCAAGTACTTTGTTGAACTTTAAGCAACTTGAGCTTTAACTTTTTTTTTTTTTTTTTTTAACTTTAAGGTGCGGGGCAGTGGTGGTCTAGTGGTATAGGGCGCTGCATCGCTGATCCAAAGATTGGGGGTTCGAGTCCCAATCTTCATAAAGTTGTCACTGCCCCCCCAGTGCAGCTAACTGGGTTATCAAAGGCGGGCCATGTCTCTCACTGTCTATGGTGAGAGGCATGTAAAAGAACCATTGCTGACTTTTGACAAGAGTACGCTGCAAAGCCATTAGCGTGCTTCCGCTCTGCGATGGCCTGACGAGCTGACCAGGGTGTACTCTGCCCTCGCCCAGAGTTGGCTGGAATGGGCACCAGCCTCCCCGCGACCCTAATTAGGATGAAGCGGTTACAGAAAATGAACTGAACTTTGATGTGCTTAAAATGCTGAAAATTTCTAATAGGTTTTTGTTAGTTACTCCAAAACTACCATTGCTACCATTTGATAGAATAAGATGTCAGTTACAAAATGAATAATTTCAACTTAAGACCCACTCTATTGCTATGGGTCACTACTGGAGTGTTTGTGATTTTTTTTGTTTAAGAATTCAGTTATTTTGAATGAATATTAGGTTGAAAACAATTATATCTTCAGTGATATGCAGAATGATTCTGCACAGACTCCTTACTGACTGTGAGAAGTTTGTGTATCAGTGGTTTCCTATGCAGGCTTTCCACTTCTTTTCCGCTGACTAGCAGAAAATATTCTTCTATATATTATCACCATGGATTGCAATGATGAGTCACCATCATGATGAACATTGAATGTGTTACAAATGAGTAAGCTATCTATGGAGATGCCAAACCAAGTAAAACATATTGTACTGATGTAAATTATGGCCATTACACACTATAATTACTTTTATGTGTCCACTTAAAATAAACTGTTTATACACAATTCGAAAGGCTAAACCAGCTTAATTAAAAAGTACAGTTTGATGCCCGTACAATTTTCGTGAAACACACTTCATCTTCACTTATTCTTGCTTACCAAGCCATAGTACTGACAAAGCTACATTTTAAATATAGTGTGGAAAGTACTGTAAAAGAATGAGCACAGTCTTACAGCCATTTCACCAAACACATAAACAGTTCAATGCAGTGCAACACACTTATAGAGAAATTATTACCAGCTTTGTAATCATGGAAATGAGCCAGCTGTCTGCTGCCAAGAATGGGAACACAATTCTGGGTGTTGTTGTAGGATAAGCTGTCAGGTTCTGACTAAGTGTTCTAAAGGATTAGACGTGATGGAATGCGTTATTCTAAAGAGTAACATCGTTGACTGTATTGCAGATTTGTTCAGATATAAGGCCAGAGAATTTGTGCTGCAGTTCAAGAGGTTCAATATATAAAAAGATACATATTTATATTCATTTTACTAATTTTCTGTTGGGGTAAATATTCTACACGGGCAAAGTTTAACCTGCCTCTTCTCTGAAAATCAGTACGATTGGCTCCAGATTCAACCACAACGCCAAAGAATTAGTGGGACAGATAATGGATTGATGAGTGAATGTATGGATGGATGGATCCACACCCACATGTGTTTCTTCTCCAAAATTTGGTCAAAACGATACCTAATTGGAAGATTATGAGTTCCTGAGCTGAGCTCTGAACTCAATTCCACCAATCATCTTTGGAATAATTTGGTACCCTAACTGCAGCCTAGACCTCCTCACCCAATCACAGTATTTGACCTCCAGCCTAAATCCTTGGTCTCACATTATTTCATGTTAGATGAAGGTAGATGCCGTTCTGCTTTTCTGGGTCGACCAGCATCATCCTGTAAGTATTCCAGGAACTTCCAGCTGTACAGCTACCTTGAGTATTAGAAAGAGCGTGTTGTGAGGTGAACTTTCAGCCAGACTCAGAAATGCAGGAGACGGAGTAAAGTGCAACAGGAATGATTTATTATTCTCAGGGCAACTACTGGAGACAGGTGACAACATTAACACTGGTGGTGACGGGGGAAAATAAACACTTGAAACGATGCCAGGGGAAACTGGTTGAGCACAGCTGTAACCAGGGGTCAGAGAGAAACACAGAGTGTTGGTTGCGTGATGTATGACAATCTTCTGGCATCCCGAGGTGAACGTGCTGCTTGTCTTTATAGATGAGTAGATCAGGGCGTGGGATCAGCAGTGTAGTCAGCCCACGTAGGTCAGCCACGCCCTTCCACCGGAGCCTGCACTGCTGGGGAGAAAACAGTGTTAGAAGAGCCACCAAATTCAAAGTCCCCCAAAACACAGTCCATGACATGCATTCATAAAGAGTGTGGCCATTTGCAACTTCGACTTGCTATCGTATAAACATTTGCAAATTTCCCAAATTCACATTTGAAGCCGACTCCAAAATTTGCCTGATTGATTATAGTACAGTATTTCCAACTCAGTTCTCTGCCTGTGGAAAATATTTGCATAATGTTCTTGTCACAGAATAATCACAAATTCCCATTAGTGTACTCTAGAAAACAATGGAACGACTTCCCACTATTAGAGATTATAATAAGAGTAAACATTCACTAATTTTGGAATGAATAATGAAGTTGGATGTCCAACAAGAACATATGGGTGTGATGATCATGTGTCCACAAACATTTGCCACATAGTGAATGCATAGCCACCTAAGTAGGTCTAAAGTAAATTTCTGCTAAAAAGCTATTGTCTCGTGAGTCCCTTTCTCAAGTTACCCTTATTATCTGAAGTTGTGGACAGATATTACCTTCCAGGATGTGTGAACTCACACTGTGAGTAGAGTTCAAGGCCAATGGTCAGGCTTGTCCTTGAAGTTACTTCCTGTTGTGGGGCCCAGGAGCCCTTTGGCAGTTGCTAGATGGCACCACTTGTAATAGAAGTGGGGGAGGTCTCAAGTACAATAAGTTTCAGCAAACCTGTGTGTGTGTGTGTGTGTGTGTGTGTGTATGGGGCTAATGTACATTCTCTTAAGCCATGACAAAGAACTAGCATGTTACTATTCAACACAAAGCAAACTGGATGACATGAGCTTCAGATTAAGAGCTGTCAAGTAACCCATTAAAGAACGTGACTCTGGCATTAATGTGAGCGCTTCAACATTTACGCCATGTGAAATAAGCTTTAATATGCTGGCCACAGAGCACACATGGAATTTATTTCTAGGTTTTATAGCAGAGCTTTAGGGTTTACTCTACACACCCTACTTCCTTATAATCCTTACACGTGAGAAAGAAACTGTTTCAATCAGCAAATGAGAAAAACCTGCTTTACAGAATATAATAGAAACGTTCACCCAGTATGAAAAGGTTGAAATGTTAGAGGAATACTGCATGCAACCACTTTTCTATTTTCCCCACGGGTATTCTTATATAGACATACATAAATATATAAGTCAGGAGACCAGCAGGCTTACAAAGAGGCATCAGAGAAGCAAAGCACAACTATATATAAAAAAAAAAACTATAAAAAGCACTTTGATGAAAATAACACAAGGATATGTGGAAGGGGATCAACACACTCTCTGGCTACAAGGACACATCAACAGACTCCTCAGACAGCACCTCACCAGACACCCTGAACCAGTTCTTCACTCGCTTCAATCAACACGACTTTTCCAGAGAGGGCAACGACCCCATCCTGCTGCAGTAGCACCAGACCAGAGCCACCCTACGCAGAGTCAATGAAAGGAAAGCTACTGGTCCATACGGGGTAACAGGAAGGGGACTTGAAGCATGTGCAGATCAACGAGTGGGGGTTTTCACCACCATCTTTAACCTCTCGTTACTGCAGTGTATGGTTCCCGCCTGCCTCAAAACAGCCACCATCATTCCAGTGCCTAAAGAAGAGTACAGTGAGCTGCTTGAACAACTACCGCCCTGTTGTCCAAACCCCCATCACCAAATGTTTCGAGAGACTCGTCTTGTCTCACATCAAGGCTGTTGTCCATGCTGATCCGGATCTACATCAGTTTGCATACAGAGCAAACACATCAACAAAAGGTTGCCATCAATACAGCCCCCACACAGCCATCACACACCTGGACAGGAACAACTCCTATGTAAGGATGCTGTTCGTAGACTTCAGCTCCGCTTTTAACACAATACAACCGCATAAACTGGTTCAGAATTTAGGCAGTCTGGACCTAGGGAGCTCAGTGTGCATCTGGACACTGGACTCAGAAAAGCAGAACATCAGGATAGAAGAACATATTTCCTCCACTCTCATCCTAAACACCAGGACACTACAGGGGTGTGTTCTGAGCCCCCCTCCTCTTCCACTCAAACCAGTAACACCATCGTCACATCCACTGACAACACCACCGTCATTGGTTTGATTATAGATAACAATGAGTCAGCCTGCAGGAAGGAGGTCAGGCACCTGTGACGATGGTGCAACAACAACAACAACAACAACAACAACCTGGAGCTAAACACATCCAAAACCACGGAGATGATAATGGACTTCAGGAGATTGAACAAAATGAGCACTCTGCCCTCTACATTGATGGAGAAGAGGTAGAGAGGGTGGAGTGCTTCAAGTTTCTTGGAGTCCACATCTCTGCTGCCTTCACCTGGACCACAAACATCTCCCACGAGGTGGGAAAAGCAGAACAAAGGATGTATTTCCTCAGAAAGCTCCTACAAGCCCATCTACGCAGAATTCTACTTTATATCATGAACTTTTACCACTTCATCATAGAGAGCCTCCTGACCTATTGCTATACAGTGTGGTACAGTAGCCATACTATAGAGGACAGGAAGGCTCTATATAGGTTTATATAGATGCATATAGGTGTATAGGTATATGTATATACTCTGCCCTCCATAATTATTGATACCCCTGGTTAAGATGAG
>CM045751.1:17845000-17855000 GCA_024760905.1 Plotosus lineatus | reverse complement strand
TGAGAGACAGTGAGACAGAGAGAGAGACAGCGAGACAGAGAGAGAGATAGATAGAGATAGAGAGAGAGAGACAGACAGACAGAGAGACAGAGAGAGAGAGAGAGACAGAGAGCGAGAGAGAGAGAGACAGAGAGAGAGAGAGAGAGAGGGAGACAGAGAGAGGAGAGAGAGAGAGAGAGAGAGAGAGAGAGAGAGAGAGAGAGAGAGAGAGAGAGACAGAGAGAGGAGAGAGAGAGAGAGAGAGAGACAGAGAGAGAGAGAGAGAGAGGACGTCTGCAGGGCAGCTGTGTTGAAGCTGTTCTCATTCTTACAGGATGCGACATGGCTGTCAAAATGTGTGTTTATCACTCACATAGTCCACAGCACAGGATTTAGGCTTCTCCGTTTCCATTAAAAAGGAAAGAATAAAGAGAAACACACTATAGTTTTCAGTGAAGTGCTTTACATCTTTAATGGAAGGGGGGAAAAGGAAAAAAAAAAACTAATTTCTCAAGGTGCACTCGTTTAGTTTTTAATCTTACTGCATTTCGGCCTTAAAAACAACATGATAATGATCATTAGAGTTGAGTCAATAAGCAGGTAATATTATTTATTTTAGACTCAGCAGGTTTTTTTTTTTTTTTTTTAAATAAACAACAACAAATAATTTTTACTGAGAAATATGAACTCTTTCCGGCTTTCATCTAAAAACCATTAGAGTGCATAAAATCCAACCCCCTTTAACTCTATAACTGTAGAATTTACAGAGAAAAGACTGTCTCCCCAAGCGCAGACAGAGAGAGAGAGACAGAGAGAGAGAGAGAGAGAGAGAGCGTGCACGCCGCGTGTGCGGCCATGTTAAATATAACCAAGCGGAATGGCTAAACTAAATCCGATGTGAAAGGCGGGCAAAGTCAGAAGCGCACAGCTGTCGTCAGGAGCATGTATTTTTTAAAGGCTGCCCTTAATGATCAGAGACAGTTGGCCATTATGTAAGGCTCACATTTAAGGCCACACGAACTCCTGGCACACAGTGGGACTTGAACCATTACAAGAATGAAAACATTCAGATCTATAGGGCTCCGAGAAATTAGGGAAAGGTGGAAGAGAGAAACAGAAACAGAGAAAAAAGGGCAGATCTGAATTAGAGTGCTGGAGGATTCAGGCATATTAGCTCAGTGTGTGTGTGTGTGTGTGTGTGTGTGTGTTAGATCTGCTCCCTCTCTCTCTCTCTCTCTCTCTCTGTCAAACAGACACGCACACCTTATAACCCTTATCCTACTTTACATTTGCATTTAAAAGCCTCTGATTTTTTTCTTTTTTCTTTCCTAAGTCTGAAAGTAGCTACGACTGAGTTTAATGCATCTCAGTGTTTATGTAACTCGGAGCATCTCACTACTGACGTTTCCTCACTTCTCCACATGCTACCAGTTTTCAGCGAGTGAAAAGAGAGAAGTCTGATAAGACATGGCGAAACACAACAACTAGCCTAGTATGGCGCGGAACAGTTGCAGGATCGCTAAGTTTCCACGGTGTTGCTGCACAAACCCACAGATGGTTACAGATCCAGAAATAGAAGTCAGTCATGCTGCTACGTGTGTGTGTGTGTTTGACATGCATCATTGTTTGGGGCTTATTTCATTATCCAATATATTTTTTATTTATATGGAAATTTAAAGAAAAGTATGTTCTTTAGAAGATATGCAATTTATTTATGTACACTACAGTGTTCACTATGGTTTGTGTTTCAGTTCAAGAATAAACTGAACAATGCCAAATGAAATGAGGAAATAGAATGAAAAAACAATAACAGGAAACTGAACTGCCGTTACAGGAAGTAGAATTCGATTCAGAAGAATTCTGACCGATTTCATTTTGTCACCGTTTCGGTTCATCTAGTAAACTGCTGTGTACTGAAATACATGGAGGGAATTCTAGGAATCGAGGCAGTGACAGGTGTTGGGTTCGAGGCCCAGTGGTAAGGTGTTGGGTTACTGATCACAAACGTGAGGGTTCAAGCCCCACCATCACCGGGTTATTACTGATGCCCCCGGGTGCAGGTAACTGATTCATCAAGGCCGTTGTGTCTCTCACTGTCTGTGGTGAGAGGTTCATGTAAAAGAACCACTTCTATATTTCATAAAGAGAAGCTGCGTAGAAATCAGCATGATTCGATCCTGTGATGGCCTGGCGAGCTGGCTAGAGTGTACTCTGCCGTCGCCCAGAGTCGGCTGAAGTGGATGCCTATGACCCTAATTAGTATTAAGTGATTCATAAAATGAATGATGGCAAATTCAATTAATTTTTCTGTTAAATATTTTTGGTTTGACAGTAGTTCTCACGTGCGCCTTATAGTAAGAAGGTTCTGGGTCTTATTCCTGGCCTGAAGAGTTTCTGTGTGAAGTTTGCATGTTCATCCTATGCTTGCTTGGGTTTCCTCTACTTGTTCAGGTTTCCTCTCACAGTCCAAACACATGCATATTAAGCTAATTGGCTGTTCCAGATTGCCCCAAGGTGTGGACATAGGTGAGAATGGTGAATCGTGTATATGTTTCCCCACCTTCGGCCAGTGCCAGCTGAGATCATCACCAGGCTCCCTGTGACTCTACCATAATTGAGGGGTTTTAACAAATGTGTGAGAGAGACTGCATGAGTGTTTTGAGTTGCCCACTGAGTTTTGATCTTCATATATCTGAAAATGACTTTTGCTCAAAGACGAGACCTGTGGGAGGCTGGGCCGCCTACAATAGATTAGTCTACAGATAGTAAGCAATTATTCAATGAGGCGAAGTCTGATATGGAGAATTATTCAGATCAAGAGGGTGTTATAAGCCGAGGTGGAGGCGGAGACAGATAACATCCTTTGAGATCAGAATAATTTTGGTTCTCATGAAAAATCTGAATTGTATAATTGTTATATTATTCATTCCACATGTTTTCATCATAGCCAGTGTGAGGCAGACCAAAGTACGGCCGTCTATTTCCTACTGAATGCTACTTCTGATTCGCTATGAACAAAACTGAAGAACATATCAAATTAATGTATTTAATTTTAGGGATTTATTTGCAGTTTTATTATGAAGAATTAGAATTTTTATCAGACCAAATACGATTTCACTGGATTGTTCCGAGTTGTACATCCAAGTTCTTGAGAGTAGGCAACCATTTTCCTGCTCATGTTTTTGCAAGAAGGAAGTCATCACTGCTGACATCCCTGCTTTGTGGCACCATCTTAATTGTTATGACTCATTCTTAGATATATCTTACAACTGCATAAATAATCCCGCACTCTGACTCACACTTTTGAAAAATCGCTTAATTCTATTAGGGAGGTTGGAGTCTATTTCAGCCGACACTCGGAGAAGGTAAGTTACTCACAGAACAGTTCGTCAGGCCATCGCAGGGTCAACACAGACAACTATTCACACTTATTCTTACATCTACAAGCACCCTGGAACAGCCAATCAGCCTAATGTGCTTGTTTTTGGACTGTGGGAGGAAACTGGAGTAACCAGAGGAGACCCAGATAACTACAGAGAGAACATGCAAACTCCACACAGAAACAGCCTTGTTGAACCTGGACCTATTCCTGTGATGGAGGGGGGGGGGGGTTGTCGACAGCTCAGGGCTGCAGTGCTTTGCTGTAAAAAATCATGCTAACTAACTAACCAAGATAAACACTGTGCACGCAACTAGACACGTGGTGCCATCTACCGCAACATTTATTCCTTACATTTTGTTATGATGTATGAGGAGGAACGCCAATCGTGCACAAAATCATTCATCTTTCTGAGGTCACTCATGGATATATCGACCCAAAAGATGGGAATAGATCTGAAAGGGGCTATTCAGTAAAGCATACAGCATCTGGGTTGGACTATCACGTATCCACATAGTTTGATATACGGTGGTACCTCACTTTATGAAAGTCTCACCAAATGAAAAATGCAGGTTACGAAACAATTTTCCTAAAATTTTTGTCTATGGATACGAAGCAAGTTCACGTTACAAAAGCGCAATCTTAAAAATTCAAGCGCGCCATTCAAACATTCAAACAATGCACGAGCTGCTCTCCCATCAATGATGTTCAAACATCCCGCCCCGCTGACCTCCCATTGGCTAGGAGGGATGACGCAGCTCCCTCTTATTGGCTATTATGGAGCTGGATCTACCATGATACTTTTCGTGTTTCATGCTTTATTTCTTGACTCAGGCTTTTAACCTTCCATAAACATTTGTAAGATTATAACTCTGCTAAGAAGACATGGTCAACACACGTGCGCGCGCACACCCACACAGATGCACACACACGCACACACACACACATGCGCGCGCATGTGATTTCCGGTGCAAGTGAGAAGAAGAAACGGGCTCGAGTGATATCACAAAGGAATATGGCCAAACCCATCTACCATCGGTACGATATTGAAACAGAAGGAGATCTTAAAAGGTATGCTTTTATAATTTTTAAAGGGTTTAGGGGGTAGTATTGGGAGCCTTGGAACAAATCACCCGTTTTACATTTAAAATGTGGTTCAATTTACGAAAAATTCATGTTACAAAAAAGGCGCTGGAATCGATTAATTTCGTAAAGTGAGGTACCACTGTATATGGACTGTCTCATAATTAATTTCCATATTGATAAAGTGATATTTACTCATCAATTAATATCTATATTCACTCCAGAATTGTTGGTGAGCTTTATGCAGAGCAGACTTAATCAGTTTTTCTTCAACAGAGGCAAAATATTGCAATTGTCCCCATGTTCTCTCCAAAACTGTCCCCATTTAGAATTCAGCTTCAAAAAATAATACAGCAGTATGGAAATATTCTCATGAAAACATCTGACGCTGTGCATCTGTAGCCCTGCTTTGAATCATTGGTAAATTCCAAATGGATTACCTCCTTCTCTATAGCATGAAAAACCCTCTGATATCACAACGGGTGAAAAGCTTGTCAAACCGCTCTCTAATCTGTGAGGAAGATTTAAATAAGTCTTGAATAAGTCCCCGTACACCCCCACCACCACCCATCTCTCGGCTTCTTCATGAACCTGCTGCCTTTGCCAAGTGTGATTAATCCTTTGAATCATAAATAACACTGAATGGATCTCCACAGCAGCCTGCAGCACATCGACTGGATTTCCTCGACATATTCAATTCTAACTTTTTTTTTTTTTTTAATGTTAATTACTCGTCCTCACCTAGACATGCTGACTACAGCAGAGGACGTGGTGACAGCATCCTAAAACCATCCACATTATCCCAATCCTGTGACCTACTTTTAATAAAAATCCAGGCTGCCAGGCTGCTAATTTAATGTCATATGATTGTCTTCTTCTTCTTCTTTTCCTTTCGGCTGTTCCCTTCAGGGGTCGCCACAGCAAATGATCTGCCTCCATCTCTCCCTATCCTCTGCATCTTCTACTCTTACTCCAACGACCTTCATGTCCGCCTTCACCGCATCCATAAATCTTCTCTTTGGTCTTCCTCTGGGCCTTTTGCCTGGTAGTTCCAACCTCAGCATCCTACGACCAATATACTCACTATCCCTCCTCTGTACATGTCCAAACCATCTCAATCTAGCCTCTCTGACTTTGTCTCCAAAACATCTAACATGTGCTGTCCCTCTGATGTACTCATTTCTGATCCTATCCATCCTCGTTACTCCCAAAGAGAACCTCAACATTTTCATCTCTGCTACCTCCAACTCTGACTCCTGTCTTTTCCCCAGGGCCACTGTCTCTAAACCATACACCATTGCTGGCCTCATCACCGTCTTGTACACTTTTCCCTTCATTCTTGCCGATACTCTCCTATCACACATCACACCGGACACTTTTCTCCATCCATTCCAACCTGCCTGAACGCGCTTCTTCACCTCTTTTCCACACTCTCCATTGCTCTGGATTGTTGAGCCTAAGTACTTAAAATCCTCCACCTTCTTAATCTCTGCCCCCTGTAACCTCAAAGTTCCTCTTGGGTCCTTGTCATTCACACACATGTATTCTGTCTTACTAAGACTAACCTTCAATCCCCTCCTTTCCAGGGCATACCTCCACCTCTCTAGATTTTCCTCCACTTGGTCTCTGCTCTCACTACAGATCACGATGTCATCTGCAAACATCATAGTCCATGGAGATTCTTGTCTAACCTCGTCTGTTAGCCTGTCCATCACCATAGCAAACAAGAAGGGGCTGAGAGCTGATCCTTGATGCAGTCCCACCTCCACCTTGAACTCTTCTGTCACACCAACAGCACACCTCACCACTGTCTTACATCTCTCATACATGTCCTGCACCACTCTAACATACTTCTCTGTCACTCCAGACTTCCTCATACAATACCACAGTTCTTCTCTCGGCACCCTGTCATATGCTTTTGTCATATGATTGTCATGAGGCCTAAAACTCCATTCTTGATGTTTACCTTTAAGAATATTTAGTTTCCACAGGAGTTACTTACTTGAGTGCATACAGAGACCTGATGGGGTCAGAAAAAAAAAAAAAACAACAAAAAAAAAACAAGTGAAAAACATTTGAGAAGAAATATAACTGATGAAATATGTCAATATAACACATACTAATACGTTTAGCCATAAAATATAAAATAAATTGTCAGTTATGGACATCACCATAGACATTGTAATTACATTTGCATGCAAGTTTAACAATGTTAAATAATCTTTTAAAAATTCCTGGATACAGAATCGCATCCGGATCATTTCCAAAATTCAATGAGGTCTTCCTTGTCCAAAACTCTGCTTCTGATAAAAAATACACGCGGATTCGAATTCAGAAAATCATAACTTTTTTAATAGTTTTGCGAACAAATAAACAAACAAACCCAAAAACAGTGGGTAAAACATAATGTCTTTGGCAGAAGAAGCAAAAAAAATTTAGCGATGTGAATCAGGAAGTGATGTAATGCTCTATCTGTTTCCTCACTAAGTTTTCGAACTGCTGCATTCCATAAGGCCTTGGAGAAGCTGGAACCCCGAAAAAGCTTATGAGATCATCACAGGTAAACACACACATCGCCATTCACACCTGCTCACACCTGGGTGCAATTTGGAACAACTAGTTAGCATGATGTGCATGTCTTTGGATTGTGGGAAGAAACTGGAGTACCTGGAGAAAACCCACACAGGCACAGGGAGAACATGGAAACTCCCATGGTCTCGATCCAAAGAGCTTCTTGCTCTGAGCTTTACAAAGCATAAGTGGTAGAAGTGAATCAAGGAAATCATTTAGGGAAACAAATCTCTGGCCAGATGTTCATTATGAGAGAAACATTAGGTTTTCAGAAATACATCTCAGCATTTTATTGCATTATATTCATCCTGATTTTGTAGGTTTGACAGTTTGGTCTCTGTTCGTGTAAAATTTAAAATTTGGCACTACAGGTTTTTCATTGGTCTGAACATTTGTTCTTGGTTCTACTTCCTTCATTCTTATGTCTAGTGTCAGCTGGTAAATGTTATATGTGGGAGAAAATGTGAAAGGATGTGTAAAAAGAAAAAGAACTGAAAAAGTAGTTTCAACATTAGGCCTGAGAGGCGCAATAAATGGGCCATGGCTGAACTTACGTGACCTCAGCACCCTCTTGTTATTTCTCTTAATATTTGAATTTGTAGGTTTTCCAGGTTTTTTTTCCCCCTAGCAGGGCTTGCTGTGTCTTGTGTTTCCTCTCAGGAGAAACAAAAATATATTTTCTACACAGCATCTCTTTATAAACCTGTGTGTACTCGTAAATACTTGTCTTGCAGGCGTTCCAAACTTCAGCAGGTGGGCTTGCGTTCCCAAGACGGTGGTCTTTGACGTACTGTCGCTTTAAAAAAAATAGGGTTATTTATTTTGTAGGTTAATTTCAGCTCAGTGAAGCTTAAGATGGATTTGTATTTGATTTTTTTTTTTTAATTTGATCGCTCACAACCTGTCCAATGGTCCAGATGTACATTACTCAAGTAAAAAATTAATTAATTAATTAATTAAATAAAAGTTTTACTTTGTAATTTCAGTATAATTTCTGGTAATATACACTAAAATAATATTGAAAACATTCTGAGTCCTGACAGAGCAGCACAGCGGTGCAGTGGTTACCATATCTGCCTCACACCAAGAAGATCCTGGGCTCAAGTCCCAGGCTGAGGCTATTTTTTTTTTTTTTTAATAGTGGAGTTTGCATGCTCTCCCTGTGCTTATGTGGTTTCCTCCAGGAACTCTGGTTTCCTCTCAGGGTCCATTACACATTAGGCTAATTGGTTGTTCCAGATTGACCCTGAGAGTGAGTGTGTATGAATGGTTGTTTGTATGACCTGTAATAGTCTGGTGAACTGTTCAGGCTGTGTCCCACCCTAACTCCGTGTTGGTTGAGATATAATTCAGACTCCATGAGACCCTAGTCGGAGCAAGTGGTTTGGCAAAGGAGTGAGGTTGAGCACTAATATGTGAAATGTTCATCAATTCATCTTCTGTACCCGCTTAATCCTAGTTTGGGTCACGGGGAGGCTGGTGCCCATCCCAGCCAACTTCGGGCGAGGGCAGAGTACACCCTGGACAGCTCACCAGGCCATCGCAGGGCGGAAACACGCTGATGGCTTTGCAGCCTACTCTTGTTGAAAGTCAGCAATGGTTCTTTTACATGCCTCTCACCATAGACAGTGGGAGACATGGCCGGCCTTTGATAACCCAGTTAGCTGCAGTGGGGGGGGGGGGGACAGTGACAACCTTGTGGAGAGTGGGACTCGAACCCCTAACCTTTGGATCAGCGATCCAGCACCCTATACCACTAGACCACCACTGCCCATATGTGAAATGAATAGCATTAATTATTTGAGCTATTTGAGCGATACCTCCCAAAGAGAAAGATGTTTTAGGCAGAAAGTGAACAGTCAGGTCTTGAAGTTGAAGTTGGAAGCAGGAGAAAACAAGTAAGCGAAAGGATCTGAGTGACTTTGATAAGGGCCGCACTGTGATGGTTAAACAACAGGGTCTATTCTTCTCCAATTCGGAAGGGCTTATGGTGTGTTCCTGGGATGCAGTCGTAAGTGTCTAACAAAGGAGGTCCAAGGAAGGACAATGAGTGAACTGACAAGAGTGCATTTTGGCAAATGAGGGCATTTCTCTTTCAAGCTTGCATGTTATTCCAGTGTTTGTGTAGGTTTCCTCCGATAGTCTGAAGACATGTGCATTAGGGTAAGAGGTAGTTCCAAATTTCCAATAAGTGGGAATGTAAGTGTAAATGTTTCTGTGTGTGTGTGTGTGTGTGTGTGTGTTGATTCTGCAATGGTCTGGTAAGCTGTTCAGGCTGTACCCAGTCTTCGCGCAGGGTCGGCTGATATAATCTTCAGCCTTCCCATCACGCTAGTGGCTTTAAGCTGTTTGGCACATGAGTGTTGAGTGAGTGAGAGTGTATCGAGTACATAGTGAGAATAAGGGCTGAACTATACAAGCAATGACTTAATTGCCTAATGCTTCCAAGTTTATTAATGCACACGTGGATCAAGAGTCTTTTGACAAGCTGCTCTTCTCAATTTCCAGAAGTGGAAAGAAACCTTTCACCTATTAAACTACAGAGAAGAGAAATATTTTGTTTCTGTTTGTCAGCCAGCAGTACAAACACACTTATATCACTTGCATTATGGAGGATAATTTATATTATTATGCACACACTCAACCGTGGCTATAATTACCTGTCATCACATCAGGAAGAGCAATGTTAGTTTGTCTATTTCAGTAAAAAGACCTGGCGAGAAATGCTACAGACTATATAGCGCATCAGGCCAACATTACTACTGCAATAATTTATACAACTTATTTATATATAGTCGCATGAGTAGATGTATTTACATAGTGAATCCAACTTATTTGTGTGTGTGTGTGCAATGTGTATTAATACAGTATATAAATAAATTATACACCTTATAATGATAAAAAAAAAAATGCAGCCATGGGGGGTGGGGGGGGGGGGTGGCACGAACCAGTGTCTCTCCCTCACGCTGGTCCCAAGCCCAGATAAAT